>CM046045.1:16691142-16708642 GCA_025215565.1 Flaveria ramosissima
GACCTCTTATGGTGCAGCACTTAATCATTCAAAAGTTGCCAAACAGCCCCTAAGTGGTTGTTTAGAAACATCTGAATCAGCCTCTTAATGATTCAGCACTTAATGATTCACAATGTTTATTTCGCGAGCAAATGTCTGAATGATTCAGACATTTTTCTCTGAATGGTTAAACATTATACTAATGCTAAATGGTTAAGAGGTTTAATGCTAAATGGTTAAAACCTCTTATTTGAATTGGTCAGACATTTGCCTTTGAATAGTTAAACGACATACTAGCTCTTAATGGTTTAGACCTATTAATGGTTCAACACTTAATGGTTCAAACTTTTTAACGATGCAGACCTTTTAATGATTCAACATTTAATAATTCAAATATCTTATTGGTTCAATACTTACTCATTTAAAACTTATCAAACAGACATTTAATAAATTTTTAATTTTATAATAAAAACCTAGTTTGCTGGGAAATGACTAGCATATACTAATGAGTAGTGGTAAACGTCTGCAAGTACTCACCTCTCACATATCTTCTCCTCACCAACACTCTTTCATGGCGTCTGAGAAAGACGCCGCCCTTGCCGCCGTCGCCTCCGATTCTCCCACTATGTACTCTCACCACTTCTCTTTTATCTTAAATTTCTCAACTTTTCATCTCCTCATAGCGAATGCTGATTCTTTTCCACTGTTGTTATGCGCTAATCATATGTTTTTTCCCTTTTGATTTGGCGATTGATTGTGCGATGAGTGTTTTGGTGCTGCTAATTTAGTCTTTAGTGGTTTATGTTGCTTACATCCGAAAAGGGATGTGTTTAGGGTTTTGAAAGTTCGATTGTTGTGTTTCGTGATTGATAATTTGAGTTGGGTTTTGGTAGTAGCTTATTGGGAAAGTTTTATGCTACTTGTTACTGAGTTTAGTATATTTTAGATCGGTTAATGAAATGAAAGTAAATCGATATGGTTAAGAATTTTAATGTTATGATGTTAATCAACTGGCATAGTTGTTCTTGTTTTTTTCTTGGATGATGATGATACGTTATGTTATGATTAAGGACACCCTTCTCCAAAATGTCTGATAGTGATTTTTATGAATTCTGACATTCTGCATTCTTATTGGGTTTGCAGGCTCCAATTAAGTTTCTTAACTTTCATTGTACCAAGACCTAAACTTTCTAGCGTTTCATCATCTGTGCTCTTTCTGGCCTTACTGCAAAATATATGATAGATTCAATGATTGTGTTTATTTAAATAGAAGATATGGCAGTTTCTCTAGTTAGTTTCTTTTAAGTTTCTTTATTTGAGAAGTGTTGCTATAAAGATTTGTGCAGCTTGGGCAGAAGCTTGGCACAGTGCTTCTAGGGTTGATACTCTACTTCGGTTGTTCTTTCTAAGCTTATTTGCACATGTAAGCACCGGTAGGCTCACAATGGAAGAGGGGGAAACTGGGAAGGTAACCAACTATAGGCATACACTGCTCCAGATGGTTATACCTCTGGACATATGTGGTGATCCGGATGTAACTATCTGTGGAAACATGGTATTCTGGATGATCGGTGAGGGGTGTGGTTACCGGTTACCCTCTCAAGATGCAAGCGATTGCGTTGATGTAAACCACAAATTTTGATATTATAGGGCTTACAAGTAGCAGAATAAGCTGATGCACATGAAACTAATGAAACATTATTTAAGAATGTATATATAGTGCGTGTTGAATATCTGCTCGTATTAACCAGTTGTGTATAAAAGCTATGTTGTTACATATTCTTTTATTTTGTTGGAAGTTACCCATGACTTCAGTTTTCTGCTATATTGCCTATTTTGTTATGCCTCTAGCCTTGTTCTTTGGTTTCACCTGATTGTCTATGCTTACTTAAGGCTTACGGATTGCTTTTGCTTGTGTTTGCGTTACATATCTGACATTTTAAATTCTTCTAAGAATTTACTTATTTGGTTACGTAAACCTCCTTTGTTCATTTTTTAGTTTTGACAAGATTATTAACAAGGAAATCCCAGCAAATGTGGTTTATGAGGATGATAAGGTAGCACATTAATGTCTCTTAATCATTGTTTATTTATTTATTTAAATTAACCAAGGTTGAGTATTCTATTATCAATTCTTATTTACTAAACTCACCTTTCTGTGAGGAGGTTAAATACTTAAATCTATGATTAAGTAGCTAAAAGTGAATGCAGTATGTGTCCCATAAACAGTCTATATACATGGAAAGAGTTTTGGTGGGTAACTAACACATGAATCAAACGATGTAATTGGCATGTTGACCTAGAAACATATAGGTCTAATACTATGAGGAATTCTGATTTAAAACTATTTACGAGAAGAGTTGATGCTGAAGAGGATTCTGTGAAGTGATTACATTACCTTTCTTATCATAATAAGCTATTTTGTGATCTGTAAGTGATGAAGACATGTGTCAAAACCATAATTATTAAGAAACAATAGTTTGTGCTTAGTGTTTTAACAAGAAGTTAGCAATTTAGCATGCATGCCCTGATATAATTTTCTAGCTTTTAAATCACACCATATTCTTTATTGTGTGCTGTAACTAATGAAATTCTCCTATGTATTTATCTTGGTAGGTTCTTGCATTCAGGGACATTGCTCCTCAAGCACCAACGCACATCTTGCTTATTCCAAAAGTTAAAGATGGCTTGACTGGTCTCTCTAAGGTAATGAAATGCTTTTACACATAGACATACATATATATGCCAGAATACATGTATAATAGCTCTGTTTGGAGACCCTTTTGGTACTTAGAAGATACTTCTTGTGATTTCATGTATGGGAGTGCCTTCACGGCTAATGTATAGGCTGATATCTCAACATGAAGCTGAAAACAAGAGTATCTTAGACTGCTGAGTGATGGCCAAAAACTAGTATTAACCTACAAGTAGAGTCCAAATGCAATTTTCTTGGTTTGGGTAGGAGTAAGAAATAACTAAAAGATTATTTGCTTTATTATTATTAATTTAATTATCCTTTCACATTATTAATCAGCTTAGACTTTTTTAAAATTCATATACTTGCATGTGATCTTTTAGGCTGAGGAGAGGCATTGTGAGATTCTTGGCCACCTTCTCTACACGGCAAAGGTTGTAGCAAAGCAAGAAGGTCTTGAAGAAGGTTTCAGGATTGTCATCAATGATGGACCACAAGGATGTATGCATCTTTCTTCCCCACACATTCTCACACGCACGCACACTCACATTTATTGTATTTGTTGGTGCATTTTTGGTTTACAATGGTTTTTTGGCAGGCCAATCTGTCTACCACCTTCATGTTCACCTACTCGGGGGACGGCAAATGAACTGGCCACCTGGCTAATCTAGCACTTGCTCTGCAACTCGTAGCCTAGCAGTTTGGTATCGAGCTTTTGCTTGTTTGATGTGAAACTTGTGAAGTCAACTTTATATTTTTATGGGTTTGGTCTATCTTAAATTTTTAACTAATTAGCAGGCACTTTCGACTTGTTGACAAACACATATCCTATCTCATTACATTAAATAATGCTAGGCTGCGAGTATTTATTAGTATGGTTCTTTTTTTGTGATTTTTGCATGTTATTTGAATGTTTCATCTTTTTTCTAGGGTTTTAGAGTTTTTCGCTTTTGCAAACTTATCTTTGGGTAATTGTCCAGTATAGTGTTTTTGAACGGAAAATCGTAGTCCCCATCAATACCTTGCTAACAAGTGGAACATGTTTTGCAACTTTTGCGACCAGTTAACATTGATTCTGGTATGTTATGGATATAAATATTTTCTTAGACTAGTGTAATGATGGTTATGCATATATTACTTGTTTGGCTTATCAATTATTTTATTAGATAGTATTCACGATCCTAACAATTGGACTAACATTTTTATTGTTAAACAACATAGATCTTTCGTACCTTAATTGCAACAAAAGTTTTTATATTAAAACTATATATCATAGCAATAGTGGAAGGATCCTTTGTGGTATACTCAAAAGCAAAGTCACTATAGTGTGTTGGAGGTGGGGGAGAAGAATTGGTGCTTTATTATTGGGAGTCAGGGTGTCATGTCAAGTCGAACCTTTAAGTTTGATCTTAAGTTGTTTAAATTTAAGAGAACTTAATCTTAAATTCAACTTGTTTAAACTTCAAGTCTAAAACTAAAGCTTGGTTTATAAGTAAATTTTCAAACTCTAGCTTGCCTAAGAATTGACTCATTAGTTGTTTATAATAATCGAATTGAAATTTAGATTATACGATGTGCCTCTTATATGTTTTGTTTGTAGAATTGATTGGGATTGAAATATGAAGGAATTATCTCAAATTACTTCAAGTAAAAGAATGTCAATTGTCATGACCATAGCATCGGTGACAGGCTGTCGTGGGCACATCTGCCACCGTCATTACTACAACCGCCATCGTCATCAATACAGCCACCATCGCCGCCACTCGACCCGCCATCACATTCCAAAACATATTAACCAAATATAACAACCATTCTAAATATCTTGACATATCCAAATCCTAATATATCTAACAAACTTTAATTTCAAAATTAAAATCTTTATAAGTTTCTTGAAAAAAGTCCAATAAATCAAATGCCTCTCCTAGCCATGGCTTGCAGTGAGACACTTTACTATCTAATATAGTAACATGTGTAGTACATTGAGCAAATAATATCCATAAAAATTACTTTTAAGGATTAAATTAAATGATATACCTCCACGTGAGATTCCTCAATAGGTACATAAACTACATATATCCCACCAAAACCATCTACTTAAAAATAATAAAGAAACAAATAAACTTAATAAAAGTAATATTTTAACGAATGACAGGTTGTTGGTGGGACCCAATAACTAATTTGTTGACACTTCCAAGTCTACCCATATACAAAAGGGATAAGCTTTGCATACGTGTAAGCAAAGACAAAAAAAAGATATAACTATATCAATCATTGTTCAACAATCTTTCTAAATTTACCCAACCCACTTCATATTTATGCTTTTCCGGCAATAATATTCAAACACACATAAGACTTCCATCCACTAAACTCCGTTCAGATCATCGGTGAATTTCTCCAGCATTCAAACACCACCAACTTCATGACATCTATCTAAGTATCTAACTCTGTAAGATTTAGTTATGTTCTTAATTTTAAGCATAAATTTGTTGACTTTTTGTCTTCTTTGATCAGTAAATTTGTATATCTTTCAGTAAGTTTTTGACTTTCAAGTTTTATCTGAGTAAAAAAATGCAGGGTTGACTTGATGGGCTAAAGTTACTAAGTTAATTAGTGTTATATTTGTTTTATATGAGTGTTTACTTTTATGAATCCATTTGCTATGCAATCTTGATGAATAAAATTTGAACTTGAGGCCTTTAGACTAGCAGTAGCTAGAATTGATAATGATTTTTTTGTCCATTGGGATCGACGATTCGTGTTATGTTTTATTGAACAGCTGAAAGGGATCAGGTCAAACGGGTCGAAAGTCGCTGTGGTCTGTTTTTGATTCACTGCTTAGTGCTTACAACCTCCTAAATTGTTCAAACTCAAAATCTTGATTATTATGTTATTTTTTTGTTAAATGTTGTCATAACTGCAATAATCTTTATAAAAATAAAGAAATGGATATAAAGTGTATGCGGGTCAGCCCAACCTGCTTGACCCTCTCATTTTGTCACCTCTACTCTTATGTAAAAACATATGTAGAAAACAATATATGGTTATTATTTTTCAAACTCAAACACTCCCATTTTGTTGCAAATAGGCTACTGGAATATTCAATGTTCTTCAAAGTAATGGGTTCAAGTAGTGATGTTCAAGCTCTCATACTTGTTCTTCTTATTGGGTTTTCTTCTTTCATTCAATGTACATCAACTTTGTTGGATACAAATGCATTGCTGCTTGTAAATGCTTCTCAAGGATCCGCAAAGAAGATGCCCGAAAATCTGTTTGGTGTTTCCTTTGAGGTATGCGTTTGCATTTTGTAAGTAAAAGGATTATAAAGCATATGCATTTTGGCTTAGTGTTCTACTAATTCTTTGCATATCGTAGGAGATCAACAATGCCGGTGCAGGCGGGTTGTGGGCAGAGTTAGTAAGCAACAGAGGTAGTTTTAAAAATCATGATATCAGTTTTTATTGATGGGTTTTATAGATATTTCCAAAACAGTAAAACATTTTTCTTGAACAAAGTAAAGATCAAATGAATTTTTATGGGCTGGAAGTTGTACATGAGATAAAATTTCATGAAACTTTGAAACCGTAGGTTTTGAAGCTGGTGGACTACATACTCCAGCATTTATCGGACCTTGGGCAGTTATTGGGGATTACTCATTGGTACGAGTAGGGACAGACTTCTCTTCATGCTTCAAAAGAAATCCCGTTGCACTTCGGATGGAGGTGCTTTGTGACAAAGATTCATGTCCAGCTGGAGGGGTTGGTATATATAATCCTGGATACTGGGGAATGGTAAGAATTAGACCGTCAAACATGTGGGTCAAACAGTTCATTTTTGGTACGGGTCAGGTTGGGGTCAACCGAATCAATTATTTTGTCAACTGTGCGTAAAAGAAATATATATTTTTATAACAATCAAGTTCTGAATGAAATGACTTACGAGGTTTTGTGCATTAAAAATACTGCTTTGGTGGCTTAAATGTTTTGCATACCTCATACTTTCTTATGTTTGCTACTTCAATGTAGAAATTTTTGTTTTCTAATCATTTGCAGAATATTGAACAAGGGAAGACCTACAAGTTAGTTCTGTATATCCGTTCATCAAATTCAATAAACGTGGCAGTGTCATTAACCGACTCAACTGGAGGGCAAACACTTGCTGCTGCAAACATCAAGTGAGTATTTATTGAATTATAGTTGATCAACCTTATGGGAATTAAGCAGAGACTATATTAAAGATATGTTATTATGGTTCTTCAAGAGCTACCGATGTTTCAAACTGGACAAAGATGGAATTCTTATTGAAAGCAAATGCAACTAATCATAATTCAAGACTAGAGTTTAAGACAAACAAAAAAGGGATCATATGGTTTGATCAAGTTTCTCTGATGCCCATGGATACATACAAGGTAAATTCCTCCCTATGATCATGTGCTTTGTACGCGATATATAGTCCATTTATTTACTTCTGTTCGGGTTTATATTGTTTCTATAATATGCTGCCAGCCTTCTAGTATGTAATTTGTAGGCAATTATACAAACAGCCAGCTAAAAAATCATAACAATAGTATTATGATTATATATTATTTATAATATAAAATAACCAAGAGTTATGAAATATTCTGTGTTATGTTTGATTTATAACTTTAGCCCCTAAATGAGATATAGAATTCAAAAATGGTTCTAAATATAAATTTCCTAGATTAATTTCTCTTTATTCTTCACTATAGTTGTACCAAAGGGAGAAGAATTAGATAGGAATTGGCTTGTTTATTCGTAAGAGCTCGAAATAATACTTTGTTTTTGTTTTAAATTATTAAGAAAAAGGGAATCTAAAATGTTAATTAGTAACTGAGGGTTAAATAACAACTAACTTTACTTGCAAGAGTTGATTCAACTAATTTGGCTACCTTAGTTTGATTACAATGTCCTCAATATCTTTATGTATAACCTTTTTACTAGTACTACTATACATTTAAAATTTTATTGCATATGAACTTGACAATTAGTATTGTTAGTTAGGTTCACGCACACATAAACACATAGGATAAACCTTAAATAAAATTATTTTTGGACCAGGGGCATGGTTTCCGCAATGATCTTTTTAAGATGGTTGCAGATTTGAAGCCGGGATTTATCAGGTTTCCAGGTAAATATGAATTCTGTTTTGAAAAGTTGTCATCTTTGGCTACTTTTTCTCTTAACATTTAGAGTAGTTTAACAGTCTGTCTTACAAGACTTGTTTTTTCTTTTATTTTAAAATGTGGTTTCACTTATTATATATTGTTTTAGTCACATTCTGTGTAACACATTTTCAAGAATCTTTTAAATTCATTGATATCTAAACTGACACTCAGAATATCATTTAGTATAATGATTAAACTGTGCTGGGAAATCCCCATTTTGTGTATTGCTGTTTGCTTCAGGGATTTATATTTCATTTTCTGTAGCCAATAAATATGTTATATATTGTCAAAAATTATCACAATATTAATCTATTTTTTGTATAAAATAATTTAGAAGGTTGCATCTATAAAAGCATGCTTATAGTGTCTTTTAACATGTTTCCTTATCTACTTCTTTTTTATCTGTCACATTTGGCCCTTTAGAGATAAAAAATAACTCAAATCAATCTATTTGTAAGTAAATGGTGTGAAATTTCCACATCCTATAGAGCTTTAATTCTCATGTTGTACATTAGGTGGCAGTTTTGCTGAAGGAAGATCTTTAATAAATGCATATTGGTGGAAAGATACTGTCGGCCCTTGGCAAGAGAGGCCGGGACATATGAATGATGTATGGGCTTACTGGACTGATGATGGACTCGGGTACTTTGAATTTCTCCAGGTGACATGACTTATGTTCATTGGACACTATGCATATCTTGATAATTTAAGTTTCAATATCGTTTAAAACATCTGGTTTTTTTACAGTTGGCAGAGGACTTAGATGCATCACCAATATGGGTATTCAACAGTGGTAAATGACATATAAAAAATAACATGTTTTACATATAATTCTGATCTTTAATGGCGGTTCTTAATCCTCTTTTCGGTGATCCAAAGGATTCAGCCTAGAACAGGCGGTCGATCCATCCAACATTAAACCTTTGGTGCAGGCAAGTTATTGGCCTTTTCTATTACTTCTTAATATGCGGTCATTTTAAACGATTTGTATATGATTATTCGTGCCATGTTATTGTTATTATTCATATATAGCATCTTACTATTATCATACAAGTAGTCTAGATGATGCCTATGATGATTGTATAGTGCATACAGTTAAATTTACAGTATCCGTAAGATGTTTATTTTTATTTTTGTAATTCAGGATGCCCTTGACGCTATTGAATTTGCTAGAGGTGATCCCAATTCTACATGGGGGTCTCTTCGGGCTGATATGGGCCACCCGAAACCTTTCAACTTGAATCATGTTGCTATCGGGAATCAAGATTGTTGGAGGGGGAATTACCGTGGTATGCTAATCTAACTTTTGTTTTTGTTTTAGTTGTGCATACTTATGAATGTGGATAAAGAGAAAAAAATGTTTCAGAAGCTAAGAAGTAACTACCATGTAGCTCGAGGTGGCAATTTTGGCCCATCTACTTCTGAATGGGATGATTTGGATTGTGTGTTATCTCAGACGGCTATAAAAATAAATTATGGGAATGGGTCAGACCAGTCAAACAAGTTCAGTTTCTTCCAAAGTGTATGTTTAATAAACCTTCATAAAGCATTTGATTTAAAAAAAAGGATTATTATTGTAACAATATTCTGCCTGTTTGACCAAACCAAAACAGGTCAACCTAACCTCACCTGACATGTCATGTTTTGACCCGTACCACAAAATTTGGCCCGCTTCAGGCAGCTAGTCATGTGTGTATGCTCAGTTGCCTGAGTTTAGTCATCCAACAAAAAATATAAACAATTGCTACTCTCGTAGAACAGGTGATTTGAAAATGATTGTATTTATCATTTTGCTCAGCAAATTACCTCAAGTTCTATGCTGCTATAAAAGATGCTTATCCAGACATTAAAGTGATCTCTAACTGTGATGGATCAAACACACGATTGGATCACCCAGCAGAGCTGTATGATTATCATGTAAGATTCTTGTTTAACATAGTTCTTCGCTTCATATTATGAAATTTTGAATCCATTTTAAGTATGTTTTATCTCTTACGGGTCAAACGGGTAAAACAGAAAAAATAGCTTAGAAGGAAACGGGCCATATGGATTGTGGTATCTAAATTCACTAGGCCTCTTAGCTTGTTTCTTTTAAAAATCCAGTCTTTTCTTTTACATAGATATTGGGGGGGTATATGGCTGATCTATGTAAGACTCATGGAAAACTCCAAGGATATAAACAAGAAAAGACTCGATATATACTACAAGACCAGTAGATATCTAAAGACCGGAAAGGACTCAAAGGCTTGAAAGTTAGAGAGAGAAATAGACTTGTGATCAAATTTAACACATTAGTTGTTTATAGAAAGTAATAATTTTTGGACAGAAGTGTTTCGGGTCAATCCGACGTGACTAACCCACACAGATGAACCTGTTTTGACCCATCCATTTGCTGCATCTACTTGATATTGTAATTCCACAAAGAGCTGGATTTTATAAATATATCTGTTTTTTCTTGTCAGCTTTATGCTGATGCAAAGACAATGTTTTCTATGGCTCATAAATTTGATCTCACATCACGTGTTGGTCCAAAGGTATGCACGTTCATGTTCTAAATGATTTTATTTCAAAATTTCTAAACAAAAACGTGTAAAGAGTTTTTTAAGTTGTGACACTCAATGATTTCAGGCTTTTGTAAGCGAGTATGCTGTGACTTCACCTGATGCTGGTTCTGGAAATCTTTTAGCAGCACTAGCAGAAGCCGGATTTCTTATTGGCATAGAGAAGAATTGGTCTGTCATTCTTCAAAAGTTTCATGAATATGCATGGTTTAAAAGCTGCAAGAGAAAAAATAAACTGTCTTAAGGTCTTATATATAAAAAATTATTTTTTTAAAAAGTGACCCGACAGCCAACATACCCAACCCATGCATGCAGGAGCCTTGTGCACCGGGACAGTGTTCTAATGTGCTTGTTTTGCAGTGATGCGGTGGATATGGCAAGCAATGCACCTTTGTTTCTGAATGCTAATACTCCTAATGACAAGGGGTATGTATTTTCTTATCAAAATTTGTATTACAGCCTAAATTTATCGACTACTTTCATTGTTGTAAACTTTTAGTAACGAAGTTACTTTATCTTTCAGATTTAGGCCGGATGCCATAGTGTTTAATTCTTATCAGACTTATGGGACACCAAGTTATTGGATGCAACAATTTTTCTCAATGTCAAATGGTGCAACTCTTCTTGATTCAACTCTCCAAACTGATTCATCAAATTCGCTTATGGCATCCGCTATTTGGTTCCAGAACCCGGTAGACAAGAAAAAGTATTTAAGAGTTAAGGTAAAATAAACCCTCTTATCTGTGATGTGAGAAACATGTAAATCAAAAAATCAGCTAAAAATGAAACCGAGTCAGATGGGTTAGTTCGGTTAAAAGTTGCATAAAGTTTGTTCAAGTACTTGCAACTTCCTAAATTGTGTTATAACAGAAAAAGGTTCAATTAATTTATAGTTATATAGTTTTGTAATCATATTCAATACGTTACTTATAAGAAGCAGAACAAAAGGTGCTGATAGATCAAGCCAACCCAACCTTACATGATCTAAAAAAGGCCCGTTTTGACCCAATTGCTATCTGCCTATTTTGCCACCTCTAATATAGATTATGAGAAAGATAGGTGAATCTTAAGGATGAAAATTAATAGCATCAGTCATCTGTAATGATTAAGAACTTAAATGAAAGTTTATTAGATTATTCTAAGGATGAACACTTTTGAAATGCTGTTTTCAGGTAGTGAACTATGGGAGTAACAAAGTGAATTTGAAGATAAGGTTTGAAGGGTTGGATTCTAGCTTAATAGATTATTCTAAGTCATCAAAGATTGTGCTCTCCTCCACCAATGTTAAGGATGAGAACTCCTTCCAAAATCCAAACAAGGTATCTATACTCATATTTCTCTATTTATTTTCAAGAGAATTTTTATCATTACCAGAAAGTTCTTTGCCAATGGGGGTGTAAACGAGTTGAGCCTAGCCTAAACTTGTAAGCTCGAGCCCAACTCGTTTAATTTGATAGAGCTCGAGCTATTGAGCTCGACTTGTTTATTATTTATTAATTATTTTATTGCATACATTATAATCATATGTATATATTATATATAACATGATATAGATCATTTAGTTATCTTTATCATAATTAATATATAATAATATAATAATTATTATCATGAAATATACATCTAATATATATAAAAGATTATACAAATAATAGGCTCGTTCAGACTCGCGAGCCTAGTCGAGCTTGATATTTGATGCTCGAGCACAAACTCGTTTATTAAATGAGCTTCAATGTGGGTTAGCACTCATTTAAGCTCAGCTCGATTCAAGCTTTTAACAAGTTGATCTCAAGTACCTTGCACACGCTCGTTTGCTTTACACCCCTATTTACTAGCTATCGGTAGGTAACTTTTCTGGAGAATGTAATGCAGGTTTTTCCGGTTAAAAGCTTACTCAAGAAAAGTAAGAACGACATCAATGTCATACTCTCACCAAATTCTTTATCTTCTTTCGATTTGCTAGTATTGTCACACAATATTGCACAGATCGATACCAAAAATGATATGTCTTATGCATCATCAATATAAAGGTGTATATGATTCACAAAATGAAGCAACTGTAAAAGGCACAATAGGTATGAATAAAAGTATGCATTTGTCAATCTTAGTGTTTGTTGTGGTCTGTTGCATTTTGCTAGAAGGTTGTGTTTGGGGCTCAACTTATGTTTATATAATTTGGATTACCTCTTGAGCTGCTACACAAAAGGACTAGCTTGTGATTTTGATTTGCTACAAGCTCCCATTGATGTGAAATCAAAAGCAAGACAAAAATAAACTTTTGGCCAGAAACCAAAATTAAGAACAAGTTGTAAAGTAGCAACTGTCAATTAGTAAAAATAGGAAAAAGAATTTTAAAAAATAAGAGAAAAATAAATCGATTGAAAGATGACTACTTGGAAGATGATCTATTCACACATAAAACCCCTGTGAAAACCCATATTCTCATGATCTAGCAGACACATAAAACCTTAAGTCAACACGTGCGCATAGACATAGAAAACACACAAAGAACACATTCATATAAAACTAATTCAAATATAAAACAGTGATACGATACACAAAAAATGTATATAAATATAAGTTCTTGAATAATCCAAAAAACAAAGAAGAAATATGAGGTGGAAGATGATGAGAGGTGTAAAAAATCGTTAAGTTTCTAAATTCTTGGAAGGAAGGGGAAATGAGAAGTATAAAAAAGAGAAAGAGATGAGATGTGAAAGTCGATGATGTAACAACAATGTTCGCGAGAGATTCATCCCAAGCGGAGTGGATGTATATGGTTCTGGTGTTATGTTTTGTAGAGGTTTTGAAAATACATTTCCAACAAGCTTTAAACATAACATTAAAAAAAACACTTTCAAATTCCTACCAATATCCAAATGCATAAAACTTAAGAACCAAATATATAACCTTAGGGGTCTATGAATAACAACCCTTCAAGTGTATGATAAAGAAGGATGGATGATTTGGATGACAAGGAGCCTATCCACACCCGTTCTCGACATCAATTCGGTACTTGCGGCCGAGTAGTCGGTTCAACCTAGTTTGTTTGAACTACTATAATACCTAAGAACTCTCTTTTTTGTATATTTTAATCTTAAAATAATATTTTGTAGAGATTTAGGGTTGCAAGAAAATACATGTTAGACATGTAACATTTGAAAGAGTGTTAGCATGCAATAGTTTAAAATGTAAATGAATAGCAGAAAATTTAAAACAAGATACAATGTTTAAGACTAGTAGTTATATAAAAACTATGATTCATATTTCCAAAAGTAGGGTTTAAGTTAAACAAAACATTACTTAAGAAAATCCAGCAAGTTTATATATACAATGAGAAGTTTCTACAAATGTATTTCTTCTCGATCTAGTTTTACTTGAAAGTATCCACCATGTGCATATATTAGTGTTTTTAAATAAGTGTACAGTTAACAAACTCGTAATTACTTGAAAGCATATATGTACAAACTTTTTTCCATGGGCACCATAAAAGTACAGTGAGACATCGTAAATAAATGTTGTATTTATCTCTAAGGGTTCCTTAAAAAACTAATAATTATGTGAAAACCACGGAAACCACTAACAAAACTTAAAACTTTTTTGTTCTTTGAAATGTTAAAAGGGTATTTAAGTATCTATTACATACATGTTGAACATACATACGGAAATAAAGAGTGTTACATATATGTAACACTATGTTGAATGAAAAAGTGTTACGTATACGTAACATATATGTGACGTAAATGTAAAACTATGTTCTGATATTCATTTGATCCTTACCCTTGTCTATACACACACACATATATATATAGAAGGTAGTGATAAAAAATCTACAAATTATGTGCTTGATTTCATTGGTTTTCTCTAGCTTTCACATGACAATATGATTTTCTTAGGATCCCTCAACTACTTACATATATATATATATATATATATATATATATATATATATATATATATGTATATATATATATATATATATATATATATATATATATATATATATATATATATATATATATATATATATATATATATGGGTTAGGATCATTACAGAACCAGTTTTTTATTTTCACAACCACAAAACCATTGATTTACATAAATGTAAATTGAGTGTGATGATACTTGAGTTGTTTTATATATGTATATATCAAACATGAACCAATAAACTATGTAAAACAATTAAATATCACTAGCTTTAACTTACATTGATGTAAATCAATGGTTCGTAATTACATTTATGTAAATCAACGGTTCGTAATTTACATTTATGTAAATAAATGATTCTTTTCGTTCCGAAAATAAAAAGTGGTTGTATAATGATCCTGACCATATATATAAGGTTAAGTTTAAATGAGAACTTTATTTTTATTTGAAAACTTAGAGAAGCAACTAAACCACTCAGTTGTTTTAGATCTTAAATATTAAAAACTATATTTTTAGGGGTATAATGTTAATCACTAAAATAATTTCTCTCTCTAAGTTATTAATTATATCTTATATTTCTCATCTCTAATTAATTGTATTTTATCTATATTCTCTACAATTAAATGACAATGTTTCCTTTATTTTTTTAGAATTTAAGTATGTAAGTGTACATATACTTTCAAAAAAGATTCTATGTGTATGTATTTATACAATTGAATAGTAATTTTATGAGTTTAAGTAATTATAGTATCTATATAGTTTACTATTGAATGATTATTATGTTTATACTGTTTACTAATGTTTTACGTATCTTTATTCATTAATTGTTTAAAGGTTATTGGATTTTAATAATCCCAACCTTTATTTAATGGATGTGATTAATATCAACTTGGGAAATGTTTACAAACACTTCCAACTTTAAGCTTATTTTCTTTCAATGATCTATTACTAACTAAGAGTTAACACTGTTAGTTTTTTTATAACGTGGACTGTTTATATGGTCAAAACAGTAAGCGGCTGTTTGGCAGCCTCTTAATCAACCTCTTAATGGTTCAGATGTCTGAATGGTTTAGCACTTAATGGTTCAGACTGTTTGTTTCGCCAGCACATGTCTGAATGGTTAAGACATTTACCTCTGAATAGTTAAGCATTATACTGATGCTGAATGGTTAAGAGGTCTAATGCTGAATGGTTAAGACATATTATCTGAATTGGTCAGACATTTGCCTTTGAATAGTTAAACGGTATACTACCTCTTAATGGTTCAGACCTGTTAATGGTTCAGCACTTAATGGTTCAGACCTCTTATTGGTTCAGCACTTAATCATTCAGAAGTTACCAAACAACCCCTAAGCAAGAAGGTGAAATCAACCATTTGGTCTGTTAATTTGAAACTTCTGCACCTTAAAACTCATAAATCTCCACCTCTTGTTCTGAACCACTTGACTCGTTAAATGTAGATTTTAGGTGACAATGGAGGCTAGACACCGAAAAATGGACCTGATGGAGGTTGGGCGGGGTGGGAGTTGAAAAATGGCTTAAATTTGGCCCCATTTCATAAAAAACTAATGGGGGTTAACTATCGGTTAGTAAGGGATTGTTGAAGGAAAATGAGTTCAAAGTTGAGAGTGTTTGTAAATATTTTCCGAGTTGGAATTAATCTCGGCTAATAAAGAAACTTAAGATTATTAAAATCCAATAGCCATTGTTTAATGGGAATTTTATTTTTTAATAAATAAAGAAATTATATAACACTTAATTTTTTAATTTTGAATATCTAAAAGTAATAAGAAATATATAATGATAAACTATTATATAGTCACTTACGTATAGGCAAAACATTTAGATATACGTATAGAGTTTAATCTACATATAGGTATTGAAGGTTTAAATCTTTAAACTCATCATCCACTTTTCAAATTGATCGTTATTTACATGTATGTAGATCTTACAGATAATCTATCGAATCAAATTAATCGTTTATTTTCTCAATTGATCTCATATAATACATATACATAAATATCGTACATATGTCTAAATTGACTTGTTTTTACCCATATGTTAACATAAAACGATCAAGGTTTACAAATATGTTAAATGAAAAAAATGATCTTGAATATGAATGTGGTTTTTATATTTAAAGTATTTACGATAAGTGTTTACATATGTGTAAAACAAATTTACAAAGATGAAGGTTACTTACATATATGTAAAATTTAATATTAATCATACATTTTCCAAACTAATAGCTACTTATGTATGTTATTTTATTTTTAGATAAACCGTCTATTTACATATATGTAGATCATATATTTGCAGAAAATTCTTGTGATGGTGAATAACAAGAACAAGTGAAGTCATGTGATTGTGAAGAACAATAACATAACAGAACTTAAATAAACAATAAAAACATTTTAATATGTCAAACTCAACAAACACCAAATTCTCGATGTATTCACCTATTCACTTTTGAATAAGACATGCTTAATTAGTGGCGACTTAATGAAATGTTTCTACAAATCAGAATTGTCATGAAATTCAATAAAACCATAAATAAATTATTATGTATAATATTTAAAACCATAAGAAGCTTCTTAAAACAAAGTAGTAGAATGTTTATAATTAAATCGTCTGAAAAAAATTGCTTTTTGAAACATTATATTTCACGTAAACATCATCCTTTATTAACTTAATCGAGGAATCAACAAGTAGTTTTTCAACTTGTCTTTGTCTCTATATATTTCCAAAACACACGATACAAATACCTAAGAGGATAAGTAGAAGAGACATTGGAAACTATAACTCATAACATAATATGATTAACAAAGAAAACTACTTTCTTTTATTATTTATCAGTCAAAACAACAAAGAAGTATCGTTGTCTCTATTGCTCTATATATTGAATTCTATTAAGGTGAATATGCAATCCCTATAACACAAATTAGGATCAAATTCTATTTAGTCTACTTTAATTTAAGCATGGTTTAATCGATAAGAATGAACATAAAGGCCAGAACTAAAGAACATTGTTTTAATAAAGTAAATACTAACCAGTTACTTAAATTGCTTATACTCTACCACCGACTCGATCTCATAACATTATCCTTGATATTTTTGTCATTATTTATAACTGAAACAAACATCGATTGTCGATTATTA
>CM046045.1:16713642-16798642 GCA_025215565.1 Flaveria ramosissima
TCACTATCTAACTGAGCGTGTGGATGGTGATGTAGGAAACATGGCGGCGTATGAACAACGACTCGTGAACCTGGAGGGTCAAGTCAACGCACTGAACGCAGTGCAGAAGAAGACCCTGAAGAGGAACCAGAGGAGGCACCAGAGGAGGATCCTGAGGAAGAGCCTAAGGAGCTGCCCGAGGATGAGTCAGAAAACAACGCTGGATCCATTGATTCTCTAGTCTATTCATTTCTTTATTCATCAGACTTTCGTTTAATATTCACACCTAGATGGAAAAGGGTTGTTTCCCATCTGACTGGTGTTTTTGGATTTTGGTATTTGGTTTGATTTATTGTATACGTACTTACAATTTGTTTAATAGAAGTAATTATTTGAAACTATTAGTTGTGTGTATGCTAAATTCTTTTAATTGCTTGTACTCAAATGAAGTTGATATATTGCATATTACTTATTTTTATACGTTGTGATTATTAAGAATGTCTGGACATGGACGCGGACGTGGTCATGGTCGTGGTACAATTAATATGACTCCAGCGGAACTGGCCGTATTAATCAATCAGCATGTGGCTCATGCACTGCTTAGCACAAACCTAATCCATAGGCCGCTCCAATCGGTAAGCAATACCAAATTCATTCCTGACTAACACTCCGTCAATCATGTCAAGCTATAACATTTATTTGAATTCCAAAGTCCTGATCAAAATCTGTTGCACGTCAAGGAGTCTGTACCTTTAAGTCCTTTCTGGACTGCAAACCAAATCCATTCATGGGAGTGGAAGGAGTCGTAGGACTCCTAAGATGGTTCGAGAAACTCAAATCCGTATTTAAAATGTTTAACTGCGGTGGCAAGTCGAGTTAAGTATGCCACTGGCACCCTGGACGGAGTTGCTCAGTACTGGTGGAACACCCAGGTGCAAATGTTGGGTCTGGAGATCGCTAATCAGACCACCTAGGAGGATTTCAAAAACTTAATCTGCTCCCATGACGAGGTGCAGAACCTAGAAATGGAGTTCTAGAACCTGAAGATGACGGGTTATGAGATCGAGGCATACACCACTCACTCTCATGAGTTTGCTACACTTTGCCCCAATATGGTCAACCCTCATTCCTTGAGGATTGATAGGTATCTGCATGGATTGTCCCTAGAAATTCAGAGCATGGTCACTGTTTCAAGACCAAACACTATACACGAGGCGGTCAGACTGGCCCATAAACTAACAGACCAGGCTGTCACGCAGGATAAGCTGCCCCCAGGCGGTTCTGCGTCGACTACTACTGAAGACAACATCAAATGGAAGTGGGAGTCTGGTTCCAATAATAAGCAAAATGCCTCTCAGCAGCAGCCACAATAGTCCCGGAAGTTTGACAACTCCCGCCCGTCTAACTAATCCTCCTCATTGTCTCAGCATGGTGGCAACTATACCGGGACACTGTCCAAATGCAACAAGTGCAATTACCATCACAACGGGCCCTGCAACAAGAACACGTGTGAAAGGTGTGGTAAGTTTGCCATGCTGCTAAAAACTACCGTGTGAACTTAGCAGCTAAACAGCTAGCACAACAGGATGAACAAAAAGGCTGTTACAAATATGGTCAAACCGAGCACTTCAAGAGGAATTTTCCAAAGCTGAAGAGAACAATGGTGGTAATGGTGCTGAAAACCGGAAGGATAATGGGGGAAATTGCAATGGAAATAGTGGTGCCAATGGTAGAGCCTTCATCATTGGTTCAGGTAAGGCTCGTAATGACCCTTTCTACTGTAACTGGTAAATTTCCTGTCAATGGTTGTTTTGCCTCTATTTTGTTTGATTTTGGTGTTGATAGGAGTTTCATTTCGCATAAGTTCAGTCGATAACTATATGTTACATCCACAGTCTTAGACTCGAACTATATAGTAGAAATAGATGATGGTAAGGTTATAGAGTCTTCCTATATATACTGAGGTTGTAAGATAATTCTATCTGGGCATGATTTTGATATTGACCTTCTATCTATTACGCTCAGTAGTTTCGATGTCGTTGTCGATATGGATTGGTTATCTAAGAACCAAGCCAAAATCATTTGTCACGAGAAGCTCATCCGCGTACCTTTGCTTGATGGAGAGATACTCACAGTGGAAGATGACAAGAGTGGTGTTGTGGTCGGCATCATCTCTTACATGAAGCCTTAGAAGTGCTTGAGGAAAGGGCATTCGGTAATTCTATCCTAAGTTACTGAAAAGACCACATAGGAGAAGTGACTTGAAGACATTCTTGTTGTTAAGGACTTTCCTGAGGTACTTCCAAGGGACTTGCCTGGTCTTCCTCCATACAGGCAGGTAGAGTTTCAGATTGAGCTGTCACCTGGAGCTGTCCCTATCGCTTGGGCGCCGTATCGTTTGGCATTGGACGAAGTACAGGAATTGTCGAAACAGTTGCAGGAACTGTTAGATAAAAGGTTTATACCCCCTAGTTCTTCACCGTGGGGAGCACCTGTGTTGTTCGTGAAGAAGAAAGATGGAACCTTTCGCATGTGCATTGAATATCAGGAATCGAACAAGGTTACCATAAAGAATCGTTACCCACTTCCACGTATTAATGACTTATTTGACCAACTGCAAGGATCGAGCTATTACTCAAAGATTGATTTGAGGTCTAGGTATCATCAGCTTAGGGTTCGAGAAGAAGACATATTCAAGACGGCTTTCAGACTCGATATGGACACTTTGAATTCATAGTTATGCCATTTGGATTGACGAACGCTCCGGCAGTCTTTATGGACCTCGTGAACCGTATTTGTAAACCCTATTTAGACAAGTTTGTCATCGTCTTCATTGATGACATACTCATTTATTCCAAGAATAGGAAGGAACATGAGGAACACTTAAGGATTATTCTAGAGCTTCTGAAAACAGAACAACTATATGCCAAATTTCGAATGTGACTTCTGGATTAGAGAAGTATAGTTTCTAGGGAATATAGTTAACGAGAATGGCATTAATGTTGACCCGTCCAAGATTGAGGCAATCAAGAATTGGCTTGCACCGACAACACCTACTAAGGTGTGCCAATTTCTTGGACTATCGAGTTATTATCGGCGTTTCATAGAAGGATTCTCGAAACTTGCACAACCTTTGATTGCCCTAAGTCACAAAGGAACTGTTTACATGTGGGGTAGTAAGGAAGAAGCAACTTTCCAAACGCTTAAAGACAAGCCGTGTAGTGCACCGATCTTGGTGTTTCCAAAGGGAACAGACAATTTCATGGTGTATTATGACGCGTCAATCCAGGGTTTGGGTTGCGTGTTGATACAACGCGAGAAAGTGATAGCTTATGCATCGAGACAGCTCAAGGTGCATGAGAAGAACTATACAAATCATGACTTAGAGTTGGGAGCTATGGTGTTCGCACTTATGATCTGGAGGCATTACCTTTATGGAACCAAGTGCACGATCTTCACTAATCATGAGAGTCTTCAACACATCTAAGAACAGAAGGAACTGAACATGAGACAACGATGATGGTTGGAATTACTGAATGATTACGACTGTGCCATCAAGTATCATTCAGGAAAGGCTAATGTGGTAGACGACGTCCTTAGTCGTAAAGAAATCCTAAAACCTTGTCGTGTCCGTGCGTTACAGCTAACCATCCATTCTGATCTACCATCACAGATTTAGAATGCTTAGGTTGAGGCATTACATGAACAAAACATCAAGTCAGAATCTCTTAGGAGAGTTGAGAAATTGTTTCGGGAGAAGTCTGATAGTCTTCGTTACTATGAAGATAGGGTACAGATTTTATTGTTTAGGAATCTCAGAGAATTGGTGATGGATGAAGCTCACAAGTCCCGTTATTCGGTACATCCTGGATCTGACACGATGTACCTAGACTTGAAGGTCATTCACTGGTGGTCTAACATGAAAGCTGAAATTACCACTTATGTGTCCAAGTGTTTGACTTGCTTTAAGGTCAAAGTGGAATATCAAAAACTGTCAGGTCTTCTATAACAACTGGAGATTCCAATGTGGAAATGGGAGAATATCTCTATGGATTTCGTCACTAAGTTACCTCGTTCACAGACTGGAAACGATACCATTTGGGTGATAGTGGATCGTTTGACCAAGTCGGCACATTTCTTGGCCATTTGTGATAGCTACAAGATGGATAAACTGACACAATTTACTTGAAGGAAATTGTGTCAGACATGGCATGCCACTCTCGATCATCTCTAATCGTGACGCACGATTCACTTCGCACTTCTGGCAGTCACTACAGAAGTCACTAGGCACTCGTCTGGATGTGAGTACGGCTTATCATCCACAGACAGATGGTCAGACAGAACTCATGATTCAAACCCTATAATATATGCTTAGGGTGTGTGTTATTGACTTTGGAAATAGTTGGGAAACCCATCTACCTTTGGTTGAAGTTTCTTATAATAACATTTATCATACCAGTATCAAGGCTGCACCATATGAGGCACTTTATGGCAGAAAATGTAGATTACCTCTCTGTTGGACTAAAGTCGGTGATAGTCAGTTGACTGGTACTGAATTTATTCATGAAACCACAGAGAAGATTGTTCAGATTCTTAACCGTATGGCTGCAGCTCGTGATTGTCATAAAAGCTATGCAGATCAGAGGAGAAAACCTTTAGAATTTCAAGCTCATGACAAGGTGTTATTAAAGGTTTCACCTTGGAAGGGTGTGATACGTTTTAGAAAGCGTAGAAAACTAAACCCTAGATACGTTGGACCATTTGAGATTGTCAAGAGGATCGGTCCAGTGGTTTATCAGCTAGACTTACCTGCGGAAATCGATGGTGTTCATAACGTGTTCCATGTTTCAAACCTGAAGAAGTGTTTAGCCAATGAATCACTCATCATTCCATTAGAGGAACTGGAGAATGATGAAACGCTTCCTTTCATTGAGGAACCAATTGAGATAATGAATCGAGAAGTCAAAACCCTAAAGTGTAGTAAGATTCCTGTTTTGCGCATTAGGTGAAATTTAAAGCGTGAACCAAAATTTACATGGGAACATGAGGATCAAATGAAGAAGAAATATCCACAACTGTTCAAAGATCAGACATCCACTACTTAAGAAATTCCAGAAACCCTATTCTAAGTGAGCTTCTGAACACCCTTCTGTTGTTGTTGTTAAACCTGGTGTTCTACGTTAATCTGATGTTCTATTTTTCGGGACAAAAATTCTTTCAATAAGGAGATGATGTGACAATCCGTAATTTTCAGGTTAACGTCGTTTCTCTATCTAAATTCTTTCCGTCATTTATACTATTATATATATTACTAATTACCAACTTTTGTGTGCATTGATATTTGTACCTTAGGCTTAGTGGGTTGTACCCACTTTTGGGTTTTTTCAATCTTTGATTTTATTTTACTTTTAACCCTAATACTTTTACATATTTTACAATTTAATCCCTATAAATTTTCACTTTCAACTTTATCCCCTATACTTTTCATATTTTTACAAGTTTATCGTTTTACGGTTCGGTCTAAATTTTACCGGTTAATACACTATAACATGCGCGTGTGATTTTAGGTTTACGGTTATTTTTCCCCTTTAACGGCCCATCACAACGCAATAGTCCTAGACCAACTTAGTTATTTTTTTAATGTTTTACATTTCACGTGCGTGGTTCAATGTTTTTACGTCTACTTTTCCATTCGGTTTTCTATTTTTCGTTTTTATTACGAGTTTTTCTGATGTTGGTGGTCGCTAAATGTATTGTGATATTGTTACAGCTTAGCATAGTTTTATGCCCCCCGCTGCAACGTGAGGGGCTTAATACTAGTTAAATCTAATTTTAGTAAATGTAAATAATATTTATTATTGCTATTATTATTATTATTATTATTATTATTATTATTATTATTATTATTATTATTATTATTATTATTATTATTATATTATTATTATTATTATTATTATTATTATTATTATTATTATTATTATTATTATATTATTATTATTATTATTATTATTATTATTATTATTTAAACCTAAACTAACCAAACTAACTAAAACCAAGAAAGACAATTCATGCTTAGTTGAAGGGGTTATAGTGTAAAATGTTAAAAAACAAAACAATATAACCTCTTCCCCTCTCTCGGCATACCCTATAACCGACCCCATTGAACCCTAATCCCTTCAAGCATCCACAACCACCATCTCCATTCTTACGGCAACCTCATCTCTCGGCAGTCTTTCCACTCGACGGCTTCGATCGACCACTTCGGGACGAACAACTCATCACCGGCAGTCGGGAGATCAACCGAACAACCCGTACATATTAGAAACTTGAAATTAAAATTAAAATTCACATAATCACAAAATCAACCAAAGACATTATGGAAAACACAATAAACATTTTTAGTGAATATATTAAAAAAAACAAACTCAAAGATAATTTCATAATAAAAGGGTCCCTCACTCCTGGACCCTAAAATTCATAATATGTAGGTAGTGTGGGAGCCATTTCCCCTAAATTGACACATTGGGTTTTTTTCCCAATATCGATTGGAGCCCTAGCTCAGCTTCTACATTGACGAAGCTCATCTTCCTTCAGGTACCTTCTTTCTCCCTATTATCATCATCATAATCATCATCATCTTCTCGCTCTTGCGTTTATCTTCTGCAACACACGCACACTAACTCCGATTCATCTTCTTGTGGTTTATCGTTATTCGCTCTTTCGAAGCTCATACTCTGGTGCTTCATTTATTTGTCGCCACTGAAACATATACGCCATTGGTTTTGGTAGAATGATGTGAATCGAACGTTTTAGGATGTTTAGTGGTGAATTTGGACGTTATTCGATGTGAATTGGTTTGAAGTGTTTAGTAGTTGGAAATGATGGGAGGTATTTGGAAATTTAGAGAAAAGGCGTGTGAATGTTTTTACGTTTGTGATTGATAGAATTAGAAGAAGTCTGTGTGAGCTGCGGATTTTGAGGGGTTTTAATATAATATATAGATTGTATTTTGTACGTAATGAATATAATGGTAGTTGATTAAGAAAAAGAGAGTTAAAGAAAGTTCTTGGTGTTTCGGGGTGTGGTGGGGTTCGGTGATTGTCCTGGTAGAGGATTCTTATTTAGGATCTTCAACTGAATGTTGTAGGGCTTTTTTGTCACTTGTGAGTCTGAACTAAGGCCATATAGAAGTTAATTTAATTTAGTTTCTTAGCTATATTTTGGCAAACTGATTCAAATTTGAGAATATTATGATCCAACTAATAATTTTGTCAAATTGATGAGTCTGCAAGTACTTTGTTGTGGAAATTGTGCCTTATAATTGGGTTGTATGATGGTATTGTAGCTGTGGCCGCTTTTTTTTTCTTTATTATTAACAGCGAAGAATTCCATTAAAACAATAGGCAACTAGCAAGATACTAGAACCAAAATACATACACCAGGGAAAGAAAAACACACCAGAAGAAGACCCATACACCAATTAATTACAATTTGTACATCTAACTATATCAAAAGTACACCAATGAACCCATTCAAGGGATTCTAACTTTGACCTGGACTGTGCTTTAACCGAAAGTACCACGGAGCTATGGCAGTCAATGGAATGTGCAGAAGTTTTGGAAATTTGAAATTAACTGCTACAATGAATATAATCTTAATAAAACTTTTGGATATGAATGACACATACATATTTGTTGTTTAGTAATTAATGGAAATGCTATTTAAACAACGCTTTAAGCGCAAGCATGAATGCTGAATTTTCACAAATTTTTGTTAGCTTCATTGAGTACAAGATTTGATCAAGTGTATATGTTGGTTGTAATTCTTTCATGTCGTTATCTGTAAGAAAGAATTCGTTTACGTTGGACAATGATTGTATATTGTAATCATCTTTTTATACCCTAGTTCATTAAAGAAGCTAAAGCCACCATAATATCCATTAGTTTTGTACTTTTGTTCTATTAGTTTCCACTTGACTGATTTGTTGGTGCAAACACAATCATGAGTCTTGAAAGCAAACATTGCTATAATCATTCTCATGTATGCTCAAACATGGCTGTGATAATTAAAATTTTATAAATGAACGTGTTTCCACTTATAATAGTATCATCAAAAGGAGAAAAATGTTTTATGAGCTGTATCAGAAAAGAAAAAAAAGAAAACTCATTTAAGGAAATTTTGTATCATGGTGGGATAGTGACAATGTTTGCATATGTGTACATGTCCTATTAAACTAAAGTGATCTTGCTCCAAGGATGCTAAAAATCCATTTAGAACATCTAACAATTAGACGTTAAGCAAAGTAAAACTAGTAAATAAACCTCGGGAGTTATCTTTGCAACTTGTAGTTTTGTGTTTGTTTTTAGGAAACATTCTAATGCTAGTAGTCTTGTACGTTTAACAGCTTTAACTTGGGCATTGTGTGATGTTTGCATTGTTATGACATTGCATCAAAGGTTTCTAATGGGAGAATTAAGATTTTGTAAGCTACCTTTGTTGTAGAATGTTGTGGAGAAGGGAAGGCCATTAAAGGTAGGTTAAACTAGGGCATTGTGTGGTGTTTGCATTATTATGATGTTGCATCAATGGTTTTTAATGGTAGAATTAAGATTTTGGAAGCTACCTTTGTTGTAGAATGTTTTGGAGAACTGAAGGCCATTAAAGGTAGGTTAGGTATGCTTTGGTTTAAGTTTAGCTGTGAAGAGGATGATTTGATTGTTTGGTGCCTAGTTATGCTATGTTTTGTTGTATCATCTCATTTGTTGCCATTTTAGTAGTCCTTGAGCTCTAATATTTGCCCTTAGCGAGTCAAGGCAATTTGTTTTAGAGTAAATAACCAGAAGGAAGTTGAAAAGTTGTATGAGGGCTACAATATGCTATAGATATGTCTTACATCTATCTTCTAGAACATTTCATTGAGAAGTTTATTTTCCTTTCTTTTTTTGGTTTTATGGGGGGTGGGGGTGGTATTTTTCATGTATTCTCTAGTTGGTGTTTATTGTTAAAGACTAAGATCCTTAAATTAGAAACTTTACAAGATGATTCTAATCTTGTTACTTCATTTTGATCCACATTGAGCATTGGTTTATTGGAAAGTTTGGTGTGCCATAAAATGGGGAAGTTGAGGAGCCACCTCATGATATCTTTATTTTCATTTTGATCCTTTGATTTTATAAATTGGAAGTGAAACTTGTATAAAGAGTCGATAATTTGGAGGGACAATTGGACAAATTTTATCAGGAATATTAAAATTAAGTTACCCAAGGAGTTTAGAATGATCATTTTCTCTAGAAAGCTACACAATTCATATCACTTTTCAATTTAAACCTTTGTTGTCAAAAGCCCACATGCCGCGCGCCTAGGCCTTCAGGTTGAGCTCAACATAGTCTTGTCGCCTCGCTTCAAAAGCTTCGTTTTCCGGCGCTTAAGAGCATTTTTTGGCCAAGTTTTGGCCAAATTCTACCCAAAAATCATCTGGGCAGGTCTGAAACAATTCCACTAGCCCAAAACAAGCCTAGAATAAACCTAAATCAGCCTAAAATAGCCCAAAAACATGTCTGAGACATGTCTAAACCTCTAAAATGATTATGTTATACTATGCGTGTCGTTTGAAAAAGCCCTTGCTTTTTAAGCACCTTGCGCGTAGGCCCAAGGCTCACCATTGCGCCTTTAGTGCGCCTTGTGCCTTCAAAAACTATGATTTGGACACTAAAATTTTAAAATATAAAGCCAAAAGTGAATATGGACAAACAAATATGTTGAGTGGAGGATACACTGACTATTTCAACTCAGGTTATCACACTACATGTATGCTACAATGAAATCATGGGGATTGAGTTGTAGGACCTTGTAAACATGAAATTGTTTTTTTTTTCAAAACTTATCTTCAAACTATATATACAATATTCATGAAACTTGACCAAACCAGGGCACCAAAAACAGAAAATCGTGAAGACGTAAAATGAAAGGCAGTACAAATTAAAACCATAAAAGATAGCAACATAATGTGTCTACTTGTGCATATCATTCTATTTTTTGAGGGAACAAAATAGCACCCCTAGGAAAAAATTACGGGTACCTTCTATTATTCCTATGCTAACTAGCATGGGATAGAATATATCTTTTTATCATTCCATTTTTCTGTTGTCATTATGATGGCCTAGAGGGAATACATCAATGATGTCGCTTCATGAGGCATACTTATGTGTCAGCATTTTAAAGTGAGAGCAGAAAGCTAAATTGTTAATATGTAATATCTGGCCTCTGCTATGGTATGAACTAAATTTGGGGAAGACATTACACATATTTTTGGGTTTTACGCGGAGTGGAAGAAACAAAAATTTGAATATAACTGAAAATCTGACGTATTGACATATGCTAATGTTTCTTACCTGTGTTTCACAGTTTTACTGGTGGTTGCTAGTTGCTATTTGTTTGTTCCATTAATGCTGAGTTGCTCAATTTAAATTATGAGTTTAATTCTATTTTTAATATGGTTTGCAGGAATTCTGAATCTAGTTACATAGCTAGCAGGATGAGTGATGATGTTTTTGATGGACAAGTGTTATCAGACAAGCTGTCTAAACTTAACAGCTCTCAACAAAGTATAGAGTGTATCCTTTAGCCAGGAAAAGAACTCTTCATGTTTTTGTAATTTAAAGACGAACATATGACACAGATATTTATTTTGGAATTCAAGTTGATTTTTGCTTTGGACTATAAATTTAATATTAGTACCTAGTGTTTTCGCTTGCTTTCCCGATAAATTCCATTGAACTTTTTGGTCTTGAAGTTGGCTTTTGTTGCTTCATTGACTACCTTGGGCACTCAGGTGGTTAAGTCCTTACATTTGTGTTGTCCTACAATATTGACTCTCTACAAGAATACGTTGCAATAACACTATCCTGATGTGTGATTGTGAGTTGGCATCATCATGTGCCTTTATATGTTTGTCACTATTGAGCATTTAATTTAATAAAGAAGACGTCATTATGTTCCTCATTGAACTCATGATATAACGACTTCTATTGTTTGCCACTATGGTTTTCCTTAATGCTAAATCAGCATTATCCCGTTCGTGTATTTCACACAGGAAGAAAGCCAAACAGATTGTTGAAATATGGCATAAATCATTTAAATCTGCTCAGCGGGAGCAGCAAGTTTCTTTTCTGTATTTGGCCAATGATATTTTGCAAAATAGTAGGCGGAAGGGCAGTGAGTTTGTTAATGAATTTTGGAAGGTCATGCCTTCAGCCCTCAAGCATGTGAATGAACATGGTGATGAAAATGGAAAGAAAGCGGCATCAAGACTAGTAATTTCGTTTTTACTTAAATTGTCTTTTCTTTTGCTTATATGTTCATTACATTACAAGTATATCAGAAGCATGATATACTCTATATCCAATTGAATAATTGTAACCATTGCTATGCATTTTGAGCAATGTTGCTTTCATTACTTTAAAAGGTCAGCATATGGGATGAAAGGAGGGTATTTGGATCCCGAGGTCAAAATCTGAAAGATGAAATGCTTGGTAAAAGTCCTCCTACGCAATTGGCTAGCAATGGAAAAACCTCCAACTCTAACCCCAACCCTAACCCTAACCCTATCAAAATAGTGAAAAGGGATGCAAACTCATTGAGACTTGTGAGTACAATACCTTGCTTCTTTTCTGATCTATTGGGATGTCTTTTTGGCTCCATTTGATATCAATCTTTGTTTACATTCTGGTTTTTCAGAAATTGGCTGTTGGGGGTGCCCCAGAAAAGATAATGACTGCTTTTCATTTAGTACATGATAAGAATGCTGCGGAGGATACCGCCTTAACCAATTGTGAAGGTGCAGTTCGCAGGTTTGGAGAATTGGAGAGAGATATTGAAAGTCAAGGTAAAGGATGTATGTCCATTCAAAATATTGTTTGTTATGTGTTGGTCAACGATTCTTATGTATTACATGTATCTTGTCCTTCTCTCTTACTCTATTCACCATTGTTCACAAGATTTCAAGTTTGGATATATTTTCTTGATTTATTTGACAATATCTGACTAACATGGGTTTCTAAGAAATTCATCTGTTGTGTGTTCAGGAGCTGTACTAGGATCTTCATTGCTGGATGACATCCAGGAGCAAGAAAATGCACTAAAAGATTGCGTCAGCCAACTTGAAACTGCAGAAAGGACTAGGACTTCTTTGATTTCACAGCTTAAAGAAGCACTCCGGGATCAAGTATGATTGCATATTACTCCCTTAATCCAAAAGGAGATGTTAATTTGCTTTCGCTTGTCAAATGACTTACTTTTGCCAAGTAAATCTTTTAAGAACTTTTCTATCATAGATTTAAGAAGTGTTATATTATAAAGTAATAGGGATTACAATGAAAGAACAAATTGAAATTTGAAAACCTAAAACTTTGATGACAATTTAAATATGAAGAGTTTTATGTTAGAACTAACAGACTCAAAGTTCTACTTTTATTTTGGTCGGAAGAAGTATTACTTAAGATTGAAATTGCCTAAGGTGTTTTGTGCTGTAAATGATAAGCCTTTTCTTGTCATAAATTATATTTCAGGAATTGAAGCTGGATGTTATTCACAATCAGTTGCAAGTACTCTCTTTCTCTTTCTCTCTCTCTCTCTCTATATATATATATCTCTATACTTTAAGCTCTTTACGATATGAAAGTGATGGTTACCTAAAGCTTTTTAACATGAGCGTCATTAGATATATTATGCTAATGCTATTGTGTTCGTTAAATCTGCTACTTCGTTCATCTCAAGCTCATGCAGATCATCAGCTTTTGTATGTTAGGGGTGTGTAGTGGAGCTATTGGTTGTCTAAGTATCATGTTTTAATGGTTATTATGAAAGCGCCACTTATTCATAGCAGAGGTTCAATATAACCACAAATATTAGGATGCTGATCACAATGAACACTTTATTTCTCTTGTTCTAATGTAGACTACCTGATGGAAGTGGGTACCCTAAAGAGTCATTAATCCCAACTTGGGATTAAAGGCGACTTAGGAACAGATCTGGTGGCTTTCGTCTCTCTTTACTTAGGGAACTTATATATTATTTAACGTAAGTTTATCTTTATTTATTTAGGTTTAATTAGAGTCGTTTCTAATTACTTGGTCTTTTGTCTTTAGGATGTTGATAGTCTATTTAAACGACTCATACCACACCTTGTGCAATACGTTGTGTTGTGTATCACCTACAACAATGGGTATATTAAGATAATGTATCATCTGTGTTTAGAACTACTTAAATAAAGTGCATAGATTAAGTCTTTATATCTGATTTAGAAGGTGTGTAAAAGAAGAGAGCATGATAAGATGGCATTCATGGACGTGATGCAATTTGCTGTGGACTATGGCTATATATCAGGAGAAACTATTGGGTGTGATAAGCTTGATTAAGAAACACAACAACCAAGTGTGGGATGCACATTGTGGCAATGGTGTTTTGAAGGATGGCTTGATATGGGTGATATAGTGTTATGTACTTGTCTTGATACCAAGTATGTGTTAAGGAAGTTAGCCTATAAAATATTTTCTAGGATTACTCTAGACTACTGCAGCTTTCTATATATAATATAACCCTTTTTATAGTCCGTAAAACCTTCGTGATGCATATAGAAAGTTTTAAAACTCTGCATGTTCCTTTTTAAAAGATTTTTCAGTTTTGTGTAAAAAAGACTCCTAATCATTTGTTAATAAAAAGTAAAAATACATAAATGAATTTATAAGGTTTGTTCTATTTCTGTGTGTTCATATGTACTGTTTCCATTGTAATTTCTTCCCTTCTCTTGATCACCATCGTTTCTCCATATTCGCCCACTTTGTTTCTTTCGGTCTCTTTAATGAGTGCCAGCTTTTGCTCTTTTATATCATCATATCTTTGAACCTCTCTTTAGTCTCTTGATTAGAGCAACTCCTTCCTTAACTTCGTGCCTTAGAAGATCTACTATACGTTGCTTAATTTTGAGTCATTAACTTGACTCATGATACAACCTCACCTTGTATCTTTTTCAGGGAGATGTACCTTGTACATGACAAGTTTTTTTTAAAAGCATGATAAGTATGATTGTTCTAGAGGGTTTAATTAGAATGACTAGGTTACGTTGATTACAAAGAGTTTCATATATAATGGGTAGTTTCAAATGTAACGGGGGAAACTTTATTGTGGTACTTTAAATATTACCTTCAACTGCCAATGAGCCCTAGATCAATTGGTTTGGGAAGAAGCACTTCATGACTTTCCAAAGTAGAGGTCATGGGTTCGAGTCTCACTTGGTGCAATATGCTTCAAGTGGGCTAGGGGTTTTACCACAGTGGACCTTTGGGTGGTGGGTTTCCCTTGGAATGGTGGTTGAGCTGGGTCATTAGCGCTGTCTGTGTTTGCGGGTGTGGGTGGCCTTTCGCCAATAGGTTTACCTTGGTGAATGGGCTTAAAGTATTCGTTAGTCGTTTAAAAAAAGTTTCCTTCAACTAGTGTAGTTAAGCTGATTAAATAAAGAAGGCACTCTTACCCACAAGATAAAGAATATTTGCCTTCACTTGTTATAAATATTGAGTTTGTCATAGTTGAAGGGCTTTAGTGTAACACTTGTAATTCATGAAGCATCAAATGTAGATGTTCAACTAACTCAAATTGCTTTAGTTGATACAATAGTATCAGCATGGTTAATAAAGGGGGAAAGTGCCGATTTGATGAACAGTTTTTCTTATGTCATTATTTTCTATCATTGATATCGTTTTGAAGATATTTCTACCACACTGAAAAGCTTAAGCACAAGAAATTTTAGAGAACTATGTTCGTAACTCGGACAATACAATGCAGGTTTCATCTGGGTTTCATGTAGATTTGATTACGGGTGCAAGATGAGAAAGATTGCACAAATTGGGATATAAGTGCGAGCATTTCTTTAGTATTGATGAGATGCCAGGAAGTTTTACGTTCATAATGCGTATCATTTTGAGGGTAATGCTTTGAAGTGGCAAGAATTGTATATTAAGATAAAAGGACCCTAATTATAGAGGTGTCGTAGGTAGAATATATAATGGAAATTATGGCAAGATTTTCCATGACAATCTAGAAAATGCCATAGGGGTATTGTGTTCAACTGAAAAAATGGATTGTGTTGAAGATTATCAACTATTTGATATGAATCTGATGAACATATGTGAGGAATATGCCATTAGCTTTTTTTTAAAAGGATTGAAGCATGAAAAGGATGCCTTTAAACATGTTTGAACCGAAGACATTAAGGAACACTTATTCTTTTAGTTAGGAATTATTGGCACCTTTCGACAATGATTTAGTCTAGGAGCTATAACTCTTCTGGTTTTAATACGTTAAAGAATCCAACGCCATCAGCATCACCACCTGTTCCAAGCTATAGTTATTACACTCGCTTCTTATTATGGACAAAGATTTCTAACAATAGAAGATTGACTAGTAAGGAAATTCAAGAAAATGGGAAAAAGGAGAGTGTTTTTGGTTTAATGATCATTTTATACCCGACCATATATGCAAGCAAAAGCAAGCAATTATATATAATAGATGTAGAAGGGTGTGGGGTGATGATAGTGGAAATGTGGCTTTTGAGGAGCCGAAATAGGAACCTCAAATATCCATGCTGCTATAACTGGCATTCTATTATTATTAACAATGAAGGTAGTTGGAACTATGGGTAAAAAGCAAATACATGTTCTCATAGATTCAAGGTCAACCCACAATTTTTAGGAAGAGAAATTAGCAACATTACTTAAATGTTCATTAAAAGAGTAATGTAAAATCGAAGGTTTTTGTAGCTAATGGTAATTGTGTAAAATTGTGGTGTGATTTCTAAGTCGGCCGTGCGAGTATCTTTGTTCAAGGACGTGTTTGGTAATTGTCTTGGAAGTTTTTGATATTTGGATTTGGTCTATAATGGTTATTACCACTCAATGACATTGTATGGAATTTTATGGACCTCCTTATGCAATTTAAAATAAGGTGTGGTTTATGAACCTAAGGTAGTCAACCAAGTTTTCTTACATTCAAATGAGTGCATGTAAGGCATCTTAAATGTCACCATATCAGTTCAAGCTTGATTACTGAGCTTACAAGTGGCTGCTAACCGATAAGAATGTACAATCACAATACAAAGCAGTGATAAATCAAGAATCGAATGATGCAACCTTAAAGGAACTGTTGTGCAAATTCGATGATTTTTTTTTCAAACTCTTAAAGGTTCGATGATGTCTTTGAAACTCCTAAAGGTTTACCACCGTTTAGGTAGTGTGATCATCGAATAGTACTCAAAGATGAGAGTATGGTTATCTATCACATGACTTAAAAAGACATTATGGAGAACCACAAGTGGTAACTTTGTAACTCTAGTTGTATTCGTTAAGAAGGATTGGAACTCTTCCCTATGTATGGGTTACCTATGGTTAAGTGAAGCTACAATTAAAGCTATCGATCTCATATTGTTAATGGAAGAACTACAAAGAAGACTCGAGATTCATGTATTTATTTCAAAACATGACCTTTAATCATCAAATCAAAAATGCAGATGAAAAAGATATGGAATTCGACCTGTCATCATATACTAGGTTCAAATGAAGATTACAAACAAGAATTGAATTGAATAGTGATTTCTCACCAAGAACACACTCTATCTAGCATTATTGGCTCCCATGCATACACTGTTAGGGATTCGGGTGTAGATCAACATACAAGCACAATCAAACTGTGAGAAAATAATAACAAAGATGAACACACGAGATTTAACGTGGTTCGGTACTTCGGTCGATGTGACCTACGTCCACGGGCTGTAACCAGGATATTCTTTTATTGCTTTCTGCCTCACTCGTGAGGAATTACAAATGCAATACACAATGTAAATAGAGAAAATTAGGGTTTACAACTTAATCCCTAAGAAAACCTAAATGGGCTACAATTAAATAAAAACGGGCCAGGTCTTTAATTTTATTAAACTGCCACCGAGTTGTCTTTTAACCCTAGCCCAAATCAAGACTCCACAAACCCTACAATCCCCCGCTTAGAGGCTTGACCATCTTCCAACTGCCTTCCGCTGTGAACACTCGTACGTCTTGTAATCTTCCTCGTCTTCCTGGTTGCAGCGGCCTTCTCATCAGTTAACTTGAAGGCTCGTTGAAGCTCCCCTGATCTTCAACACATCAGTCGCGGCTGTATCTGCCTCTAACCCATTCTCCGTCTCCTCCGGCTCCCACTGAAACGAACCGTAGAATCCTGAAAGACCTTGAGAACAAACACTCCTCATATTTAGCAAGTAATCCTCTAGAGAGATTTTATCAGATGAAATATTAGTTCTTTTAACCCACTGTCGTCTAGGAACTGTAACTGAAGCACGACACGTGCTCCTATTATCATGTAATCCTCTAATCGGTTTACTTGAACTTTTCCATGCACATTCATTTTGAATTTTTTCTGTGACTCTAGGTTTCTTACTTGCAAAGCAAACATTCTTCTGCTCACGAGATTCTGTGAACTGAATTTTAGTCTTCTTCCGAACTGGAACGTCACTTCCTTAGAATGAACTCATTTTCTTTCCACAAGCAACGACTAGATACCCTTTAACAACTTCCACTGCTTATTCCCGAACTTAATCTCATGTCCTTGTTCATCCAACTGACCGGCAGAAATCAACTGTTTCTTCAAATCAGGAATCACCCTAACATCTTTCAAAGTCCATGAACCGGCTGAAGTAACTAAATCCATGTCATCCATGCCCGTAACATCAAAGAACATCATTGTTTGCCCATCTTACCTTGCTAAATCTTACATATATTTAGATTCTGCAATGTTTCGCTGTTGTGGGTAGCATGAAACGAAGCTCCAGAATCCATGACCCAGGAATCTACATTACTCTTCACGCTACAGATTAAAGCATGAGTAGTCTGCTGTAGTGTTGACTTCTTTTTGATCATTTGGATACTGATTCCTGAAGTGTCCCACCTGTTTACAGTTGCAACAGGTTACATAATTTTGAACCCTAGATTGACTTCTTTTCTTGTTCTTGCTCCTACTACGGTTATTCTTTCTTCCTCTGCCAACATTCAGTAATTCACTTGATGATTCATTTGAATTTCTTCGTCTGATGTCTTCGCCTATAATAATATCCCGGGTCTCATTTAAAGTGAACGGGCTAGTGGAACTAGTAATCGCTGTAACAGTACGAGCGCAGCTATCAGACAATGATGATAACACTAGTAGAGCCTGAACCTCATCCTAGAATTTAATGCCAACTGATCCAAGTCTTGACAAAATCGAGTTCAAGTTGTTAATGTGTGATAGGAATCATGTGCTACTCTTTAGTTGTCTTTTGTAATTGTGGGAGGGGGATTAGTGTAATTCCTAGCTCTATAAATAAGGGTCATTGATCATGTGGTAAGGTAGGGAAGATATTAGTTAAGTGTTAGGCTCATTGCTTTGGCATGAGAAGGGCATAGCCCTGGACCACTTCGGTGGGTGTTATCCTTTGTAGATCCTTTGGATCGTCTTCTTCAATTCAATATACTTGAGTATTGATTTCGTCATTCCTATATCTAGTTTGATATCTATCATTGGTCCGACCTGCCGCACCTCTGCTCTCCTTTCAATTTCACATTCACTTTTCCGATCTACCATCTACTGTCAATTTCAATCTCCATTTTCGGACCTGTGTTTCAAATCTGCTATTCAGATCCAATTTCGATCACTATAATCTGCTCTATTTCGTTTTCAGATCTAATTTCATCGCATTCTGATCAACATCCAATTCAGTTCTTAATTCAGGATCTAATTCGTTGTCAGTTTTGATTATTGGATCTACAATACGATCTCTACTTCCGTTTTTTTTTCAATTTCAATTTGAAATTGATTTCAATTTCAATTTGAAATTGATTTCAATTTCAGTGTCGATTTCAATTTCACTTTCATTTTCAGTTTCAATTTGATTTCACTTTTGATTATCGGATCTACAGTCCGATATCTACAATCCGATCTCTAAATTAGATTTTCAGATCCAATTCCATTTGCCTACAATTCAATTTGTTTTCCAGATCCAATTCAATTAGATTCACAATCCAATTTGCTTTCTGTTCTGTTCGATCTACAATCTGATCCTTCCTTCCGATTTTTTTTTCCAGCCAAATTTCTCTTTTAGATTTACTGCTTCAATTTCCGATTCAATCTCTGTTTCAGTCATGGTGAATCACTCCTCTCGATTGGATGCTCACGAACAACAGATTCAGAAGCTTCAATTTGATGTCGTTGAAATTAAGGTTTCTCTCTCTGTGTTAGAAGCTGATCGGGTGGAATCGGTTGAATTCCGTAAGGTGTTGATTGAATGGATGAAGCAATTCGAGACGAAGCCAGAAACAGATTCGGGTGAATCTGGGATCGAGCAGGACACCCTAGGCGGTTCTGGTATCCAATCTGTAGCTCATTTGGAGGCAATTGTTTCCCGCTCTGAAGAACGTTGGAGTGCTCATGGTCAAGTTCATTTGAAGGCTGTCCGTTCAAGCTCTGATGACAAATCAATGGCGCCATTTAAGTCTTCCGGTACTCCGATTGTTGACGCTCAATCACAATTTCACAAAATTGGAATACTATCGGACCGATTTCAGGAACAATTGGGCTTCGGGACTGTTGAGGGCCATGGAATGGAGCTGAAAACAGCAGTAAAACTGTCCTCTTCAGATTTGGGCTCCTACACACCTCCTAAATTGGTTGTTTTGATTGCCGATTCTAAACCACCCGACCCGTTTATACACCTTAAATCAGAATTCTTATGGAAGTTATTTTGTAGTGGGTACAAGACTGCAAATCAGGTTGTTGTGGGTGTTGTTGGATCAATATTTTTGTGGGTAGTGCATGGGCAAGGTCGACCTCCTGAAAACGCTCTCGGGAAGCAATTGCTTGGTTGTCATGTCGGTTGTTCTTTCTCAGTCTTGAGGGCAAGACTGTTTTAAAGGGGGGAGTAATGATAGGAATCATGTGCTACTCTTTAGTTGTCTTTTGTAATTGTGGGAGGGGGATTAGTGTAATTCCTAGCTCTATAAATAAGGGTCATTGATCATGTGGTAAGGTAGGGAAGATATTAGTTAAGTGTTAGGCTCATTGCTTTGGCATGAGAAGGGCATAGCCCTGGACCACTTCGGTGGGTGTTATCCTTTGTAGATCCTTTGGATCGTCTTCTTCAATTCAATATACTTGAGTATTGATTTCATCATTCCTATATCTAGTTTGATATCTATCAATGTGCATCATAACTGAACTTCCCTTTTCATCTTTGTATTAACCAGCTCTCCAATCAAGAAAACTTTATTTGTTGTCGAAGGCTTCTCGTACATATTAGATAACGCATCCATGATACTTTTTGTTGTAGTTTCCTTAGAATCTTGAACGCAACATCCTTTGTCAGCGACAACCTAATAACCGCCTTGGCCTTTTTATCCAAAGTTTCCCACTCAATTGGTTCCATCGTTTTTGGTTTATCACCCAAAGCAACATCCAAGTCTTTCTGAACAAGCAAATCCTCCATTTGCATTTTCCACCAACCAATGTCTTTTCAATTATACTTCTCAATTTGAAGTTTTCTGCTCTAAGCCATTATCTCAAACTACAAATTGTTCACTAATCGAGTCAAGACTGAAAGTAGTGCCAAACACAACTGTGGCCGGCTGCCTGAACTTGAGTGTTGTTCTATTAAACACTACTTTTTTTTTTCAGTCTAAAAAAACAGTAAACAAATGAGCTCAACAATGCACCTGAGAATTGCCAACTTTGGATCTCGGTAATTATATTAACAATACTTAGATAAACAAAATAACCCTACGAAAACCATAAAAACAATACTCCGCTACACCTGCCTATGCTTTGGTTTTCAAGATTAACAACAAAACAAAAAATAAAACCTATTTTTTGCAAGATGGTATCTCAAGCTTTAATAAAAAATTGATTGTCTTTTATGATGTGAACACAAGCTGCTTCCTTTTCTTCTTGTTCCAACTCAAAAGGCAAAACAATTATTTCTCCTTGTTTTTCTTGGTATTAGACGAGAAACCCTCAAAAAATAATACACCACATTAATAGGACCACAAAAAAGACGAAACATAGTCTTTTCTTTTTTTCTTCTCGAATAGTGAACTCCAAAAAAAGCAAACTAATCAAATGCCTTTTATTTGCTGATGTAAACGTGGGTGGGGGTGGGGTGATAGAATATGAAACGACTATCGGCTGGGACGATGACGGGCTGCCGACGACAAACCCTAGATCCCGAACTCTCTCGCGTTGTGTTTCCGTCCGTGTGTAATTCCGTGTGTAACGAGCCTAAGCTCTGATACCACTTGTTAGGATTCGGTTACAGATCAACACACAAACACAATCAAACTGCGAGAGAAAATAATAACAAAGATGAACACGCGAGATTTAATGTGGTTTGGTCGATGTGACCTATGTCCACGGGCTGCAACCACGATATTCTTTTATTGCTTTCTGCCTCACTCGTGAGGAATTACAAATACAATACACAATATAAATAGTGAAAATTAGGGTTTACAACTGAATCCCTAAAAAACCTTAATGGGCTACAATTAAATAAAAACGGGTCATGTCTTTAATTTAATTTGTCCTTTAATTTAATTTGTCTGCCACTGAGTTTTCTTTTAACCCGAGCCCAAATCAAGACTCCACAAACCTAACACACACTATTTGCTTTAAAGTTCACACTTGCATTACATAAGAAATTTACATATAAAAAAGATACAAATGGCGCTACTTGGATGTTGGCAAGAAACATCCTAGTAACGGCTTTTTAAGTGTAGCGGAATGTAAGTAGTAGAACTTTAGTGATAAATACTTGAAAAAGACTTGGATGTTGGCAAGAAACATCTATTTCTTGTAGGATGTAATTGAAGGCTTCAGTTACATCTTGCCTTTAGTAACAATCAACGACAATTTGATTTTTTTAGTTGCAACTAATCTTTCATTGTAACTCGGTACGAAGAAATGGTTTTTATGTATTTTTGAGTTCTAAACCTAACAAAACTCATCAATGACATTATGAGTTTCTTGTAATGCTATTTGGGCTTACCAACGCCGTCACTACTTTGTGTTGCTCATGAACAAAACCTTTTATCAATTGTTGAGGAAGAGTGGTGTTTTTTTAACTATATTTTGATCCATAACACCTCATCCATTAGTCTTGATGCTTTTGCAAAGTAACAAACTTTTTGCTAGACTTTCTAATTATACTTTTGGAGGATTTAGTGTTGAGTACATAGACCATGTGATTTCCAAAGATGCTAGTGAATGTCAAAACTAATTAGCTATGGCTCTTATCTAACACCTAGAGGATGCTAAGTTATTAATAATCAACGCATCATTGCAAAGCTTTCACAAGTATGCTGAAAAAGGATGCCTTTCTTTGGAATGACGCTACTACAACATTCCTAAGACTTAAAAGAGGCCATACCAAATTAAATGGAAATTTTCTTTTAGAAACTGTTGTGTCATCTAAAGGAATAGGAGCCGAGTTAATGCAATAACACCATTTTATTGCCTTTATTAGCAAGGCTTTATCTTCTCGCCACTAACAAACAGTCTAAATGTATGAAAGGTTCTCATGGGCATCATATTTGGGGTTAACTGTTGAATTGTTACTTGTCCTTGTCTCCTTGGACCATTTTATAATTAAGCCTAATAAAAAATGTCTAAAACATCTTATGGAACAAAAGGTGACAACCCTATTTTAATGTGTGGCTATTGGAGTGAGTTTATTAGAAAGGGACTAATTGTGCGACAGATGCGTGATCTAGAGTGCAAGGCCCCACATTGTATGCGGTTACACTATTTACTTTTGGTGCCCATGTTGTTTGATAAGATCAAACCTACTTGGCACACAGAACCACTTCTTAGAAACATGCATTAGAAGTTGATAAATGAAGCGATAATTTTGGGTTATAAATAGCATGTCCTAGACTCTTTTTAAAGAGAGGATGGATTGTATTGAGCAAAGACACACAGTTGAAGAATGATATTACAACATTGTGTCATTCCTCAAGCAAGCAATGAGTGGGCTTTTAGGGTTTCATGCAACAACCTAAAGATTAAAGTCACATCTTTCTTGAAAATAATGTCTAAAGATAAGATGCGATGTATGCCAACAATCTAAGAGTGAAAACGTTGCTTCTCCTGATCAATTACAACCTCTACCATATGATTTGTAAAGATCCTTGATAGGCTAACAAAGCATGTGAGCACATTCTTACTCATGATTTATAGCCCAAGTATTTTTGGATTATGTTAGTAAGCTACATAGGTGGCCTGATACAATTGTCTCGGATCGAGACCTAGTTTTGGAAAGAGTCCAACCACTTGCATGGGGTATCATTGGCTTTATCAACGTCTTACTAGTTACCACCCAGAAACAAATGGCCAAACAAAAGCGACAAACCGTTGTGTGGAGTCGTACCTTTGTTGCATAGTAGTGGGAAGATCTCGCACTTGGTTAATTGGACCTCTCTTGTAATACGGTATATTAATTTTGAAAAACTGTATATATAACGAGGACGACTCCTTTTTTTTATCAAGGAGAAAACCCTAAAGATGTTTAAAGTGTATAGACCATGAGTCAGGCTTGAATAAATTGGCCTAAATTACTAGATATTTACAATCAACACTCTTCAAGTTGGGGCATAGATGTTGATCATGCTTAGCTTACTACATATAAAAATTTATTTAAGCCTTTCGAAGGGATTTCGTTAAGATATCATCTTTCTTGACATGAATTGACTGAAAGAATGGAGGATCAACTTGAATACCCACCACACGATCTGTAATGAGATGGCAATTGATTTTAGTATGTTCTGTTCGCTTATGAAATACTTGATTTTGGCTGTGTATGGCTGATTGATCATAATATAACCCATATCAAGTCATTAGAAACAACCCTGAATTCTTTGAGAAGACAACAAGCCAAATCATCTTTAAAGTAACATCTATTGTTCTATGCTTTAATTCAGCATTTGTTCTAGATAGCGTGTGTTGCTTCCTCAACGAACGTACAACATCTAGTTGTGGATTGTGACAGGGCATCTTGCCCAATCAACATCAAAAAACCTTGATATGCACATGTATCCTTTCTTTGTAAAGGCACCCATACAACAATGTCCTTGATTATGTAGGATTCCTAGACGTGGTGTGGTCTTAAATTACCTCAGTACGTGAAGAGCAACACCAGTGTTGCAAAAATCGTCTAGGCGGCTGATTAATGAGTGACTAGTCCCTAGTCGGTCGCCCACCTAGGATTTTTACCAAATCGGCCAATTAATCGCTAGGCGGTCAACGATGGTCAAATTCGGCCACAGGCGGACCTAGGCGGTCCTAATCGGCCAAAAATCGGAATTCCAGCAAATTTCAGGCCAGATTCCGGCGACTTTCTTGAAATTCCGGCGAAAATTTGTAAAGTTTGGCCAAATTTGTTTATATGTATGTAAAACTAAACATTTTTATAAAACTCACATATAAAATTGTGTATATATATGTATGTAAAATTGAAAATTATATATAAAAATTCCAAACCGATTAATTATGATTAATCCCGACTAATCCCGATTAATCCCTAGTCGGTACCCCACCGCTCGACTAGCGCCTAGCGATTTTTACAACATTGAGTAGCATCCAAGTGTTCGGTGTATGAAGCGGCGATGAATTGACTTAGAACACTAACAACAAACCGTGTGTATCCTTGGGCTTTTGTTCTTTAGAAGGAGCTTTCCTAGGAACCATTAGGTTATCTGGACATACTTTTTTTTTAAAGAGAAGTATTCCTTGTGGTGAACGAGATACCTCTATGCCCAGGAAGTATGAGTATCGAAGAAGTCGGCCTAGGTCGCTAATTTGAAGATGAGATGGAAGAAATTGTTTGAGATTGGTAATCTCAACTTCGTCATCCCTTGCAAGTATTATGTCATCTACACAAAACAACAATAATCCTTTGGCCATAACGATGTCCGAAGAATACAACATGATCATATGCATTACGAACCATCTCAAATTCCCTCGTAACGTTGGAAATCGACTCAACCACACTCTGAGGGACTGCTTAAGGCCATATATGAAATGGTGTAATCTTCATACTTTTGAGGCCTTCTCCTTGACAATAAACTAGGCTCCTATATACCTCTTTCTTAAGAACACTGTTAAGAAAGACGTTCTTAACATCAAGCTGGTAGAGTAGCCAATGATTAATAGCGTTGACAGCAAGACAAATGCGTATAGACAACATTTGGCAACCGGATTAAAAAGTCTCATCATAATCGATACCATATGCCTGAGAATATACCTTCCTGCATGTAAACCGGTTTGTGTATATGAAACCCGTCACGTCCCAACACATGACGTGACCCTAACACCTCCTCTGACCCTTCTTTAAGTCGTTATACTTCTCTGCTTTCAAACTTCAATTTCGTCGAAGTTTGATCCATTAAATCATTAAAGCTGAACTTTCACACACCTACACATTAATAGTTCGAAGCTGACCCAAATGAACTCCGATTGAGGTGTTTTAAGCGGCCACGGGTGCGTATCGCCGAGTTCTACCAGTTCCATCGATCAATGTCGGAAACTTTTCGGTTGTACTGTGCTATTTGGAATGGTTTAAACCCGACCTCCAGGACACTAAATCAGAACCCCAACATTGGATGGTTAGATCTTTGGGGATCGTCCAAGCTCTGCTGCCAGGTCACTCAAACATGGGAATTTTTAATTTCTTTCTTTTGTTTGCTCTTAACATCCAAAAATTTCTAACGGAATAGGTAGGGGATGACTCTAGTCAGGCTTTAGGGTAGGTTCCCATTAACTCCCTTGGCCCTCCTAATTTGATGCTTGGTCAAATTGCACCCGGGAGCTTTGTATTTGCAAGAGAAAATTTATCATTTAAGCATTCAAATTTTAACCCCCTCTGAATACACTAATGTAGTCAACCTTTTGGACATAGACCCTCGAACCTTGACCTTTATTTAGGATGGACTAACTTTACCTTGATGTTCCAATTTCTCCTTGTATTATCTACTATTTACGCTTTCAGTCCTCATATTACTTTGAATGACATACGTGTTCAAAATTTGGGATGTTACACCTCTCAAGCATACCATGTGCATCATTGATGTTGGAATTTCATGTTAAGGTTGTAGGCAGAATTGATCTCATTCATAGCGAGACAACTGTAAACAAATTTAATGTGAAGTCTTTGTAATTCTGTGGCTGGTGAATGTTCTGACCATTTTGTCTTTCCCACCTTTTTTCTCTGAACGTTTAATGGAAACCAGGAGTTAGTTTATTTTGCACCACAAAGGGTAATTGTATATTGATGGTATGAAATATGGTTACATAGGGCCCCATATATGTATTTAATTATATTAATTATTATAGATAGGTGCATAATTGGTCTAATACGACATGCGACCAGTAGCTTGAATCTTAAGAAGAACCTAAGAACGAATTTGAAAAGATATCAGAGCCATTGGATGAATAGTTGATATAAGTTGCACATGGAGATTTCCCAGGGCGATCTCTTTCAAACAAAATGAAAATCAATATCTACATGCTTTATTTGGCCATGGAAGATGGATGAGCCAAGAGGTAGGTAAAGGTTGTGCCTAGATTGTCCATCATAGGGTTGGTTGCAATTACAATCAGATCCAAGTTGCTCCCTTGATCCGAGATCCTAGCAGAAATACTCAACCCATATAAAATCCTAGCTGCCAATGTTACAGAAGTCCTGTTACAAACCCTAAACCCTAGTGTCTGTCGCTGTGCCGCTGAAACATCTCCAACTGATTTCTGACCGTATTCTTTTCCCGCCAGTCACTTTGATTACTAAACCAACAAAACCTCAAATCACTGAGCTTCTAGCTGCCGCCACTCGTATACCTATCCAGCACCACAATGCCTGCTGTGGTAACAACATTCACTTCCACCCCCCACCTGTATTAAGAGTATCAAGGATTTATCTATCCATTGTTCCTCCTAGTTTGATTGGTTCTATGATAGTGTGTAGTACTTATTAATTCTTGAGGATGTATTCATTGATTTTTTGTTATGGTTTCTTTTTGACTCTGACAGCCTGAAACAATGTAGGATAAAGGTTCTCTGCTTCTCAACATACTATTTTATAGTCTGGATTGTTGCAACCTTTGATTTAAATAACTTTTTTCTTATCATTAACTGTTTCTGGAAACGATGTATTCCCTTGGTCTAAAGCAGATCTTGGATTAAACTATTGTTTCTGCGTTCGACCTCCTTCAGTTCCTTGATTAACAGCTTATAGTTGTAGCAGATATATACTTATTTATGCTGGAATGTGGAATAGGGTGTTGATACCCTAGTCCTGTCTTTAAGGTAGGGTATACTAATGACCTTTGGTATGTGAGCCCTAGAGTTGATTATCTTCAAAGATTTTTTTTCCAGTTTCAGTTCCTTATCCTGGCCAATCATCTCTCTTAAGTATTCCCTGCTAGATTTCAGATTGTTGATCTTTTAGCAACTCATTCAGACGATTCACTTTTTACATATACTTCTTTGTTATTTTCTTATAAGTTTCAATAATGATCTTCTCTTTTTGTTTATCTGAAACTATGTTTATTACAAAAATTGCAACATTGCCATCATTAAATTCATCTGATGGTTTTTCTGATGATTTGGGAATTATGTCCTTTATTGGACAGATGAAATCATTTTTATGGTCTGGGTATGATATACATAATTTGTTTTCAACCAAAACCCTAAAGTTGCTAACGAATTTGCAGGTTGCTCGACGCCAGATTGACGATGCTGCCAATTTGAGGAAAAAATTAGTATCCCCTTCTCTTCCTCCTGGTGAAGTAGCAGCTGCTGTTGATAACCTCCCACAATCAATGTCTTTTGGACCTACTACACATGTCACCGAAGAAGAAAGCAAGAAAGCAGCTGCAGCTGCAGTTGCTGCAAAACTTGCAGCTTCAACATCCTCCGCACAAATGCTTACATCTGTTCTTTCGTCTCTAGTTGCAGAGGAAGCCGCCTCAATCAGCAACGGCTTTAATGCATCCGGATTTAGTTCTGGTCTACCCTTATTTCCTCCAGAAAAGAGACCAAAACTAGAAAAACCAATGGCGGTCTCGGATTTAACCAATCCTGATGCTGTTAGTTCCGCTTACTTTACTAATATCCAAACATCATTTCCACCCCCACCACCACCTCCACCACCGTCAGTAGTTGGGGGCACAAGTTCTCCAGCAAATCAGTTTGTTCAGGCCTCATCTGGTTTAATGATGGGTGGGATGCCATATGCGTATGGTGGTAGCAGCTTGCCACCACCACCACCTTTGCCATCACATATTGCAATGGGGATGATGAGGCCTGCCCTCCAGCCGCCTCAGCAACAGCAACAACAACAGCAACAGCAGCAACAGCAGCAGCAGCAGCAACAACAGCAGTCTCAGACTAGTGGCGGATACTATAGGCCTCCAGGTATTGGGTTTTACGGGCAAAGCCATCAGCCTACGCCACCACCACCTGTGCCCCGGCAGTGAAGTTCTTTGTTGTTTTGTATATTAATAGGAATCTGTTCTAGACATATATACTCAGCAGTTGATTACATCCATCTTGACTTGCCTATGCTTGTATTTTACAGTGTACTGTCCAGGTAAATTTGAGAAGTCAACTATGGCTTAAAAGGATGTATCATGTATTTTATAAATTTCTTGGTACTTTCCTCTGCATAAATTAGTTTTGGTGGTTTATTTTTCAGTTAGAAGGTATAGCAGACATTCCTCTGCATAAATTGTTATCTATACGATCAAGCAAAATGATGGAATTTTGATTTTATGAATTGATTCGAATCTATGAGATACGAAGAGTACAAGTTCATAATGAGCTTAAGTAGTCAGTATCTTGTTTTTGTAACGGTAAACACATATTTGTGCTAAATCTATATTATATCTGTCGTAGGACTCGAACTCTTAGCTTCATGGGAGGGATACAATTATATACATACTAGATATTTTTTTAGGATATTCTCCTCTTCATTACTAAATTACCTTGAAAGATTAACAGGTTTAACTCTTAAAATGATATGTTGGTTTCATTAGAATTAAAGTTTGATCAATTAACTTTTTGTTAATGCCAACATGTTTTATATTTTAAAGGTCTTTTAACTTGAGTTAGAGGTTTGACGTGGGTTAGAACGGGTTGCTCAACAGAAGTAAGTTAAACAAATGATGAGATTGTTTATTATTTTGTGTCCTCTAGATATGTTGAGTTAATAAAATGATGGGATCGTTTATTATTTTTAATTTATGTCATCTAGATATGTGGCATAACAGTAGAGATCAGTTGCAAACCAATTGAAATTACGAAAACTTTATGCAAATCTACGAAAAACAAGCAAGATCAATACAAATCATTATTTTTATTGTAAAAATAGCATTATTAATATACAACATAATATTCTTTTATATTTGCGTAAGTTCACGTGCATTAAAAAATAACGCACACCTAAAATATAACTTACATAAACGTGTACATTGTGTAAATTACAATATACACATGTAAAATTACTCTATGTAAGTTGCATTTTACGCATGTTTTAGTTTTATAATTCACGTGAATTTACACACATATATATGAAAAGCATAATATGAACATATAATATTGATGTTAACAAGAACTTCCTTGATAAATCCTTCAGCAGCAAGACAAATTGTTATGATATAAACGTAATAAATATCATTATACTTGGCACTTCTGTAGCATTTACATACCTTGTCATACATAGACTAGAAACACAAGCTCCCATGACACTTTGACACTTTTGTACCATTTATTGTTAGCTTGTTCTATATACTTCTTATCGTTGATGTATATTCTAAAATGCTTATTTGGTCATGTTGCAACCTTGGAACTATAATGCTACCGAAATGCTTGGCACGCGTGCATTTGTGGATGGAAAGATATAATTGCATGCCCTATGCATGATAATATCTTAAATCTTTACGTGTTTTCGTGTTTCACTGAATCCTGAAACCTAGAAGCGTATCTAATCCTTCTCCTCTTTTCTAAGTCATGGCTTTGATTACATTTTCTTTTTTCTTTACTTTATGCGTCATAACAATTATTTCTAGGCGTCGTTGTCCGAGAATACATATATGGTTTCACTCAAATTAGATACAAATATAATTTAGTGAGATACTGTTTACTATTGAATTATTTCTTGTAAAGATGAAATACCAATTAACCACAACAATAATCGCTACGGTTTTGAAGCCGAGCCTTTCCAGCAATGGGGCCTAGGGACCGATATGATGATTGGGTTTTCATCCGGTTGGCAATCCTCTCTTCGGTCCTAGCTGAGTTCTGTCTTAGCTTTACGGCAAAGGGATAGGCTTAGCCTATTGAATGGGGAGAGCTGGGAGACGCGTCCTCGCCTGCAGGCGAGTGAAAGCTGAAAGCAAGGGGTGTCTCACCCCGATCTCCTCAACCAGCAAGAGAGGGATGCCCTCAGTGGGTATCCCGATCGATTCAAGCAAGAGCAGGGAGCGGGGGGAATGTAGTCGGATGGAAAGATCGAGTGTGATCGCGTGATCGACTGTTAAGGGAGGAACTTCAACAAAGTTTACGTAATCCTATCATGTGATGTTTCTATGCATCGAAATCCTGTGAATCCATTGTAATTTTTCATTTCAAAATTGGGAAAATATGTTTAATGATTTATGTTATCAGAAGACTTCTCAAAGGAAGTTGTATACCTTCAAAAGAGTCAGAGATGTATGAAGACTCAAGTATTTAAGGTGATCCTCTTGCCTTTAGCATATCTCTAAACTTCTCTTTGAACTAAAAGTTCAAAAGATGATCTTAAAAGAACAAAGTTTGAGAAAATATCTTGAGAGGGAAAAAGCTAACATCTTATCCCAAAACAAAGATCAACGTTAAAAAAGGTAACCGAAGAGTATAATTATTCTTTAAATCTTAACTAATGTTATAATATGGAAAGTGCAAAGTATATTAGATTTCTATCAAACTAAAAGAAAAGGGTGCACATGAATCTACATGTCAAAGCATCAAGAAAACTATCAAGATGCTTAAAAGCTTGTTAAGAGGCTCTAGAATGAACACACATGACATTGGTCACAATAATGATTTTGACTCTTTGACAAATAAATCAACACTTGATCTGTCTACTATATGCACTAAAGAAACAAAACTGGAGGCGTCGTACGCTTCTAGAAATATTAACGAGAATTTGTCTCTGAAGTTTTTATAGAAGATATGATCAAAGTCCATGTACCCGTTCTTCAGAAGGTTGAAATGCCTATGTACATACTTTTAAATCATAATCTATCATCAGTGGCGGAGCTTGAACACTCCTGTAGGGGGGCGGGGGCGAGATTAAATTTCTTTTAGGGGGGCGAGCTCGAGTTTTATATAAAAAATTACACTATCGAGCCAAAAATTTACACTACCGGGCCAAAAATTTACACTACCGGCGAAAAAAAGAGGGGGGGGGGGGGCGGCCCCCCCCGGTCCCAACTATGCTCCGCCCCTGTCTATCATGCCAACCTCTATCATGCCAACCTCTAACCTTTCTCTTTGATAAAATTTTGTGCATTTGGGTGTTGATCCACTACTAGGATCTGGTTAATGAGTTTTTACATTTAGTATGGTTCTCAATAAAACCATATCTGATATCCATATAAACATGTAGTGATTTTATGCCAAATTTGTAAACATACTTATAAGTATACTTAAAACATAAATAGCGTAAACACATCACTTACAACAAATACATTAATTTACATTGTATATTTAATATCATTATTATTATATTTATTAATAACTATTGTCTTTATTTTGGGATCTTGCATTATCCTTATATATTCTTTTAACTAACTAATAATATGTATAATCTTGATTGCTTACATTTAAAACACATTTATAATGAAATGTGTGACCCTATAGGTTTTTATGTCCTTTGTATTGTGTTTCGTATATAGAGATCTACTCTCATTTGTTACTAATCTAGTTTTAATTTTAATTCATATTCTTTTTATCAGAGTGATTGGTTATAAATACGGTGTCACTCGAATATTAGAAATATATAACATGTAAAGATGATATAATAATTAATAAGAAAACCATCATGTGAGGATTCTACACATCCAAATCTTATGTGTTTAATGATTTACGTTATTCAGTTTGAGATGTTGAAGACTTCTACACGTTCATCAAACACTTGTCTATAAATTTTTCCTAGCATCATGTATTTTTTTTGTTACAAATCATAGTAAACGATCACGTCTATTTGCATATTAATTATTAAGTATAACCTTCTTTCAGTTATCGTTCATTGTAATCATCTTCACACGCAATTTTATCCCTACTGAAGAGGCTAACGGAACCGAAGGAAGATCACTCACAATGATAAAGCTTTTTGAGTCACATATGATCATCTTGCATATAAGTTTTCTCGTATTGCTTGTTTCTCATCGGTGTAAGTCCCCTTCGTCTATGCATCTTTCAAGTCGTACTTCTTTTTAACAACTTCATAACATATACTTTTCTTTTTGGATATATAGGCAACAAAACAAATGATATCAGTGTCCTTAAATCGAATGGGATTTTAGGGGAACCACCTTGTGAAGTATTGTTTTGTAGAAATGATGATGATGGATTTGGGTTTTGTTGTTGCGGTTTTGGTCCATGCCACCAAGATCCGCAAGTATGTTTTAGACAGTGTCTGGATGCTAAAATATGTTGTAACCCAAATATGTAATATGATGTTATTGTAGGATAATTATGTAATATAATAAACGAGTCGCGTATAGTCTACCTAACGGGTCGATCAAATTATTCGACCATGACGTGTGTTCATAATTCAATCAGTTTTTAATATCAACTCAGACCTTGTGAATCATGTAAATAATGTGTTTTATAATTATATTTCTGAAGGTAACTAACAAGAAAATCACAAAAACTATTCATTTTTAACACTTTATACAATTTTTTTAAAAAATAACAAAATAGGTATTGATCAACATATAGCTTATTTCACTGGCTTTGAGAAGATAATCATAAAAATCGTTTATTTCACAGGATCTTCACGTCTCTGAATCGAATCTCACAACTCTCTATGCCTTCATATGTTCATAAATCCATTAAAAAACGAGAAAATTGCATAGATAGTCCCTATGGTTTGATCAAATTGCATGTTTGATCCCCGGAGTTTTATAATTGCAAGAATGGTCCAAATATTTGGGTTAGGATTGCGAGTATGGTCCCTACCATTATGTCCAGATAAATTTTAACAGAGTTTTAATGGCATATGCTTAGCATGTGAGGGCAACGTACACCATAAATTTGTAAGCATTTAAAAAGATTCAACATACTTTTATAAAATGAGTTTTACAATCCTTTTGGGATTTTATTAATATTCAGAATACGTTTATAAAATGAAAAGGCTTATGAATTCGTAACCCATGACATCATAAATTTGTAAGCTTTATGAATGATTCATTATCGGTTTGAAAACCGAACCACGATACTCGAGCTACAGATCAAATTTCTTATTTTAAATCGTTAAATCGCTAAATTAGTTATTGTAATTTATTCATACCCTTAGAGTAATCCTCACATGCCATTAAAATCTTGTTAAAAACTAACTCAAATGTTTGAACTATCTTTGCAGTTTTAAAACTCCGGAACTATACATGCAATTTGGTAACCACATGGGCTATTTATGCAAGTTTCTTTAAAAAAAACTATGTATTGTAGAAGTCTAAAATTTGATAGGATATAAAATAAGTAGTCAATAATTGATATGAAAAAGGGGAGGGAGTGCAGAGAATCATTTAAGGTTGGTGTTTAGAAATTGTATAAATTATGATTTCATATGTTGATATAGATTGGGTAAATTGATTATGATTTCATAAACATGAGTAAATAAAGACAACTAAAGGAGGTGGTATGCAGTAATAAGAGAGAATTTAACCCTAAAAGTTCTATTAAAAGAAAAGTTGGCTATAGAGAGAGAGAAAGAATGGGGAGAGAGAATGGGAGAGAGAGAGAGGGGAGAGAGAAAGAATGATTTTATGATTAGATGTAGCATTAAAGTTTGCGTCTCAACATGCTTGTATAGATCTTGACGCGTACAACTCTATTGAGTGGAAGGTTGCAATATTATAAATTGCATTATTATTATAACATTTGCGTGATAATCACATAACACTTACGTAAGAAAAAAATCACATAACACTTGCGTAATAAAGGAAAGAAATTTATAGGTCCCCATGCGTAACAAATATTGCATTTGTAGAACATTCTAAATGGTGATCAATGATCTCTCTTTTTTCTCTTCAAATTTAAGATTTCTATCTATGTACCAATTGTATTTGTATGTACATCTAACCCAAGATAGAAACTCTCAAAAAACAACTTTAAAGTTTGGTTTCCTAAATTTTAATTTGTAAACAGGCATGTTGCTTATACTAAAAAGTTATATTTGGCAAATAAAAATCTAAAGCAAATATACAATAGAACTACAATTTATTTACAACAACTCATTTATAGGAGCAAATATGTAATGTGATATCAAATCCTCAGCAGTTAAAAGGTGTTGATTTAGTTCAACCTTTCGATTATAGTAAGGTGACTGTATAGCTAGGGATAGATTGATCTTCTATTTTTCACTTTGCATTTTATCAACTGAATGTGATAGGATGTTTTCTCCTTGTACTAATGTATGAAGATCCTCCTCGTTTTCTTTCATAGCTTTCCTTTTTTAGCATTCTTCAGGTTGCAAGAAGGGCATTATGTGCAATATAGTAATCACTTTAATATCATTAGCATCCTTTTCATTTTCATTAGGCTCTTTACTAGCTTCAAGTTCTTCTGTTTTGTAGGACCTTTTATTAGCATTCATTTTGTTTAATTTTCCTAAGGTAATTACATATTTAAATAATTGGGTGCGTAACTAACATTCAATATCAACTGTTGATTCTTTTAGTTCCACAACTTCATTATTACTTTCTCTATTTTCAGTTTTCTTTATCTCATTCATACTATTTGGCGGTGAATAAACTCTAGCTTTATCAACACTCGATCCTGAGTCATCCTCATTGATATTTTCTACAATCAAACAAAGGTTTATTTAATATTTACTATCATTACCTAATGAGGAACACAAACATAATTAGCGTGATTTACCTGATGTGGTTTAATCACACTCATTTTTAGGAACACCCACATCAATTGTTCGTGATCCTTGCCCTTATTAATGATTGAATTAGGTGCCACTTGATCATTTATATGCTTAGGCTCATCTACACTGACATCCAAATTTTCTACAGGCAAAGAAAGATTCACTAGGCTACACTTGCGTAATAAGTAAAATTAAGATTCTACCTATTTCAAGCTCTTAATTAATATCAATATCAATATCAATATCAACTTCATTCTCCATCCCCATATTTGTTTCATCTAGCATAGATTAAACATAGTTTTACTAATTGTGTTATTAATATAATAAATAAGCGTGATTATCTTCTTACCAGCTTGTTGATCATTTTTCTTCCCAACTTGATCCTCCACATCTTCATTACTAGTCTCATCCTTCTTATTAGCATTAAGATCATCTTCCTTACCATCCCTATTTATCAAAGAGCTTCATGGTTGTATCATCATACATGTCAAATCTATAGATTGTGAATCCTTATGCACATCTACCTACTCTTTATTTTGTTGTAACCATATGTTTATCACTAATTATTAGTGTGTAAGTGGAATGATTAACATTTATGATTCCATGATTCATACATTCCTGATCTTGATTCAATGCATTTATTTTTGGGTCCTTAATCCTATCTTCTTCTTCTTTATCAGCCTCTAAATGTTTCTTTTTTATTTTTCTCCATATTAACTCCCCTTGACTCATTTGTTTTATGGTCCTCAACCTTAACTTCTTCTTTTTTCTATCAGTCTCTAGCGAAGTCTCTTTATCTCTTTCCGTATTAACATTGTCTGTTAATGGTTTATTCTTGAATAAGTATTCATGCACCTAGGATAATATTTCTAACGAAATGTATTTGAATGTAGGTCTTCTAATGCTCATGTGTATAAAAAACCTAAATTTAAATAAAGTGAATTAAGAAATTTAATGCATAGAAAACAAGCATTATTACATGATTAATGCCAAATTATTGCGTAATTAATAAATAAACCGTAAGAAATAGTATAGGCCTATTCCATGGCTCTGTAATTTTCCAATCTGCCTTTGTACTTTTTGAACATTCTAGTACATAGTTGCACCAATCCATATTTGGTATTTCCTTCTCGTCATCAATATTCACAAGAATCTGTTGATTGATTGTCGTTTACTTTGTGATGATTCCTATTATTATAAAGAAGATAACGATAGTGTTTAGCTTGAAGAGCCTTCCACTCTTTGTTTGTTGTTTCATAGCGTCCAGAACATTCACGACAGTAACTCTTAGGGATTGAATTGAACTTTAATTTCATCAGGATGTGTTAACACCATTTCTTGGTTTATTCTTCTCAATAACATTTGTCTTTACTAATGGAATTCTCAATAACTCTTAGGGATTGAATCTCATGTACTTTTAATGATTTTATTTTTAGTTGATGGTTTCCCATGTTTAACTTATTTATCTCGTGTCATAGTTCACAAGCAACCAATAACCTAAAGTTGTTGGTATGTTATTTATTTTCATGTTTAGTATAAAACCAAAGGCCATTTTATTGATGGTAGCAACTGTGCATTAGTGAAATTCTGGATAGCATCATGTAACTTTTCGAGTGAGCTACGCATTGACAGCCTTATGTTGTTGTAGTGAACAAGTTGTTTCTTTGGTCTTTGTTCTTTCCTATTTTGCTTTTTAACCTTTTGTCACAAGGGATTCAAAGTTGTTATCAGGGTTGTGTTTCTTTTTTGAGTTTTTTGGTGGCGGTTCTACGAAATTATCATCATCTAATTCATGTCTTCTTGCTCTCTTATGTAACTCAAGATGTGTATGCCTACGTATCCTTCCCCTATTTTATAAATTACACAAACTATATCAGAAATCACATAAGAATTCAACTAAACTACACACTTATAAGGGAACTTGAGAAAGGTTAAAATCACACAATCGTATTAATCATTGCACACAATCATATTATGCATCATACCTTTGTTTGCTTTCGTATTAATATGTGTAACGTTTTTGTTTTTTTGTTCGCAACTCTCTATTAATATCTGTTGTCAATCAAAACATACAAGATAGTAAGGACAAGGTTTCAGTTGAATGGTGTTAAATAACACAACAAATGTCGAACACACTCCCTTTTACACTATCAAAATTTCAATAATCAATCATCGCATTCATATTACGCATCTTACATGGGTTTGCATCGAAACTAATTTGTGTATCATTCTTATGAATATTTGTTTTCAAGCAAAACAAAATCGATGGTAGGAAGATGGTTTTAAGTTGAATAATCACGTTCTATAATAAAAATGAACTACCTGCAATAACATTCTTTTGAACTTTTTTCATCATTGTTGCTGTCTTTTATATAATTGTAGGTACTATGTGTGATTGTGATCGGAACTGTAAATCCTTTAACAAAGACTGAAGGTGGGTATTTATACTCTACCAATTTTTTTACATTTAAGTAGTTAATTATGCAAGGGAATATGTGAGGCAGTTTTAAACCCCTAAAAAATGGGTTTGTATTATTACGCAAAAACATCTGAATGCTAATTCATAATTATCCTTGGAAAATGAAATTACTATTGTACCTTTTTTAGTTAAAAAATGGTGAATTATCATGCAACGAATATCAAGTGCTGATAATTTAAAACAAACGGCCCAGATTGTTTCGTACGCTTCACATGTTTTTAACATGTTGTATAGTAACAGACCCTACTTATTTATATTAACCTTACATCAGTCGTAGAAGTACATGACGTAAAGACGTCACTTACACGAATAACATTTATCACATTAATATATCATTTGATATTCTACATATTAAAATCTTATGATGACAATCAATTCCTTGTGGAACTTCACTTCTAAATCATAACATCGTGTTTAATAGTTTCTGGTATTGACTTTGACATGTTAAAGACTTCTTCACGAAAGTTCATATCTTGAAAAGATTCCTACACGATCATCATACATAAAAAAGTAACTTTTTCCAAAAATCATGTATATTTTACTTACAAATCACAATAAACAAGCGCGTAACTTTGTATATAAGTATAACCGATTGAAGAAGCTGATGAAACCGACAAACCAGCACCCACAATGATCAAGCTTCTTGAATCATGTATGACGATCTTCCTGTTAAGTTTTCTCGTATTGCTTGTTTCACATTGGTGTAAGTTCCCTACGTCTATTCATCTTTTATGTCATACTCTATTTAAACAACTTAACAACATATTTGTCAATTTTTAATATACAGGCAGCAACACAAGTGATATTAGTATCATTAATTCAACTGGGATTTCAGAAAAATTGCCTTGTGAAGTAATGTTTTGTAGAATGAGTGATACTGCAAATGTGTCTTGTTGTTGCGGTGTTGCTCCATGCCACAAAGACCCGCAAAAATGTTTCAAAAAGTGTCTAGCGGATAAAATATGTTGTGACCAACAAATATAATCGACATTATTTTGGGATAACTATGTAATGAAATAAACACGTCGCGTGTAGTCTACTTAACGGTCGACATGGCTATTCAACCATGATGTGTGGTCATGTTTCAAATGGTTCTTATTACATAAGACGTTATTGATAACAAGGTCCTTAGAAGCACATAATTAATGTGTTTCATGCTACTCTTTGTGAAGACAATAAGTAAGAAAATCACAAAAACTATTCATTTATTAAACATTAAACAATAAACAATTTATACAATTCAGAAATAACAAAATAGGCAGGGATCAACCTTGTGTATATTTTATCGGATCCACAAAAAAAAAATCCTTCGGTAATTTCCGATGGACTATTGATGAAAAATCAATGTATACTAATAAAAAAATGTTTTTATGACACGTGTCACAATAATAGAATTTGTAAATCTTAGTTTCCTGCTTCTCTCTTCAAATAAATAATTGCATTAGTTACTACTAATTTTATTTAATTTATTTTAAATTTAAAAGTATTTTTTATTAATTAAGAAAAGATATATTTTTATAAATACAATTTCTAAATAAATAATCTTTTTAAAAAATAAGAAATTTTTCTAAAACATCAAATTTTTTTTAAAATAAGAAATATTTTAAAACTTGTGTTTTTAAAAATAAATTTTTAATGAAACAAAAATGATTAAAATTCCAACTTTTCATAAGAAAATTTTTAAAAATAACGCTAAATTTTTAAAAATTACTTTTAACAAAATAATAAAATAAAAAATAAAAATAAAAGTTTAAAAAATGATACCGTTGTTTATTATTTAAAGTCTTTACTTATACGTAATTTCAATAACATCATATCTTAAGATATTATTTTATAATTTTATAAATTTTCATTACTAACTATTTAATATTTATTTATGCAACTCGTGTATTACACGGGATATTAACCTAGTATGATATAAACCAAAAAGGTTTTTTTTTCTTTGTAAGAATTCAAAAACTAAAAAAACAGTTGTTTTTTGTGTTTTTAGAAATCAAAAAAGGTAAAAGGACTACTTTCCTATTTGTTTGATGGAAAATTTACAGACGGAAAATCTTTAGAAACATTAAAATAGCAAATTATTTGTATTGTATATAACACTTACAATAAATGTGTGTGTCGTTCTAACTAGTTAATTAAATGTATAATTATGATAAACACTTTTAACAAAGAACCATTACTAATTGTGTTTACAGTATAGTTTTTTAAGTAATAAAACATATACAAGTTATTTGGCCAATGATGGTTAGTTAGTGGTTAATTATAATTGATTAGAGTTATTATTTGTCAAATAGAGTCATTGTTGGTTAATGAAAGTCATTTGATGGTTAATTAAAGCTATTTTGGGTCTTTAATTATTAGGGTATAGTTATATTAGGTATTTAATCTAAAACGTTTAAGAAAGAAGGTGGATATACTGGTCGTCTTGATAAATGTGTGAGGTCATTGTTTAATACATCATATTATTGTGTTAAATATTAGTTTATTGTATCAAATATTTTTCATCGTTTGTTATGTGTATTCACTATTGTGTTTTACGTTTTAGATAATTCCGTGTTATTTTGTCATTTTCTTGTCTTATCATTGTATATTACAATTAGAGGTACGTAATAATGCTATTTTATCATTGTGTTTTTCAAAACTCATTATGTCCAAGATAATACAATGACAAACAAAAAACATAATGAGTCATTCTATCATTGTGTTTATGTTTTATATCATTTGGTGTTATTTTATCATGGTTTCTAATATATTATATTAATTTATTATAAATTTATTATTGTATTTTACATGCTATAATTACACAATAGTCTTATTCACCTTATGCTTTTTTTAGAATTCATCATTTTAGAATAACACGATATATAGTGTTTAGAAAAACACAATAACTAAGAAAAATACACAATAAACTACACAAAAGACATAGTGGCGAACATATTTCATATGAGCTGAAAAACGTAAAAAAGCAATATTATTTTTTTAACAGTTTCACCAAACAACATCACACAGGAACCGACCGTCTACGACAGGAGGTAATGTAATCATCAATTTATGGATCAGAATTGATGTCTGGTTGCGGCTGCAAACCAAAAACAGTTGCCAAGCCAAATCAACAAAAACTTGTTTTGAGGTATCATTATAGTCGCGGAACCAAAACAAAGGGCCTCACATGAACACATGTTCATTATCATCGACATCAGCAAATAACGATGTCACCAAAGGATGTGAATTTATTTTCGTTAGTGTTTGTGGGGATTGAGTTGATGTTGGAGTTCATATAGCTCCAAAAGTGTACTGATTACTCTTGAATTAAAACTCTTTACTTAATATATCACGAACATACTTTGACTTTCAATGGAGAAAAACCATCGGTTATGGCAGATAAAAAGTCTTTGTGAATTTGCTTCCATGGGCAGCCTGCGACAAAGTTAATTAGGTGTAACAAATCTCTGGTCTTCTTGTAACAACATCAATGGATACCCACGTCTCCAACATACTCACAACCTAGCTTCTCTCTCATAACTTTCCCAACTAAAACATCATCGACATCACCAAATGAAACATGAATTCAAGCAACCACAACAACATCAAAACTAAAAAAGTCTCAGATGTGGTAACCCTTATCATCATCGACACAACTAACTTTTAAAGAAATGAGCTAATTAACAAACATAAAGCAAACTTTAGGTAACCCAACAACAACATCAATGAATAAAGAAAATAGTGCAAATTCGTAATCGTATGGCAGCAGCACGTGACCGACAGAAGAGTTATGCTGATAAACGACGTAAGCCGTTGGAGTTTCAGATTGGTGATAAAGTACTCTTAAAAGTCTCACCCTGGAAAGGAGTGATACGCTTTGGAAAGCGTGGTAAACTAAACCCTAGGTACGTTGGACCGTTTGAGATTGTCAAACGGGTTGGTCCAGTAGCCTATCAGCTGAATTTACTTGAAGAGCTCAATGGAATACACAACGTGTTCCACATGTCTAAGCTGAGGAAGTGTATATCCGATGACTCGCTTGTCGTGCCATTAAAGGAACTGGAGATTGATGAACAGCTTCATTTCATTAAAGAACCAGTTGAGATTATAGATCGAGAAGTCAAAACCCTAAAGCGTAGCAAGATCCCAATTGTGCGCGTTAGGTGGAATTCAAAGCGTGGACCAGAATTTACCTGGGAACGCAAGGATCAAATGAAGAAGAAATACCCGCAACTGTTCAAAGATCAGGCACCAACTTCCCAAGGTATCCATTCTTAAGATATCTATCTTTAAATTTCGAGACGAAATTCCCTTCAACAAGGGGATGATGTCACAACTCTCACGAAACCTTACGTTCTTCATTTTGGGTTTGTTTCAGAAATCTCAGAATCTGTGACTTTCTATTGTTACTGTTAAATCTAGCGTTCTGTGTCAACATGATGTTCTAATTTTCGGGACAAAAGTTCCTTCAACAAGGGGATGATGTGACACCCGACATTTTTAGGTTACTTTCCGACTAGCACACACGTTATTTCCCAGACATGCATGCATGCATTTAGTACTTTGTATTCAAACACGACAGTCATGATTGAATATCCATGAACCTTCACGTAAGATAATCCGAGAAATTTCTGGACCACACGAACCCATTCCAGAACGGTATTGGTGCGTTTAAAAAAATAATAGTACTAATAATACATAAGTAATAGATTAAGATGAATACATATATATTTATACCCATCAAAACAAATATATATATATATATACACCCATCAAAACAATAAATAAAGGCAATAGTAGAAAAAAAAAATCTAACCAATTGATACTCAACGGAGAACCACCGACCCGAATCACATCTATTTTCATTGACCCATGGGCCATCAATTTTGACTTGGTGGTTGTTCTAATGGGATGAGAATTAGAGTTACATGTTATCTGCAAACTAACTCCCGAGAAAATGGTGGGCATGAGAACCGACGTCCAAAAAAAAATCGTGATATATACTTTCAATTCCCTCGTTCATCTGATTTCCCTTGAAAACCTTTGATCGCACAAGCTACCAACTATCACTTCCGCTTCTGCTCCAGTCGACCACCACCGCATCACACCATCACTGTTAAATCAGCCCTGCAATTGGCCGGTTAGGCTTCATCCGCATATAACCAACTACCACCGACGAGGACCGCGAGGCAACGTTAGAAGACCACACGCTTTTGGATCTTACAACTCAGCTTGATTGACGACTGGCAAACCATCACACGTCGTTGGCATCGCTACAGCCTCATCGTCGTCCATTATAAACATTGCTTTCGGACCCGTATTGCTCGACAAGTGAGGTAACAGATCTGCTCGTTTAATATTTTTCATATGCTTCGTAAGTCCATGCATATGGCCTTGATGTGGTTTCGGCGACATGTACGATAAGGAATTCATTTAACAAACCAACAATTTAGTTTAAGCAGGAAGTCTCTAGTTCATTGGGTTTTAGTGCTACCATGAGTTATAAGTAATCAAAAACAAAATAGGACCTTTACCGTATGAATTGAATAGAGCTAATAAAAACATGTCGACAAGGCCTAAAGGCTAAGGCTGCAAGGATTCGTTCCTTTCTGCGCACTACGCCCGTTTATGCTTTGGCATTTATATACATCTAAACAAGTGATGGGTTAGTCTCGTAGTTTTTGTTTAATGTCAACATTTTATACACACATTAGACCAAGATCTTGAATAGTATTCAACGAATACCCATGAACATGGTGACATATTCCATAACTTTCACGAAAAATATTTTGAAATTAAGTTTTGTAATTATTGGTCAAAACCTTGAGAAGACAAGAATATTTCAACAGTGGGTTTTGAGAAGTATTTAATTATTTTGAAAAGAGAAGTTAACTAAAACAATTGTTAAATGATCAAATTGAAGGATTAAAGAATTAAACGAAAGGTACTGTTAAGTAAGGTGGTCATATTAAATATATTAAATATTGTTGGTCCATTTGATCGTATTACAGTGCAATTGATATGAAGAATCGTTCAATATCCAACAAACACAATAAACAACATGACTAAAGAAGATTGATCACAATAAGAACTCATTCAAAATAAGACAATGAACATCATAACAATCAATAACCTCAACCACAATGATATTTCTATGTAATAACTGCTTTGAAAAGATAACTTGCAACAATGATTCACGATTAGGGTTTTTGCAAGCTTCCCACAATGAAAATGAACATAAGTATATATAGCAGTCTTAGTTTCGCAGACAGTTTCGCTGTCGGCGAAACTGTAGTTTCGCCCGGCAGAAACAGCAGTTTCGCAAACTATAGTTTCGCTCACATTTTCGCTGGACTGCAAAAATACAAAAGCCTAAATACATGCAAAAGGAAACTAACAAAAGACCTATTACAAGTAAAGGTAAACAATCTAAACTAAGGTGAGTTCAACCTATACATGATCTTCAATACTCCCCCTAGGTTGGAGCTCACCACCTTCATTCGTCTTGATGTGTCTTTTCAGCTCCAGTGATATTCGTTGCCTTAGATTGATCTTCATTACCTCCTGCAACAGCTTCCTCGGAGGCTTCAGCACCTGATTCTCCAAGGTTTCCTCCTGCTTCACGAGCCTCCTCGGAATGAGCACTTGCTCGCTCAAACTGCTTGGCCAAATCTTGTATATCCATGTTTAAGTCATCTTGGGCCCTTACTCTCTCGGCTAATCTCTTCACCTCTGCCCTCACTCCTCTGATCTTGTTTGCTATAGTCATAAAGAGACTGGCTTCCTTTCTCGTTTCCTCACCTGCACCTGCTTTGATATGATTTTCGCAAAGAACCAGTAGGTCATCATCACAAAAGCTAAAGAGTTCCATTGGATCAAAAATTTTGATTTCAGCACCATTCTTCACTCTGATGACAGCCTCCCCTGTATTATTGTCATAAAACCACTTTTCAAAGCTCTGTAATCTTTGGGGAAGGGGATCTGCTAATCTAACCCTATTCACGATCCTTAGGGGTTTCACCCTTAGTACAATTTTTCCCTTCCCGGTCTCCCAATCCTTGTCTCTTTTTGAACGTTTCCTCTCAGCCTTCATGTAACCAAAAGACTCAAAATTGTCATTTAGCCCATTCTGAATTTCCTTTTCTAACAGAGAGGCTCGTTCACTCAGATTTGCCTTCAATAATGGTAGTGTTGCCAGTCGCCTTGGATCCCATTTAGGTAAGGTCTTAAAAGCCTTACTTTTATGCAAGTAGCTAATTCCACCCCCTCTCCTCTTTATCATAAATATTTTGAGGCCGGGGTTATAGCACCAACTTATAATCCGTTTGTCAGCCTCTTTCCTAATCAACCCTTCCATGTGTTGGAATAGAGGAGTCAGTTCTTCTGCCTCTTTCTCCTTAACAAACCACTCATCTTTAGCCAGCTCAAATACATCTTCATCAAGCTCTCCTTTCTTGGCTACATAAATCAACAACCTCTCATCAACTTCATAGAACTCAGGTTCAGAATCATAGTCTATAAGTTGTTCATCATCCTCTTCTTCATCAACTAGTCCCTTTTCTTTCTCAGCAACTTCTTCAGCATTTTTCTCTACTATCACCTCTTCTCCCACCAAATCCTTCTCAAAATCAAACTGCATATTGACAAAACCCAGCTTCAATAATCTCCTTCTCATTTTCCCTACCTTCATCTTCACGTCTTATTTCAGGATTTTCAACACCAGCAGATGCTGCACCAGATGTGCCCTCTCCTACCCTGGAGGAAGTACCCACGTTCAAGAACGGGTATTTAGAAGTGTCAGTTAAATCATCTAACTCAGATTGAGTTAGTTGATTGGGCAGGCCGGCAACAGCTTTCAGTTGGCCAATCTCCTCAAACAGCTTCTTCAGCAGACAGTTTTGATCAACAAGCATCTTCTTCATTCCATCTATCATCTCATCTTTTTGCTTCTCCCGTATCTCTTGGTTGATGAGCTTCGTCTTTATCATACTCAGTTCATTTTCCAAAGAACTGTTAAGATTACGGATCATATCTTCATCTAGATCTCCTCTTTCTTCCCTCCTCTCAGTGAATGCTTGATGTCTCTGTTTAGTTCGCCTCTCTGATTTTGCTACATCAGCTTTCTTCTTCGATCTCTTCTCCTTTTCAACCCTTATTTCATCAGCCCTTTCATTTACTTCTTCTTTAAAATCATAATCCTTCTTATTAGCATATCTTTTTCTTTTCTTGGTTGCATCAGATTACTGTGCCCTGTTTTCTTCAGTTCTTTTATTCTCAGATTCATCCACCCGTCTAATGTAGTTCCATCTCTCCAGTGGGTACATGTTTTCCCAGAGATGGGTTATCTTTCCACTAAAATCATGGCAAATAGCACAACAATCAACAAAGATACAAGGATTCATTTGGACCAGCCTTTTCACCTCCCCGTGTTTAGGCACATTTGGAATAAGGTCGTCAAAGATCATTTGAAGAAATCGAGGATACAACAACCATTTATCTTTCTTCAAGGCCATAACATTCTCAGCCATGTAGGCGAATATCAATCTGGCTATGTTTGCCTTCTTTCCTTTGCAACACAACACCATTGCTTTAGCCCAGTCAATGTTTAGCCCGTCTGATCCACCTTTACGGTGATCTAGACACATGATGAATACTTGAGCAATAAATCTTCATTCCTAGGAGAGAAAAGACTTCTTGATCTCCTTTCGGGAACCAAAAGCTAGCCCCTCATAACCCATGCTCCTAAATGCTCCAAACACCTCTGTATCAGTCATAAAAACCTCTTCACCAGAATCCTCCTCTAGCCTCAAAACCCTCGAAACTGTCTCCGCAGTGATAATCACCTCGTGCTCTAAGACTTTGGCAGTAATTCTTTGAATATTTTCTCTTGTTTCATATTCAGCAGATCTCTAGAAATCTCTGATATGAAGATCATATATGGTAGTGGAATGAGATATAGCATAAAATATGGGGAGATCTTTGCAGCCATCTAATACAATCTCTAAACCCGGTGGCTTTCGGATGTGTATCATCCAAAATAGTAGTGATGTTGTTTCTCTCGTCGAACTTTAAATTTGCCATTTATATCTGAAATACAAATGAAATACATTAGAATACAGTATTAAGTACTAAAATAATTAAAACAAAAAAAATAAAGAATAAACAATAACTAAAATAAATTCGCTGGCCGAAACTATAGTTTCGCAAAATGATAAATAGTTTCGGCAGCCGAAACTATAGTTTCGCAAAATGATAAATAGTTTCGACAGCCGAAAGTATAGTTTCACCAGCAAAATCACATTAGTTTCGCCCAAACAGTGAGGTAGATTCGAAAATCCGAAACTATAGTTTCGGCACAGTGAAACTGAAAAATAGCCAGTGAAACTGTTAAGTTCGCTTGGACAGCATAACTTTACAGTTTCGTTGAGGATGCAAGAACTTTCGTTCAGTTTCGCTGGATTATCGGTAGTTTCGCTGGAAGAACAGCGAGGCTACCGAAGAGTCTCGATAAAAAATACTCACAATGAGATGTTATTAACAATACTAAAAGATGGTCCTAAGTTCGAAATCACTTGCGAACTTGAATCAACAATCAATTAGAAAGATAAAACACAGAATCACAAAATCGCCAAATAAGTACACGGAGAAACCCTAAAGGACATCACAGGTCGATTGTGAGAAAATAAGAGAATAATTTTGCAAAAAGACTTATATAGCATATAGTTTCGCCAGACGAATTTACAGTTTCGCCCAGCGAAGCTGCAATTTCGCCAAGAGATACACAGATCAAAAATGACCTCGCACAGAATGAGAGAGTTGAGCGAAATTGCAATTTCGTCTAGCGAAACAAAGAGCGAAAGTATAGTTTCGCCCTTTTTTTAACTTCAAGCACTGAGATCTAAATCAATCAGAGATCACATCCTCGAGATATGCATGAGCACAAAGATGACTTTAATCATTGACCGACAATGAGATCATACTGATAGCTGAATCTGATCACAATCTGCAAACGAAATGTTGAAATTCATAAACAAATCAATAACGGCTGTTGATATATTTGTCCATTTAAACCCATGCCTTATCCTTTTCAACAAATAGCGTATGATTTGTTAAGGTTCGATTAGATGCTTTAGAATGTTAGGACCCCATAATCATTTGGCAAAAACCCTCACCCAACCTTAGGATTTCTTGAATTTTGCTACGATCTTTATAGAGCAAGGCTTGTGTATTAGTGTGCAAGTGATTATTAACAGAGAATTGCCTTCTGTGATGAATTCATCGTTTAGATGATTTGACACTACTTAGACCAAAATGGTGAGAGCTCCAGGTCTATACTCACGTAGAACAAAGGAGATGACCATTTAAATATGTGCCGATGAGAACTCCAGGTCAGTACTATCGTACAACAAAGGAGATCATCACTCCTGGTCAGTACTATCGTACAGCAGAGGAGATTAGCACAAGTATAAGACACAAATGTACAGGACAAGAGCCAAAGATTAATTCTCAATCCACTTTTTGCTGGGACTCAGTTTTCGTGCAGGCCAAAATGATCGCGTAAAGCCAGACATCCTTAAGCAGTGATTTTAATTTAAATCATATTGCTGCTGTATACTTTATTCTTTAGGCAGAGCCTACCAAGCATATCGTTTAAAGAGTCTGTTTTCTTGACTTTAATATTCAATAAAAAATAAGATGTGAAACAGAGATCAGCATCAGTTACTATCATTTCTCATTTAAGTACCAGTCATGCATAAAGGACCATATCCAGAAGATATAAAATCATTTCTCGTCATTTCAAATTCAACACGCAGGTTATTTAGTTACTCCCCCGAAATTTTATTTTAAAAAGATAATATTATTAAAATGATTATTGTTATTATTCTATTATAAAAGAAAATTTTATAAAAGAAAAGAAAACAGGTTTAAAAGTATATTAACCCGAGCATAGAGATCAATTCATAAAAGCGAGGTTTATCAAAAGTTTTTGTGAAAAGATCTGCCTTTTTATTTTTAGTGTCAATGGGAATAATATCGATAAAACCCTTTTCTTGGGCATCACAAATTGCATGAATCCGTGTTTCGATGTGCTTGGTTCGAGAATGATGAATAGGATTTTTAGCAATCCCAATGGCTGCTTCGTTGTCACAAAACAACGGCGTGTGGAGAAAGTTGATTCCATAGTCAATCATTTGATGCTGTATCCAAAGGACTTGGGAACAACAACTAGAGGCAGCAATGTATTCTGCTTCCCCTGTAGAAAGGGAAACAGTGGTCTGTTTCTTGCTCTGCCAAGACACCAGACAATTGCCCAGGTATTGACACCCCCCGGTCACCGATTTTCTGTTTAACCTGCAACCATTAGAATCACTGTCAGAATAAGCATGTAAATCAAAATTTCCTCCATATGGGTACCAAAGACCTTAACGAGATGAGCCTTTGAGATAACGAAAGATTCTCTTGACAACTTTCTCATGAGACTCTTTGGGCCGACTGATATCGAGCACAATATCCTACAGCAAAAGTGATATCAGGATGACTTGGTGTAAGATACGTGAAGGAATTGATCATAGATCTATAGAGATGAGGATCAACAGGTTTTGCGTTCTCATCAGGAGTGAGGCACGTTTGAGCAGTAAAGGGAGTCATTTCAGGAGACGCGTCATCCATCTTGAATTTCTTCAAAATTTCTTTAACATTCTTCTCCTGATGAATGAGAATGCCTTCAGTCTTTTTTTCTACTTGTAATCCAAGAAAAAAGCTCATTTCTCCCATCATACTCATTTCAAACCGATTACGCATCACCTCTTCAAACTCCCGACATAATTGTGAATTGGTGGAGCCAAAAATAATATCGTCGATATAAACTTGGACAAACAACATTTCACCATTCACTTCTCTCTTGAAAAGAGTCATGTAGATGGTGCCACAAGAGAAACCATTGCTTAAGAGATACTGTGTCAAGGTCTCATACCAGATCCTAGGTGCCTGATGAAGACCATAAAGAGACTTGTCAAGCTTAAAGACCTTATCGGGAAAATCAGGATCCTCAAAACCTGGTGGTTGACACACATATATCTCCTCATCAATGTTTCCGTAAAGAAAGGCACACTTGACATCCATCTGATAGACTTTGAACTGTTTATGAGCAGCATGAGCAAGAAAAATTCTTATTGCTTCAAGACGGGCGACAGGAGCGAAGACTTCAGTATAGTCATTCCTTTCTTCTTAAGCAAATCCTTGCACAACCAATCTTGACTTGTTACGCACTACGACACCACGATCATCTGGTTTGTCCTTAAACACCCATTTCGTACCAACTAGACATTTGTTGGGAGGCAGGTCAACCAAAGTCCATACTTTGAGCTTTCTGAATTGTTGAAGTTCCAATTGCATTGATTCCACCCAGCAAGGATCCTGGAGAGCTGCATGCATGTTTTTTGGGAAATTTTGAGTGATAAAACAAGAGAAGAGTCAAATATTAATCAAACCAGATTGACTCCGCGTCCGCACACCATCAGTGATTGATCCAATAACATTATCAAGAGGATGATCTTTCAAAGTTTTGAAGTCTGTGTCTAAAGGAAAGATGTTTGGAGAAGTTTCGCTCACAGATTGTGAATGATTAGATAAGGGTGAGGAAGATGGAACAGGCTGAGATGGGATAGATGTAGGTGATGAATGAAGAGATGTTGGTGGTGGAACGGATGTTGATGATGAGGAAACAGGTGTTGGTGACGGTTCAAATGATGGAAAAGATGATCCAACATCAGCAGAAGTGGCATCATGTGCTGAAGAGGTGTAATGGGTAGGAGATGGAGTGGAGGAGATAATATTGGTTTGAACATTGGGAATGGACGCATCATCATCGAAAAATGGAAGATTAAAAGAATTAAACACAATATCGGAGTCAAAGAACCATGCTGGTTCAGATCGAACATCAGAAGAGTTGGACTCCTGCCAATCAACATAGAACGACTCTTGAACGATACGTGTTCTCTTGTTATATACCCGATAGGCCTTTTGAGAAGAAGAGTAACCAACAAAGTAACACTCGTCAGACATGGCACCGAACTTTGTCTTTTGTGATTAAGTATTCAGAAGAGTGCAAGAACAACCAAATGGCCGAAATAAATCAATTAAAGGTTTCCTTTTATGAAAGAGTTCATAAGGAGTCTTCACTTTGTCCTTAACAATCAACACTCGATTTAGAACATATGAAGCACAATTTACCGCTTCAGCCTAAAATAAATTCGCTGGCCGAAACTATAGTTTCGCAAAATGATAAATAGTTTCGGCAGCCGAAACTATAGTTTCGCAAAATGATAAATAGTTTCGACAGTCGAAAGTATAGTTTCGCCAGCAAAATCACATTAGTTTCGCCCAAACAGTGAGGTAGATTCGAAAAGCCGAAACTATAGTTTCGGCACAGTGAAACTGAAAAATAGCCAGCGAAACTGTTAAGTTCGCTTGGACAGCATAACTTTACAGTTTCGTTGAGGATGCAAGAACTTTCGTTCAGTTTCGCTGGATTATCGGTAGTTTCGCTGGAAGAACAGCGAGGCTATCGAAGAGTCTCGATAAAAAATACTCACAATGAGATGTTATTAACAATATTAAAAGATGGTCCTAAGTTCGAAACTCACTTGCGAACTTGAATCAACAATCAATCAGAAAGATAAAACACAGAATCACAAAATCGCCAAATAAGTACACGGAGAAACCCTAAAGGACATCACAGGTCGATTGTGAGAAAATGAGAGAATAATTTTGCAAAAAGACTTATATAGCATATAGTTTTGCAGCTAGCGAAACTATAGTTTCGCCAGACGAATTTACAGTTTCGCCCAGCGAAGCTGCAATTTTGCCAAGAGATACACAGATCAAAAATGACCTCACACAGAATGAGAGAGTTGAGCGAAATTGCAATTTCGTCTAGCTAAACAAAGAGCGAAAGTATAGTTTCGCCCTTTTTTAACTTCAAGCACTGAGATCTAAATCAATCAGAGATCACATCCTCGAGATATGCATGAGCACAAAGATGACTTTAATCATTGACCGGCAATGAGATCATACTGATAGCTGAATCTGCTCACAATCTGCAAAGGAAATGTTGAAATTCAGAAACAAATCAATAACAACTATTGATATATTTGTCCATTTAAACCCATGCCTTATCCTTTTCAACAAACAGCGTATGATTTGTTAAGGTTCGATTAGATGCTTTAGAATGTTAGGACCCCATAATCATTTGGCAAAAAACCTCACCCAACCTTAGGATTTCTTGAATTTTGCTACGATCTTTATAGAGCAAGGCTTGTGTATTAGTGTGCAAGTGATTATTGACAGAGAATTGTCTTCTATGATGAATTCATCGTTTAGATGATTTGACACTACTTAGACCAAAATGGTGAGAGCTCTAGGTCTATACTCACGTATAACAAAGGAGATGACCATTTAAATATGTGCCGATGAGAACTCCAGGTCAGTACTATCGTACAGCAAAGGAGATCATCACTCCTGATCAGTACTATCGTACATCAGAGGAGATTAGCACAAGTACAAGACACAAATGTACAGGACAAGAGCCAAAGATTAATTCTCAATCCACTTTTTGCTGGGACTCAGTTTTCGTGCAGGCCAAAATGATCGCGTAAAGCCAGACATCCTTAAGCAGTGATTTTAATTTAAATCATATTGCTGTTGTATACTTTATCGTAGATTTGAGAGACACTCAAGAGATTAAACACCAGCTCAGGAACATAGTTGACTTTCTCCAAAGTTAAAGAACCATTGGAAACTTCTCCTTGGCCAATCATCTTTCCACCCTTTGTCACCAGCAAAAGCAACATATCCTCCATTTATAATTCGATAATTGGTCAGCAAGTCTTTCAATCCCATCATATGTCTGGAGCATCCACTATCAACATGCCACATACTGTTTACAATCTTAGTGGATGACTCCTGAAATTAAATAAAGAATAGATTAACTAGGTGAAATAGGAACCCGAGTTTGAACAACTTTATCTTTAGAAGAAGCAGATTTTTTGCAAAAGAAATTATTGACTAATTTTATTAATTTATTTCCAAAATAATTCCTATTTAAATGACCATGAAGCAATGTAGGACATTTCTTGACAAGATGATCCTCTTGACCACACCTGAAACAATGTGGTTTGTGTCTCGGTCTGTGATGTGATGAGATAGGAATAGGATCAACGTGAATTTCCTCATCATATTCAGACACACTAGAATCAATGTCACTAAATGTCTCAAACATGCCACGAGGTCAAAGTTTATGTGAACAAGAATTATTAGTTACAAATATAGATGAATGATCATCTGAAGTACCAGTAGAACTAGTTCCACTAGTGCTAGCTTCAGACGAAGTAGCAATTCTTTCATTTGATAAAGAAATATTTAATGGAGTAAAAGATGGAATAGGATGAGAAAAGAATTTATCAAAACAATTAGTTTTAGATTTCTCGTTAAGCTTTGTAGAAAGATCAGTTGCACCATTATCATCACTAGAACAAAAGACATCACCACAGTGTACAGAATTTAGAGATGAAATAGAAACATCATGAGAACATGAAGTGACAGTGTCAGTTACAGGTGAACTAGAAACAAAGACAGAATTTAAACCAGACTTATTGTCTAAAACAGATTGCTGAATATTTGGTGTACTAATACTAGTGCATCCAAGCCCACTAGTTGGTCCATAGTCGTAGTCTTCAAGAACGTGCTTAGAATTAACACCCTCTAAGCCTGCAGACATACTGTCAGTATCTGTTTTGATTAAATCATTAGAAGGATGAGGAATAGGCATAGGAGAATAACAGTATGTACTAGGCGGAGGATAAACCTTTACATTTTCATATCCCAATCCTGTTTTAATCCTAGCTCCCCGTTGAGATTTACATAAATCATCATGTTTCATTCCTGATATGGTCCAATTATCCAACTTTGACTGAAGTTTGCTTGTTTCAAATTCAGCAAGGGCAACTCTTTCAGTCAAAGTGTTAATCTCCACATTTCTTTCCAAAACAATTCGTTTTAAATGATCATTTTCTTTTAAAGCTTCATTTAATTTAACAAAATATTTTGATTCATTGATTGTAAGTTCCTCATTAATTCGTTTTAAATCCTTTTTATTATCAATTAATAACCTATTAGCTTTGTAAATCCCAAATAATCTTATTTTACAAGCAGATGAACACATATCCTGAATTACCTCATATGGAAGTCCCATCACCACCTTTTCAGCTGCTAAGGCCTTTTCACATTGGCACACCGGAGTACTTGACTTGCTTTCCTCAACGGTGACAGAATCAACATCATAATCCTTTCCTTGCGCAGTGGATGAACTTCCTTCCTGCTTTAGACCTTCAGATTTACTTGCCCTCATTCTAACATCTTTCTCTTCTTTCTTATTCACAGACGACACAAACTCCTCTTTGAATTCCTTGAAAGGATCAAATCCATCTTCACCATCTTCCTTCCCTTTCCCTTTAACAAACTTAGCAACCAAAGCATGATTTATCTCAGTCCTTGTTTCCTCAACCTTGCACTCCAATCAAAGTTAGAAATCAATACTGTCTCCTTTTTGTGATTCACATCTTCTTTCTCCCTCTCCATTGTTAATCTTGGAACTCTTGGATTGCTGGAATCGGTGACAATTGGTGATGGACATTCACGTTTGAAATGTCCCAATTGTTTACAATTAAAACATCTCAGTTTTGAATTATCATATCCCAATTTTGAATTAGAAGTTTGTCCGCCGAAGTTCTTTCGTCCAGTGCGCTCCATAAATCTTCGAGCTCTAAGAGTCAACATTCCTATTTGCCACTGGATGTCTGTTTCTTCAAGATCATCTGGATCTACCTGATACATGTCTTCCATTTTCATTTCTTTTCCTTTTAACTCTCCTGCCACAAGTGCTTCATAACTTTGAACAAACATTCCAAAAAGAGCCATTGTTTCTGATGGAATTGAAGTTTCAACATTTGCCTTAGAGTGAGTCTGATCTCTTCCAACAGTAACGTTTCCTCCTCCTCCTTGAATTGAATTCTGTATTTGAGAGCTTGCAACGGATGATAGTAAGGCAGCATTTTGAGTAAAACCAGATGTAGGCATCATGGTCTGTGTAACACCCGGTTATTTTAAAAAAAAAAGACAAGAAATGAAGAATAAAAGAAAGAAAAACAATAAAGTCCAAATGGAGGGACTAAAAGTGTCCAAAAGGACAAATCTTTAAAAAGTTGGTGAATAAAGCAACATGGCCGCCCATGTTGCTACTCACACCTTTTTCATTTGGATTATAGAGAGAGAGAGAGAGAGAGAGAGAGCAGAAAACTCTTGGTTGAAGAAGAAGAAGAAGAGGATCAAATTAAAGGTAAGAATTCGTGGTTTATAAGTGTTTATGATGGGTTTTATCCCGGTTACATGTTTATGTGCTTATGTGTTTGTGTATGTGCTCGGGTGTGTGTGTTTGGTGGTGCTCTAGGTGTTTGAACTCATTTGCATTCGGGTTAGAAGGAAGATACACCCAAAGTTGCACCAGGTGAGTTTCTAGACCCCGGTTTCTACTTGTTTTAAACATTTTTGGGGCTGAAAATGTATTTAAAACGTTTTTACAAGTTTATGTATGTTTACCCGTATGTATTATGCATGTTGAATGTTGGTTCTTAGATGCTTATAGGTTGTTCATGTTTAGAATAGCCATGTTAAGCTTAGAACAGATAGGTTTGATGTTTGGATTCGAAATCATGCTAGAAACAAGTTGAACAGTAGGTTCATGCGCCTAAATAAGGTCCATGCGCCTGAAAAATGCCTTAGACAAAATTAAGTATAAGCCTATACGCCTGAACAGTAGCCCATGCGCCTGAAATTGTCTTAGAAAAGTGAAAGTGTAACCCATGCGCCTGAACAGTAGCCCATGCGCCTAAGAATTTCCATGCGCCTGAATGGTTAATACACCTAAGAGTAAAAATGGTTAAGTGTTGGATGATGCACCTATATAGTGTTGAAACGCCCAAACATGGCTCGTGCGCCTAAATAGTGTCAAAGCGCCTAACCCTTGGAATTTATTGCAGCATGTTTTGGGAGTTTGTGCCCTTAGGGATTTGACTGAGGGTTGACTAGCGCATATTAATGATGGGTTTCATGCATGATTATGATTGATTATGATTGTCTTATGATTGTTCCTTATTATTATCATTGTTATTATTATTATTACCTATAGAATGTGACTTTACGTGGTATGTATATTATCGTAACGTAAAGTATATTGTAATAATAAAGAGAAAGAACAATAAAGAAAAGAAGAGGAACATTAATAAAATGTTAACAAGTCTTGCAAGCTTATAGGAGGTACACGACCGTGTTGTCGTTAGCTCAACTGTGCTGCGGGTTAGCTACCCTATTATGCACACAGGGCCAGTCTTGGAGATTGGCAGGACCCTTGTAGCGTACCCTGGGTGATTGGGTCGGCCTTGCATACAGTACACAGCACCTTTTCGAGGGATACAGTTGACCCTTTCGAGGAATATAGTTGACCCTTTCGAGGGATATAGATGGCCCATCACCCGTTTTCCATCGCCCATATAGTTGGGGCATTGCTCATTGGTCCATACAGACAGTGAAAGATAAAGATAAAAGAAAACAGAGAAACAAGGCATACAGTAAAAATAACGAACACTATTTGTTCATATAGTTAATGCGTGCTCGCATTTACAGTAAAGAGTTGTATTTTAAAAAGGAAAGAGTATTTTCATATAGAACATACAGAAAGTATTTTATTACTTATAAAACTAGAACTCACTCAGCAACGCTGACTTTTATACATTTTCAGTTGACAGGTAATTATTGTTGAGGATGGCACGAGGGTGAAGCTACTTGGCAGGGAAAGACTAACATCCATTCGTATTTTATGTGTTGTTGTTTTGTAATGCAGTAAAACAATTCTTTTGTAATCAGTTAAACGATGATGTATTGCTCAACAATAGTGTTTTAAATGAAATGAATGGTTTTTGATAAATTATTTCCGCTGCTTAAGATTGTATAATTATAATGATTAATGTTTTAACAGTTGTGATTGACCAACTGTGAGGTTTCCGGGAACGAGGCCTTACAAGTTGGTATCAGAGCCAAAGTTTAAGAGAATTGGGTTAAACAAAATTTTTAAAACCTAAACTTAAACTGAAAATGGGACAAATGGAGAGATGTCAGCCCGAGTAGCTACGTGCCATCAGGTATGTCTTTTCTTAATATTAACCGGTATTATGTGCGCATGCTATTTGATTTATGTGCTCTTAGTAGATTTAGATACTGATTAAGTCAGGATAGGAAATGCTTGGGGTATGAAAAGTAAAGTAAGTGGCTAATCACAACTGGCCACTGTAATTAGGGACTTACTATACTTAACATAAACTGAGCTATTACCTTGAATGACCGCGTTAGTGTTTGAATCATATAGTGTGCTTTAGAGGATGGTTGGCGGTAGATCTTCAAAGGCCTCTCGTGGTGGAGGTCACGGTGCTACTTCGCGACCTAAGAGAGGGAGACCCAGAGTCGAGAAGGTGGTTCATGAGGGACCAGAGACCCCTCATCCGGAGGGTGGCGACGAGAGCGCCAATCTGAGAGCCTCAGTAAAGGAGGCTGTGGTGGAAGAGGTTCATCAGGTCATGCAGACGATTCTACCATCTGTGATGACCGAAGTGATCAAGGCAATAAAGGAAGGGGAAAGAAAGGAAAGAAACAGGTCCTCGGGAGGACGGGAGCAACCAGAGCCGGAAACGGTTCTCTCTGATGACGAGGAGGAGGAGGAAGAAGAGCCCGCGCCGGAGGCGACCCGAGGCTGAAACTATGGGGCGTTTATGAGATGCAAGCCCCCTACCTTCGATGGAAACGGCACTGCGGCTGCTGCTCACCGGTGGGTGAGGGAAATGGAGGCCGTTCTCGATATTAGTGAGTGCCATGAGGATCAGAAGGTGAAATTCGCTACCCACTCTTTTGTAGACTCGACTTTGTGCTGGTGGGATAACATTGTCCAAGCCGAGGGTAGCAGGCCATTGGGAGAATGAGATGGCCTGAACTGAAGAAGTTAGTGATTGAGGAATTCTGTCCTCACAGAGAGATGGACAAGGTAGAAAGAGATTTCTTGCAGCTGGAGGCGGGAACGATGACACACCAGCAGTACACCACAAAATTTAATGAAATGGCGCGACTGGTGCCCGATCAAGTGACACCACTGTCACGAAAGATTAAGAGATACATCCAGGGGCTGCCGACGGATATTCGTAGGCATATGATCGCCGCCCGGCCGAGCACTTTTAGATCGGCCGTTGATTTGGCTGGTAGATTATATGACGAGCGCGAGGTGGTGGTGGCTGAGGTGAACAAGAGGGTGGAGGTGGCCGTAACTGGAATGGGAAACGGTTTGGACGTGGTGGAGCCGCTCCAAACAATAAGATGGCGAAGGTGGGTGACCGACGTGTGGTCTTAACTGGTGCAGAACGGAAAAAGTGTGGCAAATATGGAAGGGAGCATAATGGTGAGTGCAAGATGGGGATGAACGTATGCTTCAGGTGTGGTCAGCCGGGCCATATTGCTAGAGACTGCAAGAAGCCAAGGGCGGAGAGCTCGGGAGTGGGGAGTAAGAAGCCGGAGGAAGGAGGGCAGAGGGCAAGTGCTAGAGCTTACACTATGACCCGGGAGGAAGCCAGAGCTGATCCCGATATTGTGTCAGGTATGTTTCTAGTAAACCAAATTTATGCCTCTGTATTGTTTGATTCCGGTGCTAGCAGAAGTTTTGTTTCCACTACTTTCTGTGCTAAGTTGCCTGCTAGTAGTAGAAAGATTAGTGAACCATTCGATGTAGAAACTGCCATTGGTAAGTCCACTAGAATTACTGATGTGATAGAGGACTGTGCCTTAGAACTAGAAGGTCATAGGTTTGCTGCAAGGTTACACGTGATGTCCCTAGGTGGATTCGATGTAGTACTAGGGATGGACTGGTTAGCAACCTATGAAGCAAACATCGTATGTCGTAAGAAGATGATTCGATTAGTTGCACCCGATGGGAGTTTGGTTATGATTTATGGAGATCGCGTTACTACGATCTCGAAGGTGATTTCGATGGCGGTGGCGGGGAAGTGCATAAGACGTGGATTTAGCGCCTACTTGGCCTACGTAAAATATGTGGATGCGTTAGTACCGCAATTCTCCGAAGTGCCAGAGGTGTGCGACTTTCCGGATGTATTCCCGGAAGACTTACCCGGCGTGCCACCGGACCGCGAGATTGAGTTCCAAATTGATCTGATACCCGGTGCTCAACCCGTTGCTAAAGCACCGTATCGGTTAGCTCCGACAGAAATGAAAGAGCTGATGGAGCAGTTGCAAGAGCAGCTCGATAAGGGGTTCATTAGACCGAGTATCTCTCCCTGGGGTGCTCCGGTCCTATTTGTGAAGAAGAAAGACGGTAGTATAAGGATGTGCATTGACTACCGAGAGCTGAACAAGTTGACGGTGAAGAACCGATACCCCTTACCAAGAATTGATGATCTGTTTGACCAGCTCCAAGGTGCCAGTTGGTTCTCGAAGAATAGATCTATGATCTGGTTACCATCAGCTGAGGGTGAAGGAGCAGGATATCCCTAAAACAGCTTTACGCACGCGCTACGGTCACTACGAGTTCCTCGTTATGTCGTTTGGTTTGACCAATGCGCCAGCTGCTTTTATGGATTTGATGAACCGGGTGTGGCGGCCAATGTTGGATAGATCAGTAATTGTGTTTATTGACGATATTCTGATCTATTCAAAGAGCGAAGAAGAGCATGTCGGTCACATTCGGGAGGTGTTGGAAACCTTAAGAAGAGAGAAGTTGTATGCTAAATTCTCCAAGTGCGCGTTCTGGTTGCGCGAAGTTCAATTCTTAGGTCACGTGGTAAATCCCGAGGAGATTATGGTGGACCCGGCAAAAGTGGAGGCGGTTATGCAATAGAAGTCTCCAAAGACGCCATCCGAGATTCGTAGTTTCTTGGGTTTGGCGGGCTACTATAGAAGATTCATCCAAGACTTTTCCAAGATTGCTTCTCCACTAACCAAGTTGACCCGTAAGGATGTGAAGTTCGTGTGGGGTCGAGAGCAAGAAAGGGCTTTTGAGGAGTTGAAGGCAAGATTGACCCAAGGCCCTGTCTTGTCATTACCCGAAGGAAGCGAGGACTTAGTGGTTTATTCAGATGCTTCCTACTCGGGGTTGGGTTGCGTGTTGATGCAGCGAGGTAAGGTGATAGCCTACGCATCCCGACAACTGAAGGTGCATGAGGTTAATTATCCTACTCATGACCTGGAGTTAGCAGCAGTGGTCTTCGCACTAAAGATTTGGAGACACTATCTGTACGGGACGAGGTGCACCATTTTCACTGACCACAAGAGCTTGAAGTACTTCTTCGAGCAGAAGGATCTGAACATGAGGCAGAGACGATGGTTGGAGCTTATAAAGGATTATGATTGCGAAATCCATTACCACCCGGGCAAAGCCAACGTGGTGGCTGATGCCCTTAGCCAAAAAGAGAGGCCCGAGCCGATTCGGGTGAAAGCATATCAACTGATCATGACCTCTGATGTGATGAAGCAAGTTCAAGAGTTTCAAGATGAGGCACTGAAAGAAGATAATCTTAACTCTGAAAGGATGAGAGGTCTAGTTGGGGAATTGAGTGAAAACACACTTGGTGTTAAAACTCAATTTGGACGAGTATGGATTCCTCGTTTTGGGGATCTACGTGTGAGGATTATGGATGAAGCTCACAATACTCGATACTCCATTCATCCTGGTGCCACAAAGATGTATCAAGATATGAAGAAAGATTATTGGTGGCCGGGTATGAAGCGGGACGTGGTGGAGTATGTGAGTAAGTGCCTTACTTGTTTGCAAGTGAAAGCCGAACATCAGAAGCCGTATGGGAAGATCCAACCTTTGGATATATCGGAATGGAAGTGAGAGCACATCACCATGGATTTCATTATGAAGCTTCCGCGTACTCTGAAAGGGTACGATGCCATATGGGTGATAGTTGACCGTTTGACGAAGAGTGCTCACTTCCTACCGATCTGTGAGACATATTCATCCGAGAGGTTGGCTGACCTGTTCATCAAGGAGATTGTAGCTCGTCATGGTGTGCCGGTGTCCATCGTGTCTGGTCGTGACACCCGGTTTACCTCCAAATTCTGGAAGAAATTTCACGATGCCATGGGGACGAGGTTACATATTAGCACGGCTTATCATCCCCAAACTGATGGTCAGTCAGAAAGGACCATCCAGACATTGGAAGACATGCTTCGGGCATGTGTGATTAATTTTGGGGGAAGTTGGGATGACCACCTACCGTTAGCTGAATTCTCCTACAACAACAGCTATCATGCCTTATTGGTATGCCACCCTATGAGATGCTATACGGTAGGAGATGCAGAACACCCGTTTGTTGGGGTGATATTGGTCAGAAGGAATTGGGGAGCGTCGAGGTAATCGAGGCTACGACTGAGAAGCTTGAGAAGATTAAAGCCTTCATGAAGGCAGCCAAAGATAGACAGAAGTCGTATGCCGATAAACGGCACAGACCGATCGAGTTCCAGGTGGGTGACCGGGTTATGTTGAAGGTCTCACCTTGGAAGGGAATCATCCGATTCAGGAAACGAGGTAAGTTAAGTCCGAGATATATAGGCCCTTTTCGAATCATTGCTAGAGTTGGGGAGGTGGCCTATAGATTGGAGTTACCAGAAGAGTTAAGTGGAATTCACCCGACATTCCATGTATCTCATCTGAGAAAGTGCTTAGCCGATGAAGATATGATTGTTCCACTGGAGGATATCGAAGTAGACGAAAGGCTCAATTATGTGGAGCAACCAGTGGCAATCATCTATAGAAAAGAGAAGAGGCTGAAGAATAAAGTGGTTCCTCTTGTGCGTGTATAGTGGAAGCACAGAAAGGGATCCGAATCAACATGGGAGACTGAGGAGGAGATGCGGCAGCATTACCTTAGTCTGTTTGAGGAATAACAGGTTTCAAGGACGAAACCTATATAAGGAGGGTGGACTTGTAACACCCGGTTATTTTAAAAAAAAGACAAGAAATGAAGAATAAAAGAAAGAAAAACAATAAAGTCCAAATGGAGGGACTAAAAGTGTCCAAAAGGACAAATCTTTAAAAAGTTGGTGAATAAAGCAACATGGCCGCCCATGTTGCTACTCACACCTTTTTCATTCGGATTATAGAGAGAGAGAGCAGAAAACTCTCGGTTGAAGAAGAAGAGGATCGAATTCAAGGTAAGAAATAGTGGTTTTTAAGTGTTTATGACGGGTTTTATCCCGGTTACATGTTTATGTGCTTATGTGTTTGTGTATGTGCTCGAGTGTGTGTGTTTGGTGGTGTTCTAGGTGTTTGAACTCATTTTGCATTCGGGTTAGAAAGAAGATACACCCAAAGTTGCACCAGGTGAGTTTCTAGACCCTGGTTTCTACTTGTTTTAAACATCTTTGGGGCTGAAAATGTATTTAAAACGTTTTTACAAGTTTATGTATGTTTACCCGTATGTATTATGCATGTTGAATGTTGGTTCTTAGATGCTTATAGGTTGTTCATGTTTAGAATAGCCATGTTAAGCTTAGAAATGATAGGTTTGATGTTTGGATTCGAAATCATGCTAGAAACAAGTTGAACAGAAGGTTCATGCGCCTAAATAAGGTCCATGCGCCTGAAAAATGCCTTAGACAAAATTAAGTATAAGCTAATGCGCCTGAACAGTAGCCCATGCGCCTGAAATTGTCTTAGAAAAGTGAAAGTGTAACCCATGCGCCTGAACAGTAGCCCATGCGTCTGAGATTGCCTTAGAAATGTCTAAGTATAGCCCATGCACCCATTGTAGCCCATGCGCCTAAAGTGTCTCATGCGTTCGGTGGCCCATGCGCCTAAGAATTTCCATGCGCCTAAGAGTAAAAATTGTTAAGTGTTGGCTGATGCGCCTATATAGTGTTGAAACACCCAAACAGGGCTCATGCGCCTAAATAGCGTCAAAGCGCCTAACCCTTGGAATTTATTGCAGAATGTTTTGGGAGTCTGTGTCCTTAGGGTTTTGACTGAGGGTTGACTAGGGCATATTAATGATGAGTTTCATGCATGATTATGATTGATTATGATTGTCTTATGATTGTTCCTTATTATTATTATTGCTATTATTATTATTACCTATAGAATGTGACTTTACGTGGTATGTATATTATCGTAACGTAAAGTATATTGTAATAATAAAGAGAAAGAGCAATAAAGAAAAGAAGAGGAACATTAATAAAATGTTAACAAGTCTTGCAAGCTTATAGGAGGTACACGACCGTGTTGTCGTTAGCTCAACTGTGTGCTGCGGGTTAGCTACCCTATTATGCACACAGGGCCAGTCTTGGAGATTGGCAGGACCCTTGTAGCGTAACCTGGGTGATTGGGTCGGCCTTGCATACAGTACACAGCACCCTTTCGAGGGATACAGTTGACCCTTTCGAGGGATATAGTTGACCCTTTCGAGGGATATAGATGGCCCATCACCCGTTTTCCATCGCGCATATAGTTGGGGTATTGCTCATTGGTCCATACAGACAGTGTAAGATAAAGATAAAAGAAAACAGAGTAAACAAGGCATACAATAAAAAGAACGAACAGTATTTGTTCATATAGTTAATGCGTGCTCGCATATACAGTAAAGAGTTGTATTTTAAAAAAGAAAGAGTATTTTCATATACAACATACAGAAAGTATTTTATTACTTATAAAACTAGAAGTCACTCAGCAACGCTAACTTTTATACATTTTCAGTTGGCAGGTAATTATTGCTGAGGATGGCACGAGGGTGAAGCTACTTGGCAGGGAAAGACTGACATCCATTCGTATTTTATGTGCTGTTGTTTTGTAATGCAGTAAAACAATTCTTTTGTAATCAGTTAAACGATGATGTATTGCTCAACAACAGTGTTTTAAATGAAATGAATGGTTTTTGATAAATTATTTCCGCTGCTTAAGATTGTATAATTATAATGATTAATGTTTTAACAGTTGTGATTGACCAACTGTGAGGTTTCCGGGAACGGGGCCTTACAGTCTGGTTAAATTTCCGTCTCTTCATGTCCAACTCAAAGGATTTAAGCTTATTAATAATATCCATCAGCTTGTAGTCTGTGAACCCTCTTTCTTGCTTTAACATCCTCACCTGAAGACTCCACTAAGGTGGAAGAGAGTCTAGTAGCATGTTAACTTGTTTACTGTTGGAGAGCTTTTCATCATATTTCTTTAAGGTGCTTGAAACTGTCAAGAAACGATTTGTGAGATCTGTCAAACTCTCATTCTTGTATCCAACAAAGGAATTGAATTCCTTCTCAGCTTGAATGCTCTTATCCTTCACCAGATCATCGTTACCATCATAGAAATCACATAGGGCATCATAAAGAGATTTAGCATTTTTATGCTCTGCAAAACGATTGTAGATGTCCGGTGCCAGGCATAGAGTTAAAGCACCAAAAGCCTTTTGATCACGATCAATCAACTTCAGATCCTTTTCAGTGAAAGAAGATGGGTCCTTATTCTGAGAGACAACATCACCAACAGTGACAGTTGGTATGTGAGGACCAGAAATAATCGATTCCCATTGATTGTGATCAGTGTAGAAGAAGAAAGCTTTGAGACATCTCTTCCAATCTATGAAATTGTCTCTGTTAATGAGTCTTGGTGGCCTATTGGGAGCAACACTTTCAAGATCTACAAGAGTGAGAGATGTTAACTTTGACATTATAGTTTCGCTGAGATTGATGCAGTTTCGACAAGAGAAGAGAAATTTTCGCTATCAATTTCGAAGAAAAAGCTAATTTCGCTGACACTTTCGCAGAGGATGCTAATTTTGCTGACAATTTCGGCAGCAGTTTCGCTAGCCGATTGTCACAACAGGCTTAGTTTCGCTGATAAGTTCGCACGAAACAAGCTTGAACTTTCATTCAAAATCACTTTCGGCAGCAATTTTGCTTGTTAAACCTTCACAAGCACTGGTAAACTTTCGTTCAAAAGACTAGTTTCGCAGAACAACTAGAAAACGATTTCAATAGTGATAACACCCATAGTTTCGCTGAAAGATGATCGTAGTTTCGCAGAAAGAACAGTAGTTTCGCTGGTCGAACCAAAAACCCTTTTTCAACCCAAAATCAATCTGAAATCATCAAATACTCAATGAATTTGAGATCTGATGATTAGAAGATCTTCCACAACCAAAAACTAGCAAAACTCAATCAATTTCCATATCAAAAACACCTGATAATGAACTGAAAATTGATGGAAACTAGATATTGAACTAAAACACCAAAAACTCAAGAAATCAAGAGCACTAAGGCTCTGATACCATATTGTTGGTCCATTTGATCGTACTACAGTGCAAATGATATGAGGAATCGTTCAATATCTAACAAACACAATAAACAACATGACCAAAGAAGATTGATCACAATAAGAACTCATTCAAAATAAGACAATGAACATTATAACAATCAATAACCTCAAGCACAATGATATTTCTGTGTAATAACTGCTTTGAAAAGATAAATTGCAACAATGATTCACGATTAGGGTTTTTGCAAGCTTCCTACAATGAAAATGAACACACGTATATATAGCACTCTTAGTTTCGCAGACAGTTTCACTGTCAGCGAAACTGTTCTGCCGAAACTGTAATTTCGCCCGGCAGAAACAACAGTTTCACCGAGCTAACTAATCAGCTGACTGTGAGCGAAACTATAGTTTTGCTGGACTGCAAAAATACAAAAAACTAAATACATACAAAAGGAAACTAACAAAAGACCTATTACAAGTAAAGGTAAACAATCTAAACTAAGGTGAGTCCAACCTAAACATGATCTTCAAATATACAACAAAAAAACTTTTGATTATAAGATTTACGTTGCCGAAACGCCTAATAACCAACAGTTCGCCGAGTCAAACCGGTCGACTTACGCCAAAAAGACAAACTTGCCAAACATAATAGGTTTTTCTCAAACAAAATATCATGTAAATAATGGTGACAGAATATAATGAGTCGTATCAACCGTTATCAACACACTTACATATTTATAACTTGTTAGGTCCCGATTAGCTGACAACATCTGTTTTAACATTCGTTACACACTCTAAAGTGAGTATTCACGGCCCCTATTTTACATTACTTTCTTTTTGAGGGAGAAAACATGCAAACCATTTATTTATAAATGGTTTCTAGTATTATTTATTATCGCATGTTATGTTAGTGCAAACATATATGAAAGTCCTTACATTCTCGAACCGTTAATAATGTGTAGCGAGGTAATTTTGAGTAGTACTACTGGGTTTGACAAACCCCACCCGCGTTAGTCGCGCTAACTCGACTGGAGGTCGAACGGGTGTTTAATTGACCTAACATTTGCCACTGTCTGTGTTAGACATGGTGGGAAGGCAAACAACTTACAAACAGTCAGCTTTGGTTTGAAACGCTAACTAACTTGATTATAGGCTAGCTACCTATCGATATGCTTTAATTACTTTACCATGCGAACATTATTTTTTTCCAAACATATTATCCGTTGTTAAACCTGTGAACTCACCAACTTTATGTTGACACACTTTAGCATATTTTCTCACATCGCAGGAACGCTTAAGGTTAGATAGCATGGCTAAGGATTTACACAGGACATGCATCACAAACTTATTTTCTTGCATTGAACATTTTTATTTGGGCGTTATGTTTTGCGTAACTTTTAGTATTGGTTTTAAATTGTACTTATATGCTTCCGCATTGGTTATTATCTCAACTATGTTTTACTCTGATTAAAGTTCAAACGTTTATTTAAATTCATATAGTGTCATTTGATATGACCGTGTCTGAGATCCTGGTTTGTCACCCGCCTCGCGGTAAAACTCCGTAGGTAGAATTTGAGGGTGTGACAAGAAGCAATAGAGGTGGTCGCACCACCACCATGAACACCGTCAACGACCAAAGAACAACCACGACGCCACCTGCTCCACCTCAACCATAAAGATGAGACAAAGCGACATCTGGCTCAACCGCCATAGTCACAATCGGTAAGGAATTGGTGCAATGAAGCAGGGAGGCCAGGTAGCATCGTTGAAGAAAGAAAAAGAGGAAGGGTATAAAGCAGGTGGGAAACTGAGCAGTTTGATTTAGCCGGAAAAGATAGGCCGACCGGAAACCTCCTTCAAGCCTCTAACACCCCCACAAACCCATCTTTCCCCCTCTCTACAAAATAGAAATATGGGAAACAACAAAGGTTAACAGGCAAGCAACATGTATTACTAGTGGTACCTTAGGCATAAAGAGGAGTAAACCACCACTAACTGTATCCCAAGATTTAAAACGTGTACATCTATCATTTATCATAGTGTTTTTTCATATATAGGATAATTTAGTATCAGTTATCATATATTAGGGTTTAACGATTATCTGTCATCATCACCGTGATCAATTAAGACGATTAGTGATCAATCAACACCACTAATTTTCCAATCCTATATGTCATGCTATTTTTGAAGTGATTAGGGTTAGTAGAGTGAATAAGACTTCAGCTTAGGGAGGTGTATGCGGCCAATGTTGTGGCTTGTCCAAGATAATCAAGATTATGCTTTAATTTTTATAAATTAATATTTAAATCCATAGGGGCACGCACACACACGCATGTGCGCGGGCACACGCACATATGTATATACATATATGTGTGTGAGCGCGCGTGTATATAATACATTACCCCATCAAACACACACATATATGCATATATGTATGTAGGTATGTATGCATATTAGTTATAGTCAATAACCAAAATTGAATTGTACTAAAATAAATTATTATTATCTCGTAAATGGCATTTTAAATTTAATAAAAACCTAGTTGTATTCAAATAATTTTTTAATGTTTGTATTTTTTAGCACATAAGCTTACACAAAATGAGGTTTATCTCATGAACAATTGATAATAACTTATAAAGGAAATGATAACCTTTCTATTAAAATTATTAATCATTTACACTTAAAAATAGAATTATCTATCTATATATTTTTAAACTCTTAGCTACATGAAATATTTTGTTTTTGTGTTTTGGCCGCAAAAGTTTTGTGGTTTTCAAACGTGGCCATTTTTTATTTTTCAAGTTATTTTAGTAATTAAAATTATTTTAAATACCTATTTATTTAGTTTGATCATAAAATATGTGAAAACTTATGTTAATTTGATACATTTGTTTTATGTTATGTTGACATTATTTATTATTTCTATTTGCTTGATGTCTTCAAGTTTAAAGTCGGAATGATAGCCGTTACTATATTTTTTGTATTTTGGTTTTCATATTCAAGTTCGTGATGCAATTATCCGTGTAATGCGCACAGGATCATTTCTAGTTTATACAACTCAAAACATTCTAAATATGCTAGCTTGTAATACATACGTAAGCTCGCCTTTGCCCTAAGGTTTTAACTGGAATGCATCGTTTAAAACAAAACATGAGCCGCAATTGCTAATGGGCTTATATAATGTTTATAACGCTTTCCCCCAAACTTTATCCTTGCTATTTTCATATACATATATTTGAACATTTATACATATTCCAATTTTATATTATTTATAGGTAGGACCTTTCACCTCAAGTCTTATGCATTACGCTATTAAGCCTTCCACCTAGGGTTTTACTAAATAGAGTGAATTTAGTCCTATTGTTATAAATTAGTGTAAAGTTTAAATGTCAGGTATGTAACATCATAACACAAGTTTTTCTATTTTTAAAAGTATATGTATCTTGACCCTATTAACACATATGGTTAAGCAATATTCTTTAATAATGACGTTCTATTGTATCTGTAACACTCTACCCCTCGCACCACCAATATTGTCCTCTTTGCACACGAGAAGCTCACGAATTTGCTTTTGGATTCTCGGGTGAAAACTTCCAAGGGAGGTTACTCATTCCTGAATTGCTGCCACCTGAGCACGCTTAACTATGGAGTTCTCCTCTCATACACAGCCAATGCGCCCAAAACGCGTTGCTGATGTTAGAGACATGACATTTCTTATGAACTAGGAATCTCTTTTGTCCACGGCCTGTAAGGCCCCGTTCCCGGGACGCTCACAACTGGTCCATCATCGCACATAAACATATATTTACATTAACTTTAATAAAACATTGCAGCGGAAACATTTAAACAACCATTTCATTTCATCATAATTGCTTTTGCAAAATAATACATCGCTGACTGATTTCAAAATAACTTGTTGCATTACATCACAAAAACATTATATAAAATGGATGCCATCCAAAAATAAGCCAAGTAGCCGCCCCGTGCCATCCTCAGCAACCATTACCTGCCAACTGGAAACACATAAAAGTCAGCGTTGCTGAGTGAGTTCTAGTTTTAAAATAAAATATACTTTCCTTTCCTTTAAAACCATTCTTTACATTCTTACGCGATCAAGCATCATACGTACATATAGATAATATTATTATTATCTTCATCATTTGTTCGTTAACTTTCGTTCATTCATCGTACATCATTATCATTCACTTTCATTCACTTTCATTCATATACTTCTCTACTTTTCTTTCGTATGTTCATTACTTCTGATGACATGTACAATACCCCAAACATTGTGCATGAAGCTGGTTACTGGGCCTGAGGTCTATCAAGACCTGGAACATTATGCACGAAGCTGACTCCAGTACCTAGGGCTAGTACACTCATCACTATCTTTTCTCTTTCATTCTGGACCAATGCCATATGCTATACCCAGAACATTGTGCACGAAGCTGGTTACTGGGCCTGAGGTCTATCAAGACTGCAGGATCGGGTTTGTCACTTAACTACTTGGATTTCTCTCAAACTCACTTATATTACACTCAAATCAGATGAAGTAGAATCTCTTCTAAGAGTTGATAATAATATAATAAGTACCAAAGAACACAAAGAAATAATTTTCAAGGCACTTGTATATATTACTTTTCAACTCAAAGTATTACAAGACTCTTACAAGCATGAAACATGAGTTACAATGAGAAACTATATATACTAGATCCTACAGCCGGATATACTTTGATACCAACTGGAAACCTAAGACTAAAGCATATACTATAATGCTAAAGTTAAGGTATCTTAGATAAAGTATTATCTAAGATATGGTAGTCATGACATGTCCATGACTTACCTTTTGTCACCAACTAAAGTTGGCAACTGTACTAACTTATAAAGGTAAACAGTGGAATAAAGTAGGGTCAACTACATGGCTTTTGAGAAAACGCCATGCAGTATCTCAGAGGTCTGCAACGGAGTGTCAGGGAGACCATACTTATGTCCACTGGATAATAGTAGTGTCTTCCGAAGGTAAGTTGGCTTCGGAATAACAAGTTCTTCCAAAGCCACTTATACTTTGGAAGAGGCTTCTGTACTTCCGTGGCTTGAGGACTTCTTTCATACTTCGGAAGTTCACTTATGATCTTTCACTTTAAGTCTTGATCTTCGGAAGTGAATACTTTATCTTCGGAAGTTGGATTTTTCCTTCGGAAGTTGGTTTTACACTTTGCCTTCGGAAGAGCTCCTTTTTCATTCGGAAGTTCCACACTTAGCTTTGGAAGTCCTTTATTAGTTGCACCAAAATAGTCTAAGTGATTTGGTTTTGGTTGCACCAGCCTTTCTAGATCCAACAAACTCCCGCTAGGCTGATGCTACCAAAACCTCACTTGTTTCTGCTTCTCAAAGCTTTCAACACCAGGGACAGAAGATATTTGTCTGTTTCTTTGTTCTTCCCTGAAGTGCTGCTGAGAAGCTTGTACAAGTCATTAGTGGATAGGAGATCCAGTCTATCACTCTGAATGACATTTACCCTTTGTTGTGCCCCCCTGAAAAGAGTTAGTTGACGGGAGTTATAGTCATACTCCCATCTAACTACTGATTCAAGTTCAGGACCTTCAACCATTTGTAGAAAGGCTTTGCCTTTGGTTGTTGATCCCTTCCTTTTTCTTTTCCTCTCTCAGTTTCAACTTTTCTTCAACCTTGGTCCTCGCAGTTGGCTCAGCCATATAAAGATTGCCTAGATGATTTCTGATATGAGCAGCTACATCAGAGTTGGAGGGGTTGGAGAATGGCTTCTCTGCTAACTGAACAATATCAAATCTGCTTAAGTGTAGCAGAGATGAGGCACTTAGGTTGTTGAGCTCTCCATTCTCTCTTTCAACAACAAAGTTGTGAGAAGAGTCTTCGAACCTCCACTGGATGATCTTCTTCCTAGGCACAAGAGGTTGTCTTGGCACCCGGTTACCTTTCTTGGTATCCAACAGAGTCACCAGCCTTCTCCTTAGCTTCTTTTCTTCCTCATTCAAAGTATCTGAATTGAGGCCAAGGAGATTTGCAGCTTGGTCCAATGTTCCTCTGGGCAGATCAAGAAATTGATCTCTAGTGAGGGAACATGAGGATCCATCAACATAAGTCAATTTGACTGAATCCTCCTCACAGGAGATGTCGCTCAGGTTGTGCAATTGATGAGCTTTGTCTTGATTGCCTTGAACTCTTCTAACGGGAGATGTTTAGAAGGCTGAGGGGATGGTTTGAGAGGTTGTTGGGTAGGTTGAGGTGTTTGGGTTCTAGCTAGTGTTTTGGGTTGGAGGATGGATAATTTAGGTGGTTGAGGTGAAGAGGTTGGTAAGGCTGAGAGTGTAGGTTTAGGGGTGTATGGTTCAGTTTTGATGGGGAATGGAAACGAAATTGGTTCAGGTTGTGGTTGGGTTTGAGGTTGGGGTTGAGTAGTTGATTTGAAGATCATCCCCTGTCCCCTTTTGTATATCTCCTTCCTCTTCGCCGAGCAAATGTCAGCCTTTATGTCACTAACATGTAGCTGGAGGGTCTTTTCAAACATAGGACCCACCTGCCTGCTAGAGAAGCCATGAGCCCGGAGATAGTTCTTCATCCAGGCATTCTCACCTATCTTCTTGGCAGCAGCTAGTCCTGCTTCTTCTTCCTTCTTCCTCTTCAGCATCAGTTTTTCCTTGGCAGCTTTCTTTTTCTCTTTCTCCATTTGATCTTGCTTTTTTTTGAAGAGCCATAAGATCGTATCATTATTGTGTGGAGATAGTTCTTCTAGAGAGAAATCTCTGGAGGTTAGGAAAGTTATAAATTTCCCTCTTGAGCTGTTGATCAGCTTCTCTTTCTTTCTTCTCCCTTTCTTCCTCTAAGGCCAACCTTGCTGCTTCTTCTTTTTTGCTGTTTTTGCAGCAAGGTTGCCTTTTCCAGCTCAACTAACTCCTCTAGTGGTAGAAGGAGTACATATTCGCTCACAGCTCCTAGACTGACAAGTCTATCAATGATTTCTACTCTTCTTCTATTGTTGATTGCCTCCTGGTTGGCTGCAGCTGCTTTGCTACTGGCAGCTAGCAACTTTCTAGTTGGAAGTCGACCTTTTCTTTTGAGTTTTTCTAACCTTTCTTCCTCTGAAGCTCTTCCTTAGTCATCTTCCTCTTTCCTTTGATGTCTTCGGAAGTGCTAGACTTTGGGGGTTCTTGGATGGAAGGTTCAGGTTGAGTAGTAGAAATGGAAGCTGGAGTTAATGCTGATGTTTGAGCTAGGGGTTGGGTGAGAAAATCCTCCCTATTAACCTCAGATGCAAGTTCTAGGATTGCATCTGTGACTATTATATCATCGGATAAGGAGAATAGTCCTTCCGCAGCTGCAATCTCAGCTTCGGACGATTGAAATTGTTCTTCCGAGGCTTTGACTTGTGCTTCGGAATTCTGTGAGAATGCATTATCTATCCCAACTATCTCAGTTGCTGGGCCATCAGTCCTTGTTTCCCCTTCGAAGTTAATCTCAGGTTCCACTTGGACCTTAGGTTGACCAACTTCCTCAATAATGGTAGAAGGTGCATTTAACCTCTGAAGCTCTTGAGCTCCAAAGTAAATCACAGACATATCAGGACTTGGTTGTTCAATAAGAGATTCCAACAGGAACTTGTTGAAAAACCTGTTGAGATCTTGGAGCATCCTTTGATCCATTTGAATTACAACTGGAGGAGGCTCAGGAAAAACTGAAGCTTGTTGCATAGGGTATTTTGAGCTTAGGGAAGTGAGAGCTTGACTTTGTGGTTCCTCTTGTCTTTGGCTTTGTCCCTGAACACTCTCCCTCTTTTTGGTAGCATCATCTTGAGAGCTTGATGAGCTAGAGGAAGAGGTCAATGAGACCTGAATTGGTACGTGCCTAACAGACCTCTCAATCTGTTTCTCAGCTAGTTTGGCCTTAAGATTTTCAATCTCAAGTTGCTGAGTGGTAGACCTGTCCTCTAAAGTCCTAACCTTAGATTCAAGATTTAAGACTTTAGAAAGTAGGTCTTCAATGGTGAGTTGCAGTCTTCCCTCATCTTCTTTTGAAGAATCACGGGGATATGAGGTAACATACCTAGTATGTTCATCCTCACCACCAGATGTGGTTTCTTGGCGCCCTGGTTTCCCTTGCTCAATGATGTCTCTTTCAGAGTCATCAAAGGGCATGGTTGCCGTAGATTCAGTCTCAGTAATGTTACCACTGTCCTGAGGATCCATTGAGGCTCCTTTAGTAGTGGCAGCTGAATCTACATGAGTCCCCCCCATATCAGTGGGACTCACCTCAGTAAAGGCTTTTTGATGGGAGCTAGAGATAAGAGATCTCTCTGAGCTCTGTTGATCATTGAGAGGGTGTTATGGATCAACTTCATTGCTCTAAAGAGACATAATCTCTTCATTAACTCCTATTAGTAGGTCAGTAAAGGATATGGAAGTAAAGCCTAGTGACCCAGGACTTTGATCAATGTCTAAAGGCATTGAGCCTGTGGTGGGGCTGTCCCTTTTTGGCTGCTCAGGGGAGTATAAAGACTCTCCCTGAGGGTTTTCAGCTTAGGTTTCGGGCTCATGGGTCTAAGACTGAGGAGACTCAAGACCCATATTGAGGTCAATTGTGAAGGATGGTTGGACCTCAAGCTGAGTGGGAGCCCATTGTTCCATTCTAGCCTTTTTGGGTAGAACAAGAGGAGCTTGTTCAATCAGAGAAGATTGAACAAGGGTTCGTGTGGAGCATCTTTGATAAGTGATGGTGATGGGGGGAGAAGGTAGATTTGGCAATGTGAGGGTAGTTGCTGGTGTGGGTTCATCACCTGTGGGGTTAACAGGGATGTCACCAGGAGCCATTGGCTCAGTCATACCTGGAAGAAGTGCAGTATCTCTTCCGGTGATGTTGGTGGACACTCTCTTCAAAGTCTTGAAGATGGCTGGTCTCATTTGAGGAACAATCAGAGCAGCTGCACAGACAAGCTTACTCTAGTCCAGCTCACAATTGATTATGTGCTAAAGAAACCTGGGATACATGAAGAATGTGTCCCGTTGAAGGTTTCCCATGAGATTGGTCAGCACAAATCTTGAGTAGTTGAAGCGGAGGCTTCTCACCAAACCATGAACTAGGCACCCAAGTTCATATGGGATTTGATCCCATCCCCCAGATTTGTTGGACAAGCAATGAAGAACTACATGCAGCAGGAACTTCCAGTTGTAAGAGAAGTTGAACTTGTAAATGGTTGATCTGCTAACATCTCCACCATATCCCATTTGGATATAAGTGTTGTCCAAATCTGCTTTGGGGAACTCTATAGGAGCGCCCTCATCATGAAGCTCTAGATGCTCCCTGATGAGTTGTTCAGAAATGACCAACTCCTGGCCACAGATGCTCGAACTTATGACACGAACCCCATTTAGGGTTTCAATCTGACCATTTGCCCAAAATTCAGACATATGATTTGAGTAAACCGTAGGGTTAACAGTCAGGACAGTGTAATAAGAAGATTGGGTTAGAAAGGAGATGATATCTGAGAAGTCGGCATCCCTTGAAGAATCAAGGAGTGCGACTTGGTTGTGCTGAGGGTTTAGTGCCATTTGAGATAGTTGCAGGAAGATAGTTTGGAATTGGGTGAAATGGAGATGAAGAAAGCTTTTAGGGCAGTAATTTTTGGTAAAAAGTATGAAAGTGATTAGCCGGAGGTATTTAAACGGGTGGAATGGCGGTTTAAAGGGGGTTTGGATAAGACGATGGGATGTTTCAGTGGATGATGTGACAGGGGCGGTAAGGTTAGTCCATTTAAATAATCCGACATCATTAACAAAATCTTTACTTTTTACAGAGTGGGGCCCAAAAGATTTCCGTTACACAATAAAATATTTCTTCCGAGTATAAAGCATTTCCAAAGGTAATGTTCTTCGAAGGCAAATTTACTTTTGAAAGTATATGTTGCTTTACGAATGGAGAGTGTTACAAGCTTCGGAAGTAGATCTGATATGAAATCAATCGCTTCTTTCGAGACTTAACAACTCTTCCGAGAAGAAAATTATCCTGGGAGGAATTTGCTTTGGCACATATGTAAAATATCTTCCGAGGGTTAATTCCTCTTCGGAAGAATTTATACTTGGATAAAATTTTAAAGAAAGATCTTTTGTAACAGGGCTTAGATTATTTTGACATAAAACTTTACACATTAAAAGGTTTTTCAAATGAGATAGACTAATCAAGGTTTATCATCCCAATAGCTGTAATGAGATATTTAAATCTTTATTCATCAAAGGCTTTGGTGAACAAGTCAGCATATTGTTCATTTGAATCAACTTTGATTAGCTTGATAAGATTTTTCTCATGAATATCTCTAATGAAATGATACCTGATATCAATGTGCTTAGTCTTAGAGTGCTTCACTGGATTTTCAGTAATTGAGATAGCACTGTTGTTGTCAATGTGGATAGGAGTGCTTATGAAGTTGAATCTGTAGTCTATCATCTGGTTCTGAATCCACAGCAGTTGAGCACATCAACTAGCAGCAGCAATGTATTCAGTTTCAGCAATTGATGTAGAGACATAGGATTGCTTCTTGCATTGCCATGAGATGATCCTTCCACCAAGAAATTGACATCCACCTGATGTTGATTTCTTGTTGATATTGCAGCCACCATAATCACTGTCAGAGTAACCATAGAGATTGAAATCACTATTTCTTGGATAACAGAGACCTAGTTTAGGTGCTCCTTTAAGGTATCTTAGGATTCTCTTGGCAGCAACTAGGTGAGACACCTTTGGAGCAGCCTGATATCTTGCACAAATACAAGTTGCAAACATGATATCAGGTCTACTTGCTGTGAGATGCATCAGAGAACCAATAATTGCTCTATACTGATGTTGATCAGTATCCTCCGTCAGGGAAAAGATTGTGGTTTCTGGGTATAGGTGTTTTTGCTGCCTTACAATCTTTCATATCAAATCTTTCTAAGATGTCATTGACATACTTAGATTGACTGATGAAAAACCCTTCCTTCATTTGCTTCACCTGAATTCCAAGAAAAAAGTCCATTTTTCCCATGGAACTCATCTCAAACTTCTTCTTCATGATGCTCTCAAAGTCTTTACACATTTGGTTATTTGAAGAACCAAATATGATGTCATCAACATAGACTTGAACGAGCAAGATGTCTTTCCCAGACTTCCTTATAAAAAGAGTCTTATCAATGGTACCTCTAGTGTAACCATTCTTCAGGAGAAATTGAGACAATGTCTCATACCACAGCCTAGGTGCTTGGTGCAGCCCATATAGAGCTTTATCCAATTCGCACACATAGTTAGGATGTTGTGGGTCTTCAAATCCCGGAGGTTGGCATACATAGACTTCCTTATCTATATCCGCATATAGAAAGGCACACTTGACATCAAGTTGGTAGATAGTGAAATTCTTGGATACAGCGTAAGCAAGGAAGATCCTAACTGCCTCAAGTCTTGCAACAGGTGCAAAGACATCAGTATAATCGATTCCCTCCTCTTGAGTGTATCCTTGAACCACCAGTCTTGCTTTGTTCTTGATAATCAAGCCTCTATCATCTCTCTTGTTTCTGAAAACCCATTTAGTGCCTATAGGTACTTGACCAGATGGTAGCGAACATAGGTTCCAAACCTTTTGTCTTTTGAATTGAAGCAGCTCCTCTTGCATTGATTCAACCCAGCTACTATCTTTCAAGGCATCTTCCACCTTCTTGGGTTCCATTTGGGATATAAAGCATGAGTACAAGTAGACATTCCCATTGTGAGTTTGTCCTCTTGTTCTCACGCCTTCAGAGACTTCCCCTATGATGTTATCAGCTGGATGAGTGTTGTGAATCATAAGTCTAGGAATTACCTCCAGTTGCAAAGATAGATCCAAATTGGACATATTTTGCTCACAAGCATGAAAACTTGGTCCAGCTGTTGTTTCAAACTCATTCAATGAGGACTGATTGAATGAATGAGAAACATTATCATCATTTGTTTGCTGTGAAGTAGCATTAACAGTTGTCTGTTCCTTCAAGATGTTACTTCCATCAGCTTGGTGTTGTGTAGTGTCACCTGATGAAGTTTGAGAGTCAACAGGTGAACCGCTGGTTGAAGCTCCACTATCCCTTGAGATAGTTATACTATCAGATCTGCCAATAGTGGGAACTTGATTTGTTACAGCTCTTGGAGAACTTGGAATAGGTCTGGGAAGCTCAAACAGGTGGCCATCATCAGAATCACTTTGAGCACCTGTTCCAACTGAAACATTCTCACAATATGGTTTAGAATAGTTTGGAAACAATTCTAAATCAAAGATATGATCAGGGCCATTCCCCCTAACACAAGGAGTGTGCTCATTAACTACAATGTTGAAAGATTCCTCAAATTGTTGATTTTTAATGTTATAAACTCTATAAGCTTTAGAGTTAGAGGAATATCCAACAAAGATGGCATCATCCGACTTTTCAGCAATTTTTGCCAAATTGTCTTTTGTGTTAAGTATGGTACACCTGGTGCCAAAGGACCTTAGAAAGCCAATAAACGGTGGCCTCTTGTTCCATAGCTCATAAAGGGTTTTTCCATGTGACTTAACTACAAGGACTCTGTTCTGCACATAGCATGCAGTGCTGACTGCCTCTGCCCAGAATATTAGAGGCAATTTTGAATCAACTAAGGGGCTGTTTGATTACTGCTGACTGAGTAAGATCTGACTGAGTCAGAAGCTGACCCAGTAAGAAGTTCTGACTGGGTCTGTATCTGACTGAAACTTGGATGTTTGATTTAATATCTGACTGACTCTGCTGAATGAGAAAAATAACCATTGTGCAACAATTTTGCTCACAACTTTGCAACAATTTAGGAATCAAGATAAGAACAAGTAGATTCAACCCCCAGGGGCGGGTCGTCGTCGTGGGTGGTCGCGCAAGGGGCCGCGGTCGCGGTCGCGCAGGTGGTTGCAGTCGCGCAGGGGGTCGCGGTCGCGCAGGGGGTCGCGGTCGCGCAGCTCGCGCAGGGGGTCGCGGTCGCGCAGCTCGCGCAGGGGGTCGCGGTCGCGCAGGGCGCGCAGGGGGTCGCGGTCGCGCAGCTCGCGCAGGGGGTCGCGGTCGCGCAGCTCGCGCAGGGGGTCGCGGTCGCGCAGGAGGGTGGGGTGACCCAGTCAGCCTTTTTAATTTTCAGGTCCGGGTCAGCCATTTTGGACCCAGTCAGCCCGGTCAGCTGAAATCTCATGCATATCAAACAGGCTGACCCGCTGACCGAGTCAGCCGGTCAGCCGGGTCAGCCGGGTCAGCCGATATCAAACACCCCCTAACATAGTCCGAGCAGCCTCAATAAGTGTCATGTCCCTCCTCTCAGCAACACCATTTTGTTGAGGAGTTCTAGGGGCACTATATTGTCTGGCAATCCCTTTTGAGTTACAGAATGAGTCAAGAACGTGATTCTTAAACTCAGTCCCTTGATCACTTCTAATTATTTTAACCTTGTGATCAATTTGATTTTCTATTTTAAGAATAAAAGATTTTAAAGTTTCAGCAGTTTCATCTTTGGTTCTTAAAAAGAATACCCATGTAAATCAAGTAAAATCATCAACAATCACAAGGCAATATGATTTCCTTCCAACGCTCATTATACTTGTGGGACCAAATAGATCCATGTGCAATAAGTGTAATGGAGTGGTGATGGAGTTAACAACTTTGGATTTATGAGATGCCCTGTGTTGCTTCCCTTTCAGGCATGCAACACAGTTATCTTTTCAGAAAAATTCCTTTTTAGTCAAACCATGTACCAAGTTATTTTTAACTAATTTATTCATTGTCTTAAAATTTACATGACACATTCGTTTATGCCATAGTGTTGACTCATCACCATCAGCTTTGGAAAGAAAGCATGATACTTCTCCCATTGGGGAAGCATTGTTCATATCTAGCTTGTACATATCCCCTTTCCTGGGAGATCTAAGAAGCATCAATTCCTGAGGAATTGTCATCCCGGGTTTGAGGATTTTGCACTCATGTTCTGTGAAGAGCATTTGATGCTTTTGATCACAGAATTGATAAACACTTAACAGGTTGTGTTCAAGCTGTTTGACAAAGTTAACTTTGTCAACATTTAATTTTCCGTTGGATATACTTTCTCTGTCAGAAATATATCCTCCGGCCTCACCTCCAAACTGGACAGAACCTCCATCATAATGTTGAAATTGTTGAAGGAGGGATCTGTTCCCTGTCATGTGCCTGGAGCATCCACTATCCACAATCCAAACATTATTATTCTTGTTATATGGATGTCCCTGCACATAAGATGAGATGATTAGTTTTGATTGGAAACCCAAGCCTTGTTGGTATTGAGTTCTTCCAATGTTAGTGACATAATTGAACCAAAAGTTATGCATGGGGGTTCAATGGATGTCTTTGAAGAAGAGGTTTGGCTGCAGCATCTTCCTTGATCTTCCATTCCATCCCTTGGTTGATCATGGAGGATGAGCTTGTTGAAGCTTTTGCAGTTTGGCATTCTTTCGAAGCTTCTTTCTTTTCGGAAGAAGCCTTCACCACCTTTTCTTCCGAAGCAGTCTTCTTCTGGGATGGTCTCAAGGGGACTCTTTTATTCTTTTGAGTCTTGACAGCTTTAGCTTCCGAGCCTTTTTCCCTTCGGAAGAAGGACCTTCTTCCGAAAGCAACCTTGCTTCGGAAACAAGCTTTCCCTTTTTCATCACTTGAACCATTTGATATGGTCCAAATGAGAAATCTTCCCTGACTCCTTCCTTTTTAACATTATTTGCATAATGTGTGCTAGCAGGATTATAGTAACAATCTTTGGCCATGTGGTTTTGCAGACCACACATTATGCATGCAATGTTAATTTTTTGGGAATTTGAGGATTGCGGTTTCTTGTTCTTTTTCTCTTCATCAGCAACCTTTCCTTTTAACTTCTGATCCTTTGGTAGGACAGGAGTGCTAGTACTACACTCCTTTCTTGAATCAGAGTTTCCTACCACTGGAATCCAGCTGAGATGAATACACCCTTTTGCTTTGGATTTATCTTCAGCTTAGACTCAACCACTTTCTTGGTAGTTTTTCTGGCTGCCTTAGCTCTGCTTCTTCTGGCTTTGGTGGTCAGGAGTTGATCATCACCGGTAGGAGAGGGTATAATTACCTGGTTCTTCCCTGTGATGGTCTCCATGGTTGTATCACTCTTTGACTCATGAGAAGGTGGGTCAGCAGATGGATATTAAATCCTTTATTTGAGTCTTATAGTTAGTGTGTTCATGTTTTAATAGGGACACAGTTTTCTCCAACTCCTCAATTTTTCTTTGATAGTCAGATTCAGCCCTTTTAAAATCAGATTTTAGAAAATTTAAAGACTCAATATCGGATTTAATCTCCATATTGTAGTCCTGATACAATTTAACCTTAGCAATACAGGCAGGAGTATAGAGATGTTCATATACCTTATTCTCATCTGTTCCGGCCATGAGTGCTTGAGCAGGAGTCACATCATGTACCATAAAGCTCCAGTCAACTTCTTGAGCCATTGCAGTTGTCTCTGTTGACTTTCCAGTGGGCTTTGGTGTAGAGGGATGTGTGGAGGCCTGTGGGGTTCCCGGATTCGACTTGGGAGCCTTGCATTCCCTTGCAAAATGACCAAGTTGGTTACAGTTGTAACATTTGGCCTTGGTTTTGTCAAACCCAAATTTGCTGTTGATTGGGTTCTGGGGAAATTGCCTTCCAGTTCTCTTAAATAAATTCTTTGCTCTGTAGGTTAATAGAGCCATATGTTGGACTATGTCCACGTATTCCACGTCATCTGGGCTGAAGCACTCTAGATTATCAAAGCAATATTGATAATCATTAGAGTGTCCACTTCCTGAGACAAAAGCACAATGAAAGGAACTTTGCTGAGCTTGTTGAGACCTTGGAGTCTCAGGAAATGTGATGTATGGCCCAAAAGAACAGGATGGCTGCTGGGTGTAAGTCAGGTATTGTTGAGGCTGGGAGGGTCCTGGGCCTTCAGCAAGCGTTGCTAGCAGGAAGACTCAAGGGTCTGCTTGTCTGATAACCTCTCTTATTCTCCATTTCCAAACGGTATCCATCAAGGATGCCATAGAATTCGGTCATGGTGAGTGTATTCAGGTTCTCTGTTCTCTTGATAGAGACACAATAGAATGTCCACTCATTGGGAAGTGCACTCATGAACTTTCTTGTTAGGTCTCTAAGTTCAAGAGCAATTCCCACAGACTGAAGGGAAGAAATGAGATCCATGTACCTGAAGTATTGCTGGCTGAGGGTCTCTCCAGCAACGTAGGTGAAGTTCTTGAACTGCTGCTTCAGTGAGTCCTTCTTGGAGTCATTTGAGCTTGAGTACATGTGAGCAAGTGCATCAAACAGTTCTTTTACTGACTTGCAATGCTTAAGCCCCACCATGATGGAGTTGGGAATTGCAGTCATGAGAACAGTCATAGCATTGCTATCAATGTCCAGCTTCTTCCGGTCCTCATCAGAATAATCTTCAACAGCTTTCTCAATCATGGCACCGTTTCCACCAGCTACCTTTGGCTTATACGAGCCATTGGTAATAGATTGCCACATCTTGGTGTCTTGATACCTGATAAAGCCTTACATTAGTCTGCTCCATGACCTGAAGTTTTCAGAGGTGATGATGGGTGCTTTAGTCATCGTCCCCATCTCTACTTCAGATTTGTTGAGAGCCATTTTGAGTGTGGTGTAAGGAGGAGTGAAAAACAGGTTGATTAGGATGGTAAGATCTCATAATCAAGAGCCTAAAAAGCTCTGATACCAATTGCAGGATCGGGTTTGTCACTTAAACACTTGGATTTCTCTCAAACTCACTTATATTACACTCAAATCAGATGAAGTAGAATCTCTTTTAAGAGTTGATAATAATATAATAAGTAGAAAAGAACACAAAGAAATAATTTTCAAGGCACTTGTATATATTACTTCTCAACTCAAAATATTACAAGACTCTTACAAGCATGAAACATGAGTTACAATGAGAAACAATATATACTAGATCCTACAGCCGGATATACTTTGATATCAGCTGGAAACCTAAGACTAAAGCATATACTACAATGCTAAAGTTAAGGTATCTTAGATAAAGTATTATCTAAGATATGGTAGTCATGACATGTCCATGACTTACCTTTTGTCACCAACTAAAGTTGGCAACTGTACTAACTTCTAAAGGTAAACAGTGGAATAAAGTATGGTCAACTACATGGCTTTTGAGAAAACGCCATGCAGTATCTCAGAGGTCTGCAGCGGAGTGTCAGGGAGACCATACTTTTGTCCACTGGATAATAGTAGTGTCTTCCGAAGGTAAGTTGGCTTCGGAAGAACAAGTTCTTCCAAAGCCACTTATACTTTGGAAGAGGCTTCTGTACTTCTGAGGCTTGAGGACTTCTTTCATACTTCGGAAGTTCACTTTTGATCTTTCACTTTAAGTCTTGGTCTTCGGAAGTGAATACTTTGTCTTCGGAAGTTGGAGTTTTCCTTCGGAAGTTGGTTTTACACTTTGTCTTCGGAAGAGCTCCTTTTTCCTTTGGAAGTTCCACACTTAGCTTCGGAAGTCCTTTATTAGTTGCACCAAAATAGTCTAAGTGATTTGATTTTGGTTGCACCAGCCTTTCTAGATCCAACAAAGACCTCGAACATTATGCACGAAGCTGACTCCAGTACCTAGGGCAAGCGGCAAGGATCCCATACGTATGGTCAATCACAAGGATTAGACCCCAGTGTGCATCCTTCCGGGGTAGCTAACCCGCACACAGTTGAGCTAACACCCTTCATTGGGTGTGAACCTCCATACTTTGCTTGCAAGACTTTCTTACTTATACCGTACGTTCATTAATGCATGCATTCTTTCATTACGTTTCTTTTTTCATTATCTTCCACTTTACGTTACATAATACTTTTCATTTCATTCATCAACATTCAACGTAAAGCCATGGAAAATAAACATACACAACAAGGAACATACATAGCATCACATAAACATCACATACCCTATCACACATCATCATAAACGTCACATACCCCATCACACATCATCATAAACATCACATACCCCATCACACATCATCATAAACATCATGCATCATCAATTTACATACACATACACATGCACAACAAGTACAAGTCATCATAGAACATAACCGACCCTCCAAGGGACAACGGGGGTTCGGGGGCGGCAGCCCCTGACAGCGGGGTCCTAGGGGCAGTAGCCCCTAGTGGGGTCCAAGGGGCAACGCCCCTGGCTGGGGCCGGGCTGCCAGGTCAGCGTGAAAATTTTTTATCTTAACACTTTTATATAGCACATTTCCTTGGAAACGTATATTTAGTATGCATTTCCAGCCCCAAACAAGTTTAAAACCTTTAAAATAGGGGATCTAGAACTCACCTGGACTCGATGAGTAGCTTTTCAATCAAGCTTTCTAAGCAAGGGTCGCACTTCACAGCCTACAAATAAGTTAACACTCAAAGGAGTTAATTTCTGCCTAATTTCGCTGCTAATTTCGCTACAAGATCAGCAGTTTCGCTGTTAGTTTCGCCAGCAGTTTCGCTGCTAGTTTCGCTGGCAGTTTCGCTGGCAGTTTCGCTACCAGTTTCGCACAACTTTCGTTGGAAAACCATGTCTGCGAAACTACCTGCGAAACTATAGTTTCGCAGGAAGATCCATAGTTCCGCCGGATGACTACATAATTTCGCTGGATGAACACCCAGTTTCGCAGAACGGGCAGAAATTACGAACCAACCCATTTTTGACCCAAAACTTCAATCTTTTACACCCAAATCCTTGGTTTATCACCCAATAAGCTATATCTAAGCTTCTTACATGTTTTCTTACATAAAAACGTGAGTTTTGGGCGTTTCTTTGCCACTTTCAAAAACCTCAAGCCCTAGAATCCGAGTTTACATCAAAAGGAACGATTAAACGATGTTTCTTACCTGGATTCTTGGTCTGTTCTTGTTGTTTGGGTGTCCACAAATACCGATCTTCAATCTCTTGAGCAACCGAGCCTTGAATCTTCACCTCCTCTCTACTTTCTCTCTTTAAACTCTCTCTCTCTAGAAGTGGGGTGTTGAGTTACAAATGAGAGTGGCTCTTCTTGATCCGTTTATATATATTGGGCGTTCCCGGGACCTTAAACTCGCCGAACACATAACCCGTAAGATTAACTTGGTCCATAATCCATTTCCCGCTTATTTTCATTAAATAATCCTGACTAAACCCAGTATTATTCATTTGCTCATTTGGACTTTATTCCGGGCGTTACATGGCCGATATGGGATTTTTCCTAGAGTGTTACAAATACCCCCCTTTTTGGACATATCATCCTCGATGAGGTTTGCCCCACCATCCCATCTGTGGATGTAGGATTTGCTTAAGGTGTCACTCTAAACACCCTCGAGGACTCACCATTCTTGATGAGGTTTGCCCCACCATCTCGAATGGCACAGAAATGGATCTGATACCATTTTGTAACACCCGGCCCCTCGCACCACCAATATTGTCCGTTTTACACAGGAGAAGCTCAAGAATTTGCTTTTAGTTTCCCGGGTGAAAACTTCACAGGTAGGTCACCCATCCTTGGATTGTTGCCACCTGAGCACACTTTAACTATAGAGTTCTCCTATCATCCACAGCCAATGCGCCCAATATGCATTAATGATGTTAGAGACATGACATTCCTTATGAACAAGTATTCTTTCTTGTCCACGGCCGATGTGGGATTTGCCTAGAGTGTTACATAAGCATACCGAATGGCGTGTGTGTTGATTATAGTTGATACTTCTATCATTGCAACCTGTACGCTAAGATCCGAACGACGTGAGATTGGAGTAGCGGATTGGCTATAATCAAAGAACAACGCTTGATTAGACATTAG
>CM046045.1:16801142-17051849 GCA_025215565.1 Flaveria ramosissima
AAATTATTCATCCCCTATCTCTACCAAAATATATGAATTTTATTAATAAAATATTAATAAAATTCAGATATTAACTAAAATATAAAACCTAATTTTTCAACTATAAATAGAAAGTATTATTAACATTATTTTTCACACAAAAATCTAAATCTAGAGCTCTCATAGCATAAAATATCAACCCAGAGCATCTTTTTGAAGATCCAAGAAGTTTTTCATATCAAATAAGTTTTAGTGTTATTCATGTTCATATCTTTCCATTTTTATTTATCAAAATCCAATCATAACTAGCTTAGATCTATGATTACATAACATGTTTATTTAGTAATCATAGATCTATGATGGGTCAAAACATCATATAAACATGATATCATCAAAAACTTTGCTTAATCATATCAAACTTGAATTTTTGAAGTTTGACAGATTCATGAGGCAAACTTCGTACAATCACATCTCCCTCAGAACAAATTATTTTTGATGATTCTTTTTTTTTCAAAATTAAATTCAGAGTTTTTCTTTCCAAGCATATAAATAATGTATTCTAATGCATTGATTTGACCCCTTAAATAGCTCATGCAAGTTTAATGTGTGAATCTGTCCAAAGCTATCAAAGCCCTAAATTTTATAACTTCTCAATAATTTCATGAATATAATATAAAGCAAAGATTTAAGTATACAATGAACAATATAAACATGTTTTAAATAATAGAAATCCAAACTATAATGATCCTCATGATTATGAATCAACTTTGAATCATGTTTCTAGTAGAATTCATCATATTTTAAATTATAACCCTATACTATACAACTTGTTCATTTCAATCTTTGCTAGACTTATATTTACACTAATTCTTATACTTTCTAAACATACCAAACACACTTTTGACTTGGTCTAGTAAAAATCTAGAACCATTTCACCTGGTATGTAGTTATATGGCAAGCAAAAGGTTCTGACTAAGGAAATACGGGGTGATGAAAATCCACCAACTCTTTCCTCGGAATCCTTTTGTTGGATGTGCTACTCTAGGATGATATATCTCTAGTATATTACAACCACTCTTGAAGTTTTGCAAGAACAACCTCTCAACTATCTACAAGTACAATAAACTAACTAATTAAACTTACTTAGGGCAATCCTTATTTCAAGTTACTACAAGTTGCAAGATCAACCCACCTACTTTACAAAGTGAGTTCATAGCCATTTTTTCTTTTTTTTTATTTCGGTGTGGAAACATACTTTTTATATTAATCATGGGAATTCAAATACTAGTGTCAAAACTAGTCTTTTGCAAAGTCAATAACAAACTTGTAATACTTGTAAAACTAAACTAATTATACATGCTATTTAATTCTATGACATTTTTACAACAAAGTCTGTCTATTTTCTAAAATCTACACAACCATTAACTTTAAGGAAGCCACAGGAGTACGTAGATAGATCTATTTAGCCTGACAAGCCCATTCGGTATTCAGGTTGATGCATGCCAATCAATCTCAAGCGTCATTTGATTCAACGTATTCTTTTTTACTTGAAATGAGCTAAATGTTCAAAAAATGCATACTAAACAAACATACTATTAGTGTGACTTTCTGTGTTAGGGGGTTAGAAAGGAGGGCATTCCATCATTATAGTTGGTTGTGGACTCATGTATAATAGTTTTATTACTTGTATTTGGAAATTTGTTTATTAGTTTGTATATAGTTATTTACTATATGTATACTTACTATATGTATACTTCTAAACCTATGTTCTTACCAACTTTTTAGTTGACATATTTTAACATGTTTTCAGGTAATAGAAACAAAGTTCGTTGCTTTGCTCATGCTAGGTTTCAAGGACAAGCTTTTGTTGGACCTAGTTTAACTTTGAATAAATTGAAGACTTATATTTTTGTTTGGTTTATTTGTTTTTAAAGTTAGATGTAATCAACTATTTGGTTTTAATAAGTAATTTCCTTTAATACTCTTTATCCTTGTGTTATGACTCTCGAAAGTGACGGAGGACTCGTTTTTTGAGATTATACAGAAGTAGGTCAAAACTAGAAAAAAAGGCCTGGACTATAAACTAAGAGTGTCCCATACTAGGAAATCTGTAAACATAAGTTACACTTTTGAATCCACACTCATATTTTCATTTATGTTTGCACCAAACTTCTATTTGTACTCCCCACTAAACAACGGAGTGTGGAACGCATGCATGGCGGAACATCCAGAATACGCCCCTACCCAATCTTCTTCTAGGGACATCCTTGTGGCTAAACGACCAAAATAGTTTCACGAGCTTCACCTTCCATAAAAGGACGTTTCTTCTAAACAATCATATTGCTTTTGTTTTGTTCCACACCTTGATAGACAAATGTTTTGTCTCCACTAACTTTCAACCCATCTTAAACTTAAAACCTGTTGAGTTAGACTTGCACTATTGAGTTAGCTAATGTCAAACTAATCCATGCTCATATTAATATTCAAGGTTGTACTCTAAATATTGACAACCGCTTGTTTAATATCAACCTAATCCCTATGGAGCTTGGTAGCTTTAATGTGGTTGTTGGAATGGATTGGCTATCCGACAACCATGTTGAGATCATTTGTGTCAAAAAACTAGTTTGCATTCCCCTAACATCTGGAGATACCCTAAATGTGCATAGAGAAAAACCTAGAAGGAACCTAAAGATCATCTCATGTATGAAACCTCAGAGCTACCTAAGGAAGCAATACCATACTTTCTGTTAGATCTAGGAACAATAGATCTAGATCATTTTGTATAGGCTTAGAACTTTAATCAATACTTGTAATGAATTATTGTAATTCAATATTTTGATGTATGCATTGTGTATATAGGTTAACCCATATGTGTATTGATCTGTGTATGATTGCAGGTACAAACATAATACTTGGTCAATTATTGAAATTGACGAAGTGTAAGAAACATCTACGGATGAACATTTTGTTCTTCCGTAGATATGTTTCTTACAAGTAACAAACATCCAAAGATCATCTGTGGATGAACAATCAACTCGAGTTTAAGTGAAAATCAGAGTTCCAAGAGAAGACTCCTGCAAAAGAACAAGACTTATGCGGAAGAACAAGTACCTTCGGAAGAACAAGCACCTGCGGAAGACTATGTAGCTGCGGAGTCCAAACACTTGGATTTAAATAATGCAAGTGTTACAAGTCAACAAGTCAACAAGACAGTTGTGCGAATCCCAACAGATCCGGTGTTTTCTTAACTGAAACACATGTGCCTATAAATATGGATCCTAGGTTTCACATCAACAAAACACAAACACAAACAACCGAGCATCAATACGGCAAACCCAAACATCACATCAAATCACACAAACATTAACCCTGGCAGCCGTCACATCAACATCAACACATTCAAAGCATTTATTATTCATTATTTATTCATCTGTAATCATTAATCAGTTTAATGAAATGCGTTTGAATCAAATTTTTTGTTTGCTTATTAATTGTGTTCTTTTTATTGTGTTCGTCATATTCATTAATCATTATATTTGATATTTAATTATTAAAACAATTAAACAAGGTTAATGTTGATTCCGTAAACATTAACTTGATTTCCTATTAACACCGATAATTCCTGATTGCGATCCTTGGATTCACAGGTGGTATCAGAGCCAAGTGCTCATTGATTTAGATCGACTGATCTATCAGTGTTAATTGTGTTTAATTGTTTGCTTATCATTAGATCTGTCAGTTTTTTTTGCTAATTAGATCTATTGTTTTTAAACAAATCGTTATTGTGTGCATTGATTAAAACAGTGAATTGTCCTTCAGCAAGTACTAATCTATTGCTTGATTAACTTGGGTCGATATTCAAATCAATTGAATAGTGGATCTTGGTTATTGATTGACATTCATCAATTGTTCAAGTTTATTTGAACAAATACATTAACAAATATTTTTTAGTCAACAAATCAAAACATGAGTAACTTTGGTGGATCATCATACCAACCTCCAAAGTTAGAAACAAAAGCAGATTTTAAATCCTAGAAAATCAAGTTCAAGAATCATGTGAATTATATAGATTCTGACTTATGGGTGTCAATAACTAAAGGTCCTTATATTCCACCCACTCTTGGGCCGGGTTATAATGACAATAATCAACCCTTAAGTACAAAGGATCTGTCACTTGATGATATTAAGAAGGTTAAAGTTGATATTAAGGCATGCAGCTTACTTAGTATGGCTTTACCTGAAGAAATATTGATCAGATGTGAGAATTACAAAACAGCAAATTCCTTGTGGAAGATTCTTCATACACTCTGTGAAGGGAGTGATGAAATCAGAAGTATTAGGAAGGACACCAGTCATTCACAATATGTAACCTTTCATCATATTGAGGGTGAATCAATTCCTCAACAACTTCATAGATTTGTGCAACTTGTAACAGAGATGAATATCTTGGAGTTGAAATACACAAATGAGGAATTAAATAAGAAGATGCTCTATACTTTGCCTGAAAGTTGGAAGGAAACTGTGTCCATGTTCAAGAACACCATTGACCTCAAATCAACTAATTTAGATACATTGGTGGCTAAAGTTGAGGCTCTTGAAATGGATGAAAAATCAAGAAACAAGAGTGTGAGAACACATGTCTCACCCTATCAATTTAAAGAAACAAAAATTGCTGGAAGTGCCTTCATTTCCAACAATGATAGTGATAACTCTTGAACTTTGAGTGAAGATGAAGAGGAAGTAAGTTTCTATGCATCAAAGCCTTCAAAGAAATCTTCTCAAAGTAAGTCAAGAAAAGATAAAGGAAGAACTGATGATCGAAGAGATACATCATCAGCAAAGTCTTCATCAAATAACAACCAAACAGAGCCCATCACTATCATTCTGGACTCTGAAGAACAAAAAGCAGCTTTTGCAGCTTTCAGTTCAAGTTTTCAAGCTTATCCGGGAAGCTCATTAACATCTGCCAACATTTGCCAGCAAGAATTGGAAAAACCACATCCAGATGTAGTGGAGGAGATGGATCTACAATGGCAAATGGCAATGATTGCTTATAGAGCCAAACAATATCTCAAGAGAAATAAAAATTTGACTGCTGCAAGTAAATCATCAAAGATTAGTGTTGATAAGTCAAAGGTAAGATGCTTCAAGTGCAATCTCTATGGACACTTTTCTAGAGAATGCAATCAACAATCAAATCCTTATTTGACACAACATCAGCAACATCAGTCTCACCAACCATCATCATCTCAAAGATGTTTCAGGCAACCACAAATCACCAACTCATCCCCACCAGCCACAAATACATCAGTGGGAACAAGTAACTCTAAAGAAACGGGGCTGATCATACTTCAAGATGGAACCTGTGACTGGAGTATGTATGAGAAGGAAGTCTTGGAAGAAAATCAAGCTTTAATGGCTCACATGGAAAACAAAGTTCCACCCATGGCTAGAGAGGTAAGAGATAGGTTATGTTCATCAATATGTGTTGAGGAAGTTGAAAGATATAGAGTCCATGCTCAACAACTGACTGATAAAGTTAAAAAAACAATGATTTTGAATGAATCTCATGTAAGAGAACATAAATTATATCAAATCAAAATTAACTCTTTAAAAAGGATTTATATAAACTTGTTTCAAAAAATTACAGTTTAAAAGCTAGTTTTGAAAAGGGAACTCATGTACCTCTTAGTTTTGAAAACACAATTAACACTAATAGATCAATAGATCTAATTAGCAAAAAAAACTACAAAAGATATGCCGAATGGAGATCAAGTTCAAATATGATGATCAAAAGGATGCAGTATCATACTTTAACAAGAAAATGGTGTCAAGGATGAAGGAACTTTCAGTTTTGAGATTAGAAGTATCTAAGCTTAATGAGGAGTATTGTTAGATCTAGGAACAATAGATCTAGATCATTTTGTATATGCTTAGAACTTTAATCAATACTTGTAATGAATGATTGTAATTCATTATTTTGATGTATGCATTATGTATATAGGTTAACCCATATGTTTATTGATCTGTGTATGATTGCAGGTACAAACATAATACTTGGTCAATTATTAAAATTGACTAAGTGTAAGAAACATCTACAGATGAACATTTTGTTCTTCCGTAGATATGTTTCTTACAAGTAACAAACATCCAAAGATCATCTGCGGATGAACAATCAACTAGAGTTCAACTGAAAATCAGAGTTCCAAGTGAAGACTCCTGCGGAAGAACAAGACTCCTATGGAAGAACAAGTACCTTCGGAAGAACAAGTACCTTCGGAAGAACAAGTACCTTCGGAAGAACAAACACCTACGGAAGACTATGTAGTTGCGGAGTCCAAACACTTGTATTTAAATAATGCAAGTATTACAAGTCAACAAGACAGTTGTGCGAATCCCAAGAGATCCGGTGTTTCCTTAACTGAAACACATGTGCCTATAAATATACGAACACAAACAACCAAGCATTAATACGACAGACCCAAACATCACATCAAATCACACAAACATAAGCCCTAGCAGCCGTCATATCACCATCAACACGTTCGAAGCATTTATTATTCATTATTTATTCATCTGTAATCATTAACCAGTTTAATGAAATACGTTTGAATCAAATCTTTTGTTTGCTTATTAATTGTGTTCTTCTCATTGTGTTCGTCATAATCATTAATCATTATATTTGATATTTAATTATTAAAACAATTAAACAAGGTTAATGTTGATTCCGCAAACATTAACTTGATTTCCTATTAACACCGATAATTCCTGATTGCGATCCTTTGATTCACACTTTCTTGGCTCATACAGTTCAAAATAAGCAGTATTGAAAGAAGCTACAAGACGTTCCTATCATTCGTGAACTTCCAGATGTTTTTTCTGAAGATTTGCTTGGACTACCTCTGACTGGAGAAATCAAGTTCCAGATTGACCTCATACTTGGAGGAAACCCTATTGCCAAATCACCTTATCATTTAGCTCAGTCATAAATGAGGGAATTATCAAGCCAGTTACAAAAATTACTAGATAAAGGGTTCACCCGACCAAGTTTCTCCCCTTAGGGAGCCTTAGTTTTGTTTGTCAAGAAGAATGACAAATCATTTAGTATGTGTATCGACTACAGAGAATTAAACAAATTAAGTGTCAATAATCGGTACTCACTACCAAGAATTGATGACTCATTCGACCAATTATAAAGAGCTAATTGCTTTTTAAAGAAAAACCTATGATATGGTTATCACCAACTCAGGGAACAAGAAGAAGACATCCCCAAAAACGCCTTTCGAACTCGCTATGAATAGTACGAGTTCCATGACTTTGGACCGTGTTTCTAGGCCATATCTAGACCAATTTGTCATTGTTTTCATCTATGACATATTGATATACTCGTAAACCAAAGCTGATCATGAGTAAACCTATTAAAGAAGGAGCAACTATGTGGTTGTCATTATTTTCATCGATGACATATTGATATACTCCTAAACCAAAGCTGATCATGAGCAAATCTATTAAAGAAGGAGCAACTATGTGCCAAATTCTCAAAATGTTAATTATGGCTAAGTAAAGTTCAATTTCTAGGTCATATGATCAACTATAAAGGCATCCATGTAGACCCAACCAAGATTGACGCAATCCAAAATTGGAATGAATCGAAGACCATTCAGAATTTCGCTTAATTTTGGGTTTGGTGGGGTACTACCGAAGGTTCATCTCGAACTTTTCAATTATTGTCTTACCACTTATTACACCGACTTAGAAAAACTAGCTTTTGAACGGGGACAAAAGCAAGAAGACGCTTTTCAGAAACTTAACCAAAAGTTGTGTAATGCATTTATTCTAACCCTTCCAGGTGGCAATGAGGATTTTGTTGTATATTGTGACGCATCGAACCAATGCCTAGGTTGTGTACTTATGCAACAAGATAAAGTTATTGCCTACGCATCAAGACAACTTAAGATCTACGAAAAGAACTACACTACTCATGATCTTGAGTTATGGATGTAGTATTTGCCCTAAATATTTGAAGACACTACTTGTACGATACCAAGTGTGTCATCTACAACGATCACAAGAGTTTGCAGCATATATTTGATCATAAGAAACTCAACATAAAACATAGACGTTAGGGGGAACTACTAAACGCCTGCACCACACCATGCCACACTATACACACATACACACAAGAGTTCACAATGAGTGTGTTATGAAAAAGGAAAAATGAAGTGTAAAGGAGACAATGTCAATGATGCCGATCAACGCAAGCCCACGCCGGGTATGCTTCGCCCACCCTAAACATATTTATTATTTTTGTCCATATTAAAGATTAATAGTTCAAATCTTTCCGTGTCAAGTAGTAGAGCACATTAAGAAAACGTTTAAAAAAATTGTTATCGTTGTCTCTCTTGTAATTGACAAAAAGAAAATTAGGGGCGAAAGAGCAATTAGGTGGCATCAACATCGGTCACCGGATGTAATAACTAATAACTTACGACACAACAATAATAATAATAATAATAATATTCAACATAGCATAAACTCGAGTCTTCGCCGGAGGAGAGAGGGATCCGATCGGAGCTCCGATTCCGACACCACAAACGCTTCACACACACAGATCTGATTCATCCTCCTCCTCCACCATCAATTCAATCATCAATTCAATCAATCAATCAATCCATCAATCAATCAATCAACCAATCATGTCTCTCAACATGAAAACTCTAACACAGGCCTTCGCCAAAACCGCTGCGGTAATCGAGAAGACCGTACAGGACGTCACCGGACCCAAGCCTCTTCAGGACTACGAGCTTCTCGACCAGATCGGCTCCGCCGGACCGGCGCTCGTGTGGAAGCTCTACTCCGCCAAGGCTCGCGGTGGTTCGACTCTCATCTCGCACCAGTATCCGACCGTGTGCGTTTGGGTGCTTGACAAGCGCGCCTTGTCGGAGGCTAGGGTTCGGGCTGGACTCTCCAAAGCGGCGGAGGACTCGTTTTTTGAGATTGTTAGGGCTGATGCCGCCAGATTGGTTAGGTTGAGGCACCCTGGAGTGGTTCATGTGATCCAGGCGCTAGATGAGAATAAAAATGCCATGGCTATGGTCACTGAGCCTTTGTTTGCTTCTGTGGCTAATGCTCTTGGTATGTTGGATAACATTGCTAAAGTGCCTCAGGAGCTGCAAGGAATGGTAGTGTTTGTTTTGCCTCTTTTGACTTTCGTTTGCATTTTGCGTCTTAGTGTTGGTGGTTGTGTTTACGGAGTTCAAGTTTATATCTGATTGTTGTGCATTGGTTAATTAGACTAATATATATATGGTAATTGGGATGTTAACTAGTATTAAATTTGATGGAATTGACCGTGTTTATCAGTGACTACAAGCTTTATATTGATATCATCAGTCATCACCAAGGAGCTTGAAGTTTATCATTGCTTCAAGCTTGTGCTGTTATATGAGAATGTAGGCTACATAGTGGACCCTAGAAGTGCTGTAATGTTTCTTTACGTCTATTGTAATGAAAACTAATGGTATGTGCTTTTAATTTGACAACTAGACCACTTAGTTTGTGTGGTAACTGGTCTATGATAATGAGTGTTACTTGGTGTCTACATGACAAGGTTAGTAGTTAAAATGTAGGGTTGCGAACTTGAGACCTGATTTACTATTTGATGAACGAATCAGTTGGAAGGAACGTGAATCGTGTTGTAGAGTTTTGTGAGAGTGGACATTGATAGATCATTAGCTCTCATTTATATAGATTTGGCTACTTATTATGTTGTTTTAAAAGAGGCTATGAAGTTCAGCAGTGTAGAGATTGCTGTTAGCAACTGAGCATGCGGTGCAAATAACAATTATGTAGGTCTAATGCAGTCTATGCAGAATATGAATGATAACTCTATTTCATATGGAATTAACTATTCATGACATGTGCATGATCTATGATAATTTGCTGTTATACAACCTGTGATGTTCTAAATGTTTTCCTTTGCCATTATTTTAGTTTTTAACTTGGTTAATTGTTTATACTTTGTGTACATTGCTAACTATCTTATGATTTTATGTAGGAAATGGGTTTGTTGGAGGTAAAACATGGTTTACTTCAAGTAGCTGAATCTTTGGACTTTCTTCACAATAACGCCCACCTCATCCATCGTGGCCTATCCCCTGAGGTATACACAAGCTTATTCTAGTAACATATTTGCTTGGTAGTCACAATTGCATCTTTTGTGCAAACACTTCATCTAAAGAGACTGGTTCTTTCTTCATTGTGTGTTATTGAGCGGTTTTAATATAATTTAGAGATAGTTTATGATCAATCAAAATAAATTAATGATTGAACCTCAATGGGAATAATGCTTTCTTATTTTATCCTCTAATCATAAAATTCATTCGAACATTTAATACTAAAGGGGTTTCATGTTTAACGTTTTCCCATATTTGAGTGCTCACATATCAATATTTCATATGAGATGCTATCTAAGGAGGGTGGGATGGGGACAAACGTTTCCTCAAACCCAAGGGGTGGAGAGGCTGCGTTTAGTGAGACCCACCCTTGGCTCCAAAAACCTTTTCTTCAACATGTACAATACTACGATATAGTAATTCGGTAACATAGAAATTTGGTACCATATAAAGAGTAATTAGCAGTGGCAAGGATTTAATTAATAAGAGCTTGATTATCAATAGGGGGATTTAGGTTTTGTTATGGGCTTGAGATTTTGTTTCTTATCATTTTCTTTATTGCATGAAAATCCTTTAAATAAGCTACTTCTACAATGTTATTTCTTGGAGATTTTGTTTCTTATCATTTTCTTTATTGCATGAAACTATTGAGATGTGAAGACCTTTAGGCTTTTGGATGGAGTTATGGGCCTGGTCCAATGAAGCTTCTTGAAACCCTAATTATCTTTATATATAGAGCAAGTCATTGTATTATAATCTTGTCCTTGTACTTAATAAAAATACCTAGTTGCAGAGAGTGGACGTAGGTCATCTTGACCTAACCACTATAAATTCTCGTGTTCTTATTGCTTTCGTTTGCGTACGTGTAATTGTGTGTGTTTCCGCTGCGTAAAGATACCTAACAACTGGTATCAGAGCATCTACGCCGCCGCCACCTAGGGTTTCTGCACCGGCGCTGCCGCCAAGGTGTTCTGGCGCCGCCGCCGCAATTGCCTAGGGTTCTGCGCCTGCCTAGGGTTTTGGTTGGAAGTACTGGATTTGTTTGTCTATCCTTTTGTTGTTACAAATTCTATGAGGGCTAATGAAATGACATTTGAAAAGATCCAAGACATTGTGATAGGTGAAGACACACGTCTGAAAAGTGCAAATGTTGGATTATCGTCTGTGATGTTACATGTTGGCAGGGGAAGGGAAAATAGCCGAGGCAATGGGAGTCGGGGAAAGAGTTCAACTCGGATTCGAAAAAAGGTGAGGTGCTGGATCTGCAACGAGGATGGGCATGTTAAGAGTCAATGTCCAAAGAAAAGTTTGAACACTGCTGCTAAGGACGTCAATGATGGTAACGTGTTAATTCTTGAGGCTGAAAACAGTGTGGACTCTTGGATCATGGATTCTGGTTCTTCGTTTCACGCCGTACACAGCGGTGAAATGATGGTGAATCTGTAAACATGCGATTTTGAGAAATTACGTCTCGCTGATGGCAGAATTCTTGATGTAATGGACATGGGTGATATTGATTTGGTGACTCCATTGGGAACTACATGGAACCTGAAGAATGTTAAGGTAATTTCGGGTTTGAAGAAGAAATTAATTTCCATTAGTAAATTGGATGAACAAGAACTGGAAGTCAGGTTTGGTGGTGGTAAATGGAAGGCAGTCAATGGGAAGCAGGTGATTGCTCATGGTAATAAGCATGGGTCATTGTACATGGTGAAGGAATCTACGGGGACTGATCAACCCGGTTAAGCAAGTCAAAGTCGGGTTTGCTAAATTTGCTGCTAAGAGAGTTCATTTTGCAAACATGAAGTTTGGAGCAAAGATTGTAGATGAATGTGCTTAAAAGTCTAAACCAGTCAGAGGATTTTGTGACAGTGGGAGCATGGGGCATGTTCGAGGTACACTCAAGAAGAATCCTTGGGTTTTGAAGACTACGACTGGAAAAGTCTCTCCTGGTGATTGTTTGCTGAATTTGGAGAGTGTTAGTGGTTCTTGGTGTATCTCTGAATCTGGTGGATCGTGTACACCAAGTTGAGACAGAGGATGGGTCGTTGGTGGAATTTGCCACGACTGAGTTGGAGCTCGGCCGCTCAGGGGAGCTTCAACGGCCCTTTCAAGTAATTGATGAAAAGGGGCCACCGCAACTAGGGGATTTGGATTGAAATCTTAGTTTGTTCTTTGAAATTGGAGGCTTGGAGGATTTCTGTTATTTGAAGATTACTGATAATACTAGATGAAAGGGTTGCTTTGTACTTAGATGGCTAACTGGAGTATTCGCAAGGCCTTCAAGTAGGAGATTGTTGAGTTGTGATGGCCTTTGGGCTTTTAGATGGAGTTATGGGCCTGGCCCATTACAGCCTCTTGAAACCCTAATTATCTTTATATGTCATTGTATTGTAATCTTGTCCTTTGAGGTTAATAAAAATACCTAGTTACAGAGAGGGGACGTAGGTCATCTTGACTGAACCACTATAAATTCTCATGTTCTTATTGCTTTCGTGTGCGTACGTGTAATTGTGTGTTTCCGCTGTGTAAAGATAGCTAACAGAAACATGTCTAGTGCTTCATGTGTGATATGTCCAAAAGCATGGGGATCAAACTTTCACTTTCGTCCAGTCAAAGAATTCTTGATAGGTAATGTTATAGGTTTGTTTTTCTGTCTACAAACTATGGGCATGCAGGCGCCGGGTGGTTACCTTTACATCATTTCCTAGTGTATGTTGGTCCAGAACTTAATAAAACAATCACAAAAACACAGAAACAACCACAAAAACGCAGAAACACTAGTGACCTTTGTGGAACTCCACGACTCTTTTCTTGTATTATTATTAAACCAAAACTCACACCTTACAATGAACCCTAGACCCTTCTATTTATACTAAAAACTTCACCAAGAAAACAAGTAAACCCTAATCACTTATTAGGAAACTCTATCAAACCAAAACAGACTCAATCAATTAAACAAATCAAATCAAACTACTAAAATAATAACCTACCTTACTCCTAAATTTCAACCCACCAAAAATAAACTAACAAATTAAATCAAGATTAACCTAACATTTTCCCCCTTAATCTTGATACGGATCTCAACTTTTTTTTTTTAAAGTAATGTTGGTTCATCATCCTCTTGAGCTAGAGCCAAGTTGACCTCCTCTTTTCCATACCAATTAGGACACTCATATGCGAAGTGTCCATACTTCCCACACTCGTAGCACTTCAATTCACTTTTGTCTCTAAAATTCCCGCGCCCATTCTCTTCTCTACCATTCCCTCTTCCACGACCCCTGCAACGATCACGATTGCCAAGCCCACGTCCTCGCCCATATCCATCATAACCGAGCTCACCTTGCTTTTGTTTTTCCTTTTCTTCTTCTCTAGACAGCAGCAACTTCCCTTGATCTTCCTCCTTTTTATCAAGATCTTTAATTCTTTCTTCATAAGCCTTTAATCTTCCAATAGCTTCTTCAAGTGACATTTTTTCTAATCTGAATATTGCTCTATTGATGCCACAATTGGTAAATACTTCCTTGGAACTGAGTTTAGGAGTTTTCTCACTACCAATTCATTTTCTAAACTTGACCCAAGACTTTTAAACTTTGTAACAATTACACCAAGTTTTCCGGAAAACTCATCAATGGACTCACCATCTTTCATTTTTAACATCTCAAGCTCGGATCTAAGAGTTTGTAATCTTGCCTTTTGCACTCTTTCGGCTCCTAAATATCGGACTTTGAGTGCCTTCCACACTTCCTTTGCATCCTTGTATCTTGCCACTTGTAATAGTACATCCTCAGGGAGGGTTTGAAACACAAATGCTCTTGCCATCAGATTCTTCTTGGCCTCGACAGGCCCTTCCGTAGCCGGGTCAACAGCTTCCCATAGACCATAGGCTTGCAGGATTGCTTCTGCCATAACGGACCAACTCGAATAGTTTGTTTCTGTCAATTTTGGGCACTGCAGTGGCATGTTTTGCTGCTGCTCTCTAACAGTGATCGCTCCTTCAGCCATTCTTCTTTGGCTATGTGGATCAAACAGGTTGCTGCTCCTTTTTTTCGTCTCTTTTAACCAGATCAGTCCCACAAGCTTATCAATTTCTTCGCTGCCTTTAAGCTTCTACCACACAGGTTCTTTGTTTTTTTTCTTGTACCACACAGGTAGTCTCGATCTTCTTCAGTTACCACACAGGTATCGTGATCCACACAGGATGTTGTCTTGCTGCACCACACAGGTTTCTTTCTCTTGCTGCACCACACATGTTTCTTTCTCTTGTTGCACCACACAGGTTCTCTTTCTCTTGCTGCACCGCACAGGTTCTCTTGCTCCACACAGGTTTCCTTTGAACCACACAGGTGTTCTCTAACTCCTCTGCTTGCAATCCACACAGGTTTGAAACTTCTTCCTTCTTAACAATCGTCCCACACAGGCCACGATTGGGTGAGTATTGGTGATGTCAGATCTGCTGCTGCTGCTTTTCTTTGATGTCAAACTTGCTGCTACTATTATTCTTTGGTGTTGATTTGCTGCTACTGCTATTCTTGATCCTTGGTATGAGCTTCACCAAGCTCTGATACCAATTGTTGGTCCAGAACTTAATAAAACAATCACAAAAACACAGAAACAACCACAAAAACGTAGAAACACTAGTGACCTTTGTGGAACTCCACGACTCTTTTCTTGTATTATTATTAAACCAAAACTCACACCTTACAATGAACCCTAGACCCTTCTATTTATACTAAAAACTTCACCAAGAAAACAAGTAAACCCTAATCACTTATTAGGAAACTCTATCAAACCAAAACAGACTCAATCAATTAAACAAATCAAATCAAACTACTAAAATAATAACCTACCTTACTCCTAAATTTCAACCCACCAAAAATAAACTAACAAATTAAATCAAGATTAACCTAACAGTGTACACATTATTGTAATTTGTCTTTCTTTTTTCATAGATTATAAGTAATTCTTATGAATCAGATATGCTACATTTGGTCTTACTCATTAATCATGATAGTCAATGTTGTTTGATCATATATTAAAATTTCTTCATTGGCTATTTTAGGCTGTATTAATTAACTCAAGTGGAGCTTGGAAGCTTGGTGGATTCGGGTTTGCACTACCTGCAGACCAATCATCTACTGATCCATCTACTGTTCAGCCCTTCCATTATTCTGTGAGTGGTAACATTTGTGGAAATGAACAAGATTGTAAATAGCCACTGTTCATCATATTTTACTATCATAGTTGCATACAACATTCATAGTTGTTTAGACTTAAGTCTCACATGATTATATTTTATCAGGATTATGATGTTGAAGATTCACTACTGCCACTTCAGCCATCACTGAACTACACTGCTCCAGAGCTAGTCAGGACCAAGACCCCTTCCTTTGGTTGCTCTTCTGATATTTTTAGCTTCGCATGCCTTGCATATCATTTAATTGCCAAAAAGTCCTTGTTTGACTGCCACAACAATGTGAAAATGGTATTAGATTAAGAAAAGATAATTATCTTTTATAACACAAGATGACCGGTTGTCTATTGTGTTTAATGGTGACTTTGTGTGCTTCCATGCAGTACATGAATAAATTGACGTATTTATCCAGCGAGTCTTTTTCATCCATTCCCCCTGAACTAGTTGCTGATTTGAAAAGAATGCTTTCACCGAACGAGGCTTTAAGACCTTCAGCTTTAGATTTTACAGGTAAAGAATGTGTTGTTACTTAGTTCTTAAAACTATAAACACATACTTGATTCCTCACTGCTTAATATGTGACCTTAATCCAAGTCCAGAGTGAAGGGCAATTTTGAACTTTTGCTTTGTAGTTAATAGTTACTTTTTTATTTAGTTGTTAGTGTCCACATCTGTAGTTATAATATGAAGCTGGTGGGGTGCCGTTTATAGGGTAGAAAAGTCTGTACTTTTGTTAATTATATAGTTAGCGTTTGTTTTTTAAGTAGAAAATGGGTATGTCTGTTGACTATTGTTAAGTGGAATGAGAAGCCATATTCGAAACATCGGCTGCTAATAACTTGTGAATTCTTGCTCGTTAACATTTCGTCATGCCTATTTTCAAGTACTAACTAGAAATACTTTTGTGGTATTATTTTATGTTCTTGTATGAAGGTAAATAATCTTGTGGTACTTGGTAGTGAATATAAACTTCAAGTGAACTTAAAAAATGGCATAATTTCAGCTTTATATCATTTGAATCCTCAAAACCTTCTATGTTTTTCTCACTTTTCAGGTTCTCCCTTTTTTCGTGATGATACTAGGTTGCGAGCGCTTCGCTTCCTGGACCACATGCTTGTACGTGCTTAGGGTCTAAATTATTTATAATTAGCTTCTAGATAAATATGATTTGCTTTTAAGATGTCTTTATCCCATCTTTTTTATTTGTTTCAGGAAAGAGATAACATGCAGAAGTCAGAGTTTTTAAAAGCACTGTTGGACATGTGGAAGGATTTTGATGCTCGCATTTTACGATACAAGGTTCTTTTTTTTGGCTAAAGTTGCTGGCTTTGAAATGATATTCATAACTTTAGATAGAGGCTTAAAGCAAATGTCTATTATATATGTAACATGGTTTGTCTACTTTATGAGTCTAATAAAACAATTCTGTGTTATTTTAAATCTCTTTTCACATAATGAAAATGATGAGTTAACTTTATGTTGTTTGTTTAGGTTCTTCCTCCTCTATGTGCAGAGCTTCGGAACATGGTTATGCAACCAATGATCCTACCCATGGTTTTAAAGATAGCTGACTCTCAGGTACTATTTAGTTACTCGTATAAGATATTTTTTTTTGTGTGGCTTTGGATTTTAGTTTATATATAAGTTTCTGAAGCTAGAATGATTCATTTTGCATTAAGACCATTTTGTCGAAAATATTGTGATCATGACAATTCTTCATAGTATATAATAACCAAAAGTAACAAATTTAAGCACCTCTTGTTTGTGTATATATCTGTAACAAGTATGTGGCATATTAAACTGATGACATCTAATGATCAAAATCAAAAAGAAAAAAATCATCGGTCATTTTAGCAGGAGTGTGGATATTTTACTATGATAGAATTTAAAAATAAACAATCCATTTTATGTTCATACTTATGATGGTGGCAAGCTTTTTGAAATTTCCATTGTGCCGACACACCCGACCTGTCATTTTCGTGGCAAGTTGTCCATGTTATGGTTTCCTAGTTTAGGTTTGAGATCTTGTATCTTGTATAAATGAGTCATTACCTCAAGTAATCACACAAATATAATTTTCCGGTAACTATTACATATTTGCATGCACTTATAATTACTAAAAAAGATTTTGAACAATAATAACAATTTTCCTTTACCTTCAATGAGATAAAATGTTGCAATAATGGGTGGTTGTATATTAGTTTTTTTTTTTGAAAAGTCTAATTCACCTTGATGTATTGTAGGATAAAATTGATTTTGAGACTTCAACGCTACCTGCTCTTGTTCCTGTTCTAAGCACTGCTGCAGGTGAGACGCTACTGCTTCTTGTGAAGCATGCAGAGCTAATTGTCAACAAGGTAAGCAATTGACATTATTACTCTTCTTTGTTTATGATGCCTATCTGATATGTTCTATTGGTGAAAGCTGAAACTGGTATTCTTCTTTTTGTATGAACAAATTAGTCATTTCGCATTAGTTTCTATGACAAATTGGCAAAGCTACGCCAATGTGGTTTTGTTAGATCTTGTGTTAGCCATCAACTTGGAAGGTATGCATGCCATGGCACAGTATAGGCTTGATCCTTCTAGTGAATATAATATGGAATACATGTAGCACCACCAAATAATTGTAATAGTGGGAAATATCTGGATCATAATATCATATAGTATTTGAAGAAAGTTAATATTAGAATTTAATTTTTAATAAATTATTTCTTTAACTGCATCTTGTGGTGTGTATGATGGCAGGCTAGTCAGGAGCACTTGGTTTCTCATGTTTTGCCCATGCTTGTGCGAGCCTATGATGATAGTGATGCTCGCATGCAAGAGGAAGTGCTGAAAAAAACTGTAACTCTTTCTACAAAACTTGATTCTCAGGTAAATTTGTATTATATTACATGATTATATATTATAAAGGAATATCAGTTTCTTCAGTATACCTTGATGGCTTGATGGTAACTAGAGTCTAGAAAATTAGAAAATAACAGATTGATACTAATAGACAACAGTACATGATAGCTGCAAAGTATATGTTTTTAATTTTAGCATCTCTTGCCTGATTATGTCTCTTACATAATTAAAAAGAAATGTTCTCTCCGAAGTTCTTGTCTTTTTAGTTCTTATGCTCTTCTTCGGTTCTTCCATCACTTGTGACTTCTGAAACTTTTCTTTGTTCTTTAAACTCTAAAATATAGTTTATGCTAATTTGAAGGAAAGCAGAACAATCTGGTGGATTACAACTTATAATCTTCTTTAATGTTTGCTTTAAAATCGCATGTTATCATTTCTTCTTTTCTCGGTACTCCTTATAATGCATCTTATACCTTATCATTTGTTATTCTATAACTTTTCGTTTTTATTTCAGTTTAAGGCATTGTATCTGTTTTTCTTAATTCTCTGTGTTTTTCATCCTTTTTGCTAACATTTTTTCTCATTTTTTTCTGGTTTTGATTTATTTTTCGGTGCTAACAGCTCTATTCTTGCTATATGTATTTTGTAGCTTTAATACGTGGTTCATTAATCCATTAGCATGTCTGTTTAATAGTCCATTACCTTTAGTAGTTTATTTGTCCCTTAGAATTTGGAGATATATGATTAATTTTCTGGCTCTAAACTATTTTTAGTTGCTATATTTTATGGGTTTTTTTTAATGATACCAGAAATTTCTGTATTCTTTAAAAAGTTTTCTTTTATTTTAGTATGTAACAATTGATAATATAAGTTGTTTTACTTAGTAGGTGAATATATTAGTTTAAGCTTATGCTGACATCAGGTAATTTGACTGTAATCCAGCTAATGAAGCAATCAATTTTGCCTCGTGTTCATGGCTTGGCCCTCAAGACAACAGTTGCTGCGGTATGTCATATTTCTTAATATTTAGTCCTTCCGAGTGATTTTGGATATATAAATATATAACAAGATGTTGATTTACATGTGAGGGTGAGAGTGAATGCTTTATAAATATATAAAGATGCAATAAGCTTAATAACCTTATCTGATCTGGCAGGTGAGAGTGAATGCTTTATTATGTTTAGGTGATATGGTTACGACACTTGATAAGCCATCTATATTGGAAATCTTACAAACAATTCAGCGTTGCACTGCTGTTGATCGTTCTGCCCCAACTCTTATGTGCACCCTTGGGGTTGCAAATTCCATTTTGAAAAAGGTCTCGCATTTAAATTTTTATCTATATTTATTTAGCAACACATATATGTAGGGGGGACATTGAATATATAACCAATTTTGAGTAGAGAACTCGAGAACCACTATAATCACTAGTACGTAGTGCTAATAACCAATCAGATATACTTGGTGAGATGAAGATGGGTGTATGATGGCTACATTACCTTCTTATGTATCACATTTAGAGCAATAACCAGAAGTGTTTATGTGGTTCTCATAGTTATCTACCTAAAATTTGTTTAGTATTCAACGTCCCTCTATATATACATGTGTGTATCTGTTGTAGACAGCTCACAATTCCTTTTTTTCTGTTGTTTAGCATGGACTTGACTTTGTAGTTGAGCATGTTCTTCCATTACTCATCCCCCTTCTTCTTGCACAACAATTAAATGTTCAGCAGTTCGCCAAGTACATGTCGTTTGTTAAAAACGTTCTCAGGTATCCCGATTTCCTTTTCCCCTTCTCTAGCAAAATGCAATTATTCGAATTAGTCAGACAATTTTTTGTTTAACTACAGGAAAGTTGAAGAGAAAAAGGGGGTAACAATGGATGGTACAGGAGTTGACATGAAATCATTTCCTTTACCAAATGCAAATTCAGCACCACCATCTGTTAAAAATGTTCCAACTGCTGTATCCTCCGTAAAAAGTAACTCCGCGTGGGATGAAGATTGGGGCCCAACAAAAGCACCCTCTACACTACCCAAACCATCAACAAACACACCGCAAAATGTCCAAGATAATTCAATAGATCTGCAATTCCCGATGATGCCTACACCATCCGTGCAACAAACACCAACATCATGTCTTGCAGCTGATTTTGAGTGGCCCCCACCTTCATCTTCCCATCAAGCAGGTGGTGATAATATGAAAGGAGGGTCATCAAATGCAAGCTTCGATGATTTAGATCCATTTGCAAATTGGCCTCCGGCAGCACCACAAGCTTCTATCAATGGTATGTCAAAACCACCTACAAACAGAAACCCCGCACATATAGATAGTCAACCAAATAGCAATACCGACTGGGCCAACATCGAGTTTTCAAGTATTAGTAGCCTTAATGGTGGAAATGCAAGCCATAACTCCCTTGGGTTTATGAGAAATAGCCTTGATGCATCAACGGGTCCAAAGACCGCAGATCTTAGTTCCATATTTGCATCAACCAAGAGCTCGCAGGGTGCACCAAGACTGGCTCCACCGCCTCAGAATGCTGTCGGTAGAGGTAGAGGAGGTAGAATTCAAGGGCAAAGTCGTCAATCCCGTTCTACCCAAGCAAAACCATCATCTGAGCAGCCTCCATTATTGGATTTGCTCTAGTTTTACACATTACTCCAGGCATGAATATGCATGCATGTTCATATATTTTCTGTCACGTTTTCAAGTTTTGTTTTCTTTTAATAGTTTGACATGTAGATTGCTTCTGTTATTAATAGCAAATCATATTATATTATATTTGATTTGTGTGTTGTTTGTATTAGTACATTACTTGTTATATACTCTGGTTCAACACCATTCACTATTCTTTATTCATAATGTACAAGTATAATTTGCATCAAAGTATTGGACTGGGAGATGGTCAAACTCCAATTGTTGTTTTGAATGACCATCAGCTGGTGTTGATTTTCTTGAAATTTATGCAAATAAAGCTATTTGTTGAAAATTTGATATTTCTAGAAATAGAACTTACACCATTGTGTCCAAAAATGTAAGTGGGTGTCCATTATGTGCAGAAATAGGGCTTGTATGATTATATTTGATCAATTGGATTGTGACAGAGAGTGACTATTATTTAGGGTGAGTGGATATTGTTTTGTGAACTTGTAACATTCAGTTTTCAAGCATATGTCAGATTTTGCACAACACCACTAATATATGTCAATTAGACTAAATGATATAATCCAATTATGTATGATTTAACTTACTAGTTACAATCAAGGTATGCTAGAAGTTTTGTACTAACTAGTAAATTGGCTAATCTCCTAATCATGTTTTAGATATGCTAGTTTCAATGACAATTTGTTGAATAATTTGACTGGCTGCATTATGAACTGTGCTGGTATGTGATTCTACGACACAATAAATTTCCATAGGGACATAAATGGTTTATGTGGATGTGTTTACATTGTTGTGGAACTCATTGGTAAACAAGCCATGTGACCCGACAAATATCTATAGAGTTGGCAGCCTTATAAAGTGTTCGGGAATAACATCTCCTAACGAGAATGAGTTTTGGGATGCATTCCATATTCACCAATTCGGTGTGCCTCATGTTTAGGAATTGGTCATTCCTAGGAAGTATGTCTAGTATCCAAATGTGCGCGTGTAAGTGTACTATTAAGAATTTGATGTTCTATTAAGAATTGGGTGCTAAATTTATAGTGTATTTATCTTTAGGTTTATCTAAAGAGCACACTTTTTGAATTGTATAGTTCCATGCTTAAATGGACCATAAAATTCTTTTAATAACCCTTATGTATTCACTTATTGTTGATAAGGTGTGTGATGCTTGTATTGTAAACCAAAACTGATAATTGAAGATTGAACATGTGATGCTTGTATGATAAGTTGTATATGTATTTTTAATGAGAACACGAGTTACATTTAAATGTGAGAACTTACACACTGCAAGTAATATGCGTGTAAATACTTTTCGACTTAATTGTAAGAATGTATTGTATAGAGAGTGCAACTTTATTGCTTTGCTTAAAAAACTTGTTGAATGATATACATATACATATATAAACAGGAAGAAAGATGAAAGCAGAAGATAACTTTACTTAAAACCTTATGATTGTCTCTGTCATTAATCCCGACTGCTTAAACAGAACCTGCGACCCAACTTGAATGGCACACAAAACAAACCTATACTTACTCAAATTCGCTACTAGATAACATACAAATTAATAAAGATAAACATACACATTAATAAAGTAAAATAAGAGTTTAATAATCCAAATTAATAACCATTAACAATATTAATCCCAACTGACAATTTAACCCTGTGACAATTTTAACTTTTGACTTTGTTACCAATAACAATCCCAGTCTAACATATCGATAACTTCATTTATATAGTGAAGTGGCGTGTCGCGAAAATGAACAATACTCTTTACACATAAAATCATATGAAAAGTATGTTGCTCGAACGAAAAAAAGACAGAAGCAATTATAGATCATAATAGATGATAGAAACAAACGAAATTGATTCACAACTTACCTTTTAGAAATTAATTGGAACTTGAAAGAAACAAACTGATTTGAAATATGAAATCGGTTAAATACATTGGAGATAAACATACGCCGCATAGTTAAATAGCTTAAAAAGTTGAACTTTAATAAAAACTAAATTGAAAAAACTCCAAGTCATTACTATGTAATTGCCAGGTCACATGCCACATCATCAGAAATAAACAAAATTAACAATTTGTTACACTGGCATTGTTATCAGTAACATAGTTGCAAGTTGAGATTGTCACTTGTTAAATTGTTAGCTGGATTAACATTGGTCAATAGATAATAGTTTGGAGTATTAAAATTTATTATTTTATTATGTCACACCCTCAATTTCCACAAACGGGGTAATACCATCAGGAGCGTGACATACCAGGATCTTAGCCATTAGTTACACCAAACGACCCAATAAATGATGAATGATATGATGTGATGATCCTAGACGTGCCCGCTTAAGAACATGAAAGAAACATGCTAAAGTGTCAACACAAGGTTGGTAAGTTCACAGGTTTAAATAAGTAAATATGTTTGAACATTTGCTTGGTAAAAGTAAACAAAGGTATACCATAGGTAGCTAGCCTATATATCGAGTTACTTAGCGTTTCGAACCGAAGCTGACTGTTTATGAGTTGTTTTGCCTTTCGTCATGTCTTATCACAGAACAATGGCAAATGTCTAGGTCAATTAAACACCCGTTCGACCTCCAGTCGAGTTAGTGCGACTAACGCGGGTGGGGTTTGTCAAACCCAGTAGTACTACTTAAAATTACCTCGCTAACCCGTTTATTAACGGTTCGAGTGTGTAAGAACTTTCGTGATAATGTTTGCACTACAGTAACAGGCGATATACCAATAATACTAAAACTAGTAAATAGAAATAGTTTGCATGCTTCTCCCCCAAAAAGGAAAGTAAGTAAAAGTGGGGCCGTGAAGACTCACCATAGCAGCACAGCAACGAGTAAACACAAGCACAAACGATTAAGTTCCCGATTAACCTGAATTTATTTAATATATAATTAATATTAAATACTAATTAATAATTTGGTCGTACGATTTCGCGTTCCACGTCTCAGTTACGGTGTCGGTTATCGATAGGACTCCCCATACACAAGCAAATGTAAGCATACACCAACTCACACAAGCATAAAGCCCAATTATCATGTATAATAGTACATTTTATACACTATAATTATATGACCCATTTTTATAAATCTCATCAGAAACACGTAATGACCCAACATGTCACACTCACACATATTGAATAAATATATTACCCACACACACACTTTATATATAGATTTTTCATAATATATAACACACATATTTACTATCTTATATGTCACACCTATTTATATATTATACATGCACCCTATGTAACTAATAAAAAGAAAGAACACACACAATTTACACACTGCCATAACACAATCACAACCATGTTCATTCCCCCACTAATATTCACAATGCATACCAATGGACAAAGACATACATATACTACACCTTCATGAAACCACCCAATTCCATATACTTATCCCCACATATACGTATATATTTAATTAGTACAACTCCCACTAACAAGCACACCTACATGACAATAGAAACACATGAATATAAAGCATAAATAAAGCATACATACCTACGCATGAACTCTCTCATTTGCTTAATATGAACATACATGCATACTTGGAATCATACCCATTGAACATTAACATACATACATACGCAGGAACACACACACATCTCACCAACACACCAACATCATGCAATTCACAGAAACACACACAAAACACACACGCACACCATAATTACCTATATACGCAGCCCACAAACACACACATAGTCGTCGCAAATCGCGTCGATACGTACCCATAGAAACTCGATGCTCATACAGGCGCATAAACACACATATATACAACTTAATACACATACAATGGCAACAATACCCGAGTTTCCGCAGCCCGCACACACAACACCGCCTAATCAACCGAGACTCTAACAAAAAACCGTAACCGAAACCATAACCGAACAACAAAACCGATCGCCCGGGATAGAGAAACGTACCGAAAGACGAGGGGCTGCGATTTACCACGCGAGTAGTCGTAGTTGCGATCGTCGAGCAAACCCGAGGAGATGTTACGGTGGAAAAAGGCTGCCGGATATAGTATAAACCGCCGCGTGAGAGGCTGCCGACGTGAACGAATTTACCGCATTCAAAACACCCAAACTCACTTTTGTCTCTTTTTCCTCAACTCGCATCACTTCCGCATCCTTTGAACCTTACCACAACTTTGATTGCCATCATCTCGTCCCTTTCCATAGTGTCAATTTTTTGATCTCGCATCTTTTGATAACTCAAACTTAAAATTAGAAGGATCATTCTCTTCTCGTTCATCATGATTTTTGAGACATTTTTCATAAGCTTTTATTCTTCACACTGCTTTTAAAAAATATGTTTTCAAGTTATGAGTATTACTTCATAGATGCTACGATTGTAAAAACTTCTTTGAAATAAAGTTGAATGACTTACATACAATTATTTCATCTTCAGGTTTGAACCAAGATTTTTAAATTTAGTTGTTATGCCCATTGTTGTCATGACCAGATCGGATCGGCGACCGGGGTTCAGTTGGGCCACCGGTCCGATCCACCCCAGATCGTTTCCGTCTTCATGAACCGACTGGTTCGAACCTGTACGGCAGTTGAACCGGGAACCGGTTCGGACCGGATTTTTCATTTTTTTATTTTTTTAAATTTTTTATTTTATTTTAATGGGTTTAACGGGCAGGTCAGATGATTAATTTCAGTGTTGGATGTATAATTATTGTTGAACATTATATATAACTATAAAATACACACATAAATTACTTATATATATATATATATATATATATATATATATATATATATATATATATATATATATATATATATATATATATATATATATATATATATAGGGGAGAGATCAAATGAAAACCATGTTTATAAATGAAAACCGTGAAAACCACCACTTCCTAATCACATAATGTATAATTAATTCGACCTTTTTATTGTTTATAGTATATTTGAGTAAAATTCAACTTTATATTTTGAGTTCATTATATATTATTTAGTTTAAACTCCAAGTAATGACAATGATGACGAAACGACTTACGTATACGTAACTTGTATGAGTTATATGTACATAACTTTTAGTTGTACATTTGTTAACACGTACGTACATATACATAACCCCTACATATACGTAAATATTAGTTGTATACTTTGTAACATGTACTTACATATATGTAACCCTTGGTTTTCATGGTTTTTATTTATAACATGGTTTTCAAGGGAACCTTCCCCTATATATATATATATAGGGGGGAGTTCCATTGGAAACCCTATTATAATTGAAAACCAAAAAAACCATTTTATAGCCATTGATTTATTTAATCTATGGTTAAGATTGTTTAGTGGCATGATGGTAATTAAATGGTGTTTAAAGGATTTAATTAAAAGGTTTTAGGGGTATAATAGGCAAAAGACATACAAATTAGATGGAAATCTTTTCTTAATTAACTAAATCCCTAAAATCACTCATTCTCTCTCATCTCTCTTAATTTATAAAAAAACCTTTTATTCTTCTTATTTTATTCTACTAACACTTTTCTTAATTTAACAACAAATTATACTAAATTTTAGATATTAAATCAATTGACTATAAAGTAAAACACAAACACAAATACGTAACCACCATAAACATGAGTTAATTTCAATATATAACAATGTGTTACGTATACGTAATAATGATCTATGTATATGAAACATTATGTTACGTATACGTAACCTAATGAAACTTCATTTTCACCATGAATCCAATCTCAAATCTTTTGACCATCTAACCATTTCAATTAATTTTGCTACATATACAATCGTCATCATATACGCTTATGTAAGTATAACACATGTACCAAGTAAAAACATTTTATTGAACTAAAATTTAACACATATATAGATGTGGTTACGTATAAATAAACATACACAAATGTAATATAATTACATATATGTACTTGATGGTTAGATATATGTACCCTGGGTACATATATGTATTTTACCCAAATACTCTTTTACATATACATATATGTAACATTAGTACATATACGTATCCTACCATGATACCATTTTTTTCACATATAACTGATTGATCTTCATCACCATAACTATCAAAGTTACATATATGTATCTCATAAGGTTACATGTATATAACCTAGGTACATATATGAATCCTACCTGAAATACCATTTTTCCATCCAGTTCATCGTTATCTTCATCTTCATTTTGGTTACATATACGTAACTAAGTTCATTATCATCATCATCTTCATCTTGACATTACCAATATTGATTTGAGGATATGAATGGAGCAGATGACCATGTTCTTCGATGGTGGTTTGTTCGTATTAATATATTTCTCATATCAATCGATTCCCATCTAAATCGATTTCTTATTTAACATCTTTCCACTATCGAACCCATCGCAATATTTGTAATCAAATGCCGATTACGCCTGTTTAGGCCATGGTGCTGGTAGTGTTCGTAGGTGCCGACGAGAGTAGATGCTGGTGATCGATGGTGGCAAGGCGGCGGAGCAACGGTTTAGTTAGCGTCATCGATGGATTGTAACTTTTTATAAAGAGTTATTAGTTTGATTGAATATTTAATTTGATTTTAGTTAATTCTACAAATATGGAAGATGATGATTTGAAGAGAAATTAGTCAAAAGTCAATAAGGAATTGAAATTTAAAAAATATTGCCTAAATTAGTGGAGTGAAACTTTACTTAATTACCCTTTTAATTAAAATAATTAAAAAAACTATTAGAAATTATGTGATTGGTTGATATTGGTTTTCTTGGTTTTCTTTTATAATGGTGGTTTTCATTTGATCCCTCCTCTATATATATATATATATATATATATATATATATATATATATATATATATATATATATATATATATATATATATATATATATATATATATATATATATATATATATATATATATATATATATATATATATATATATATATATATATATATATATATGACATCATCCAGTTCTTAAATCCGGTCCGACCGGTTCAACCACCAAACTAGTAAGGCATCCGGTTCGATATCCGATGCGGTTCTGAAAACATTGGTTATGCCAATTAGTTTACCTGAAAAATCATCCACTATTTCACTTTCTTTTATCTTTAGAGTTTGTAAGCAATACTTCTGTGATCTCGTTGCCTTTGATGTTAAACCTATTAGATCCTAAATATCCTTTGCTTCCTTGTGTTTTGACGCCTAAGGTAGAACATCTTCAAGCAATGTGCGGAAGTAAAAACTCTAGCCATTAGGTTCTTTATGCTGTCAATTGCTACCCCTATTACCAATTCAATTGCCTCCCATAACCCATACGCTTGCAAAATCAATTCCACCGTAAGTGACTAACTTGTATGATTGGCAGGTGTCAATTTGGAACATTGCAATGGAATGTTGCCTTGCTCTCTTGCTGATACAATTGTTGCGTCTAGCATTCTAGCTATAATTTTGTTTCTTCACTTAGTTTTTTTGTTGAACTTGATTTCTTTCTTTCTTCCTTGCATGCTTTCTTTATTTCATACTTTCTTTCTATTTTTCTTATTCCCTTTTCTTCTTATTTGATGCTTTATTCTTTCATATGCGTTTAAAGATTTGAATTACTTCTACTGCTTCTTTGATTATATAAAAGAAAAAAATTGTTCCTTTCTAATTTGATTAAAGCAGAAACAACAAGTGTTTTGTTGTTGTTAATAATTGAAACTCTTGCTGATTTTTTTTATCATGAATTTTCTTTCGGGAACAAAATGATTAAGATAGTCACAAGATGATGCTAGAGAATTAAGGTGACCGACTGACCGAGCCTTTATTTCAATCTATTAAACCTTAAAATATTAAACCTTAAAGTCAACATCTAATCTCATCTATCAACTAAAAAAGGTGAGTGGGTAGAATTTAGTTTTTTTTGGTTTAAAGGTTCCCTAATTTTCCTATATATATAAGCGACTTAAAATAACTGCCACTGGGAGTGTAGCGCAAGTGGTTGTGAGAGGGATTGAGTGTAGTGCAAGTGTAGCGAAACCCACTTGAACCCCACAACCTGCCTTTCACATGTGTTTCAATGCAAGTCCAACATGTCTCGTCCCCGACGAGCGCACATTGCCTCCGGTGTCGTGGGTACGAGGCAACCACTCACCGGTCAATTAGCATATCAGGTAACACATGTTTTTTTTTTTGCAAAGTAGCCAGTCATAAAAAATACACAACAATCTAGTTATATACAAAAAAATAACAAATTCACGCGCTCATCTATTTTAAATTTGAAGAATAAACTTCTTAACCATATAAAAAATAAACCTTAAGGGTGCGTATGATTAATGTAATTTTTTAAAAGAATTGTAACTTGTCAATGGAGCACAGTGATTGAAGGTTGGTGATGGCAGTGCAAGCGACAACGGTGACATGATGACGATGGTTATGAGTGTGGTAGATGGTGGTAGCAATATGGGAGGGTGGTAGTGTAGCAGGGGTGGTTGGTAGCGGCACCACAACAAGGAATGGGGATAGTGCGGGTGGCGGCAAGTGATGGCGACGACGTGAGTGGCAACTATGGGTGGGGTGGGGACAATATTGGGCCATTTTAGGGGGTGGCGGATGCGACGGAAGAGAGTTAAAAGGTTCCATTGAAAATCCTTTAGCTAGACGGTTTTAGTGGATTTAATTTATATTCTAACTTCTTTATAAACCAAACACAATAACGATAACATCTTAATTCCAATGACAAAAAATGTGCAAACTAAACAAATCTAGATGTAATTATTCACAAATTTGTTAATTATGTTAGTTTCATTAAGAATTTAGTTCAAATTTAAGAACTTTCTTTAACTTAAAGTAAATGATTTTCATTAAATATTATACAAATAAACCATTAAGTAGCATACAATAATTGTTTGATTTTGACTACTTAGTTTAGTTTGTAAAAAGTTTCACAATATATAACTTAAGTAATCCTAATGTAAAAATTAAGTAACATACATAAAATAAAGTTACCGCTTACTATTATAATAATTTTTTTTATGTCCTGTTTCTTTACCACCATGGAATCTATTTAACTACACATTCCCTTGACAGCAAAATAAATAGAAATATTAAAGTACATTCTTATTCTTATTCAACTATATACATTAGTGTTTAATAAAGGAATTGGTTTAAACAAAACAATAATTATATTCAATTGACATAATTATATTTCCTAATTAAGTCATAACTATAAAATATCACATTATTGAACACTTGAAAAAAAATAATTATCAACAACATAATGATGGTAAAATATAATACTTTTCAAAAATAATTAATGGGCCTCCATATTAATCAAAGATGGTGACAGGTAGTTGCTTAGTTGGAATTCAATTGAAGAAATGAGTGGTTACATGGGTTACAGGTTGTTGCTTACTTGTGAATTCAGACAGAATGATTGTCATGGATCCCCTTATCATGTTTTAGTTTCCTATTTTTCAACCATACCAACATTATCCTTCATCTTCTTCACCATTTGCAGGTTAAGATAGTCATGGCATTTGCAGGTACAACTCAGAAATGTATGGCATGTGACAAAACTGTGTATCTGGTGGACAAACTGACCGCGGATAATCGCGTCTTCCACAAAGCTTGCTTCAGATGCCACCACTGCAATGGCACACTCAAGGTTGTTTAGCTTGTTTATAATCTTTGATTAGTGTTCTTTAGATCTGCTCATAAGGTTTTCGATCTACTGCTGCAATGATGGTTGAATTGGTGATACTGACTAATCGTTGTCGGATTTGGGTGATTTGCAGCTTAGTAACTATAATTCCTTTGAGGGGGTTCTGTATTGCAGGCCACACTTTGATCAATTGTTCAAGAAGACTGGTAGTTTAGACAAGAGCTTTGAAGGTAAACCACCATTACAATGACTGATAATCAATACCCATCTAGTTAACTGCTTTTCGATCATGTTTCAGGTACACCAAAGATTGTGAAACCACAGAAAAGCATTGATGGTGAGGTATGAATTTAATCGAATACACCCAATTGAAAACTGAATCTAGATCTGATGTATCTTGTTTAGAAACTGACACTAATGTCTAATGAATCTTGAATCATTTGACAGAAGCCAATGGCTAATAAAGTCTCCAGTATGTTTGTGGGAACAAGAGATAAGTGTTTGGGGTGTAAGAACACAGTCTATCCAACCGAAAAGGTAAGATCTTTTGAGTTTAAAACAAGCTGTTGGATTGTTTATATGCTAAATTACTCTGCATCAAACTATGAACTGCATTAGGTTTCTGTAAATGGAACTGCATACCACAAAAGTTGCTTCAAATGCAGCCATGGAGGTTGTACAATCAGTCCATCGAATTACATTGCACATGAAGGTCGTCTTTACTGCAGACACCACCACACCCAACTGATCAAAGAGAAGGGTAACCTCAGTCAGCTTGAGGGTGACCGTTCTGCTAAGGCTGGAGAAGTGGCACCATGATAATAAAAAATTACCTGTTGAGAACATCTAATAACCTTTTACAACCTATGTTTTGTTGGTGGTGTTGGAAAGTTTTATGCTTGATATAGATATGGAAGTCTGTATTCGTATTTTTTATTCGATTGTCCACATCTTGTTTCGTTCTCTGCCTGTGACACTTTTTGAATGTAATATTGGAATATGAGAGTGTTCTGCACTTCTGCTTCATGTTGTTCATAAAATGCAATTCCCTTTTAAATCCCTACTTATTTGCATGAATATAGATTACAATTCAAAACAGGCTCTAAACTTTCATAGCTATGGTGAGTAAAAGAGCACAGTTTTGACACATTTAGGCGCACTCGTGTAGAGAGTGGTTTAACAAGATCATGTTTTACACAAAGCTTGAAACAAGCCTCAACGAACAATCTAAGCTCGAGCATCGTCAAGTTTGAGCTAAACTCGTATACACCTTACTAATACGTCACAAACCTGAATATATGAATATCCAACTTTCAAACTCTATGCATGCTGAGATCTCATTTACTGAGTTTCCTGCACAAATTTCATCCTCAATGAAATAATGACAAGCAGAAATCTTTAGAAAACCAAAAAAAAAAAAAAACAATTTAACAGAAGATTTCAACCCCTTGACCCTACTTTATAAGTGAGATTTTTAGGCATATTTGTTTGTTTGTTTAGCAATTTTCAAGACGTTGTACATACAAAAGCTCGGTAGTGACATGAATCCAGCTATCTATCAAGCAAAGAACTGTAACTTGAATGCACGAAAATAATCCAAATAACAGCATTTACAAAGTGCAAATACACAGTTCCATGACATCCCTTGCCCTAGAGAAGAAGATAAAATGACTTCTCTTCAGAGATCATACAATAACATGAACAAATAATACAAATTGTGCAAAGATCCTGCAATTTAACAGACCATTAAACAGCAAACTTATTTATGCAGACAATCGATTATCAATCCTTGCATAGAGTAACACAGATCTAGTTCGAATCTGTAAACTACTACTCTATGCAAGGATTATCAAACATTACAAAGGTTGCATCGCGTCTAACAGACATCCATCCACTGCAATATGCTTCAGGTCTATAATATGATTATCGCGCAGAAACCCAAATCCAAATGTTCCATCACCATACTCCCATATCCTTCCCTCCACCTGATGAGGGTTCGCAGAATTGGGCCCCGCCAACCCTGGAATCACAAGATCATAGCTTGAATTTATGTACATAATGCGCGACACAGATTCCATCTCTGAGCATAGTATCTCTCCAGGTGGGAGAAGATGCTCACGAGTTTCGTATATATGTTCTTCTTCAGAAGAAAATGGAGATTCAACAAACGTAGTGTTCGAAGTCCAAAACACAGGTGCATAACCAGAGAAAGGCTTGCAAGAATCCCCAATTCTTCGACACGCGATACCACCAATGTCATCATACGCCACAAGATAAAAGTCCAAACTTGCATCTTCACAAATACCCTGCAGCAAGAATCTTTAACACCCATGTTCATAGTGTTCAAATTCTACTCAAAATCATTGATTACCTTCCAAAGACCCTGCAAAGGCCTCGAAGTCGTGGGCGCGTAATTCACAATCTTGATGAAATGCTCAGAGTCCCATTTCTTGTTCCCCTGTCTTTCTTTCTCCCTTCTCCTCTGCCTCCTCCATGATCTTTCTCCCCCGGGACTCCTTCGGTTCGCGAAATGCTGATAAAACTCAGAGGTTAACCGCTCCGGTGGCGATCCAGCTTCAACCCCAATCATCAGATCATCATTCATTGCATTCAGATTCCTAGAAAGACCAAAACTAACACGCTCTTCGATTATAATATGAGATTCCCCCAAATGGTTAACATCAACAGACACCAATTCATCACCCACAGATGAAATCGAATCATTCTGAACAAACGAAATCGAATTGGAATCTAACTGCATTTCAGAATTAGGTTGAAGAAGATTAACAATTTCACCTTTGGGCGAAATACCCATCCATAAAAACGTCGACTTTACAACATTATAATCCCCATTCTCCGACGGCGAAACCCTAGAACCAGTAATAAACGACGACCCCCATTCAAACAACACCAACGCGGGGGGCTTATTCAAAATCGAATTGGGGGTTTTGATCTGCGTTCGACTACTGCTCAACCGCCAGAACCCAATCAGATTCTCGTACTCCTGCAGCGTATTATACAGATGCTTAAACGTGATTTCACCGGAACCCCATTTGGCGATTTGGGTCTTGGACCCCCACCGGCGATCGCACATGGAGAACCATAGCTTGGAGTCGCTCCGGCAGAGGGACAAGAATCGTTTGGAGGTGCAGGCGAATGAGGAGATCTCCGGTGGTGTGAGGAACGAGAGGATGCAGAGCTGAACGTCTTCGGGGAAATCGGAGAATGGGAGTGTTGGGATGGTGGGTTCTCCGGCGGATTGATTCGCCATTACGGTGGTGATTTGGGATTTTGTGAGAGAATTGTTGAAGACGATGGTTGTTTGAAGAGATTTGGAGTATGAATATTGAATAATGAATTTGATTGTTGTTCATACAAATTACAAAGTCGTGTGTAGATTGGATAAATTGTGTTGTAGGAAGTCCTAGGCGTTTTTAATTTGTCTGTTGAAATATTTAATCCCCTAGATTACATTTTTAAATATGTAAAGTTATATATGATATAGGTTAGTACCCGTGTAATACACTGTTGATAAAACAAATAAATAACGTTTAAAAAATTATAGAGCAATTTAATTATCATAATTTAACATATTAGTTTACATTGCTAATCATAATTAAATTAATACAAATAAATAGTTCTTGTGTGTAGGGTAATGGTCAAACAAAAACCTCATGTTATTGTAAGAATTTGCGAAAACCAGTCAAGATTAATAAAAATTATTATATTTTATTATTGGAACAACATTATTACATATATAAAAAAAATTATGATTTTTTATGTATACGTGTAAATTTACAATTATTAAAAGGAACAACCAAAATCAAAGCTAAGAGAAATCCAAAAGCTGGTGTATGTTAGCCATAAATCTCAAAAATATGGTGTAGAGGGCCTCTATAAGTATCAAAAAATGTAAGTGAAATCTATCTTTACATAGAAACCCTAAGAAAAAAGTTTAAAATAATATATTAAAAAAGGGTGTAAGTTTCTCTAAAATTTCTCTAACCTTATTTGATAATTATAACCCGTGGAAAGAATAGGTTTAAGTCAAAAAAAATGTTTTAAAAAAAATAGATTTAGGTCAAAGCGGGTCGATTTAAAAAGAAAACAAACAAATGACAAAAATCTTTAAAAGATATAATTAAATAATTAAAAAAATACACGGGTACCTTTGTAGTTACGATTAGGAGTGTCCTATATATATTGTCATGTTTCCTTCTTGAGACATATAAATCCAGAATCCACAATTCAAAATTTTTTATGCCTTTTTATAAATTTTGATGTTAAAATTCATTAGTGTGTACTTGAGGAGGATTATTTAAGTTTTTTCCATATGGATTGTTATCTTTCTCAAATGAATCACTTGTGGGTTGTTATTACGGCACATTTGTTACAAATTATGTGCTCTAATTAACATGATTTTAATCGAATGCAAATTAAGAAAAATTAAAAAAATAAGAGTCGTCGTAAATAAAACTAAATTACCCAATAGAACCTGTTTAATCTCATAGGTAGGCATTAAAACTAAACCTAGAATCAAGCAATTTAAAGATTAAGGTTGAAGGTTGATGTTTCTAAATTTGTGTACGTAGAGCATTTATCTACTTATATAGACAACTAGCTTTAGTGAACTCGTGTATTACACGGGTTGAATAAATAAAATATTAAATAGAATAAAGTTTTATTAATTATAAAATAATATATGATATAAATTATGTATAAGTAAGTAGTATAAGTAATAAAACAATGATTTCTACTTTTTAAAATTTTATTTTTTAAACTTATTTTATGTTTTCCAAAATTAAATTAAACATTTCGTTTCAAAACTAAAAATGTCATTTTTAAAATATTTTGTGTTTTAAAAAAAGTATGATGTTTTAGAAAAAAAAAATTATAAAAAATTGTTTCTCTTGAAATAAACATTAAAAAATATCTATTTCTTAAATTTTTAAAAATAAATTTTAATAAAAAAAGAATTAAATTATATATTTAGTAATTAATGGAGTTATTTAATATGAGAGAAAAGTAAGAAAGTTTTATTAAGAAGGAATATGGTGTTATCATGTGGTATTTTTAGTTACCTTTTTATTAGAATAGATAGATTTTAAGAACCATTACCTAGTATACAATAACTTTTTCATATAAAGGGATTTGCATCCTTTAGCATTAAAGTAATGGACTAGTTATCAACTTCTATAACACAATCTGATTTATAGTTAGAACTACATATATTCTAACTACATAACTTAACCTAAAATATTATTATATTTAATGAAGAAGCACGGCAGTTGACGTGCTTACAGTTGACCTATTAAGCTCCATCATCTATTTCTAATCAGTGGTTGCATCAAACTTTCTTGATAATAATATTAGCGTCCTTTTAGAAATTTTTTGGCTTAATGGATTTAAATAATCCTAACTATAAGGAATTGGCCGCTACCACCCCCAAGTATTATTTTGGCGAATATAACTTTCAAGTAAACACTTTGGTGTCTGTATCACTCGTCGTTTGTTAGAACCCGCACTATTCTGAAGTTTTAATTAACCACGTCAGCTGCCACACAAGCGAAGCATGTACACGTATGCGTGCCACATCATCAGATAGTTAATGTCGTTAGCGTTCTAACAAACGACGGGTGATACAGACACCGAAGTGTTTACTTGGGAGTTATATTCGCCAAAATGATACGTAGGGTGACAGCGGCCAATTCCCAATAGTTGGGAGTATTTAAATCCATTAAGTCAAAATTTTTTATAAGCAGACATAATTAAGGCCTTAAATCAGAAAGAAATTAAATCATCTTACTTTGGACTTGATCAATAGCTTTTTAGATCTGTATTCATAATCACAACAACACCGAAAAAAATCTCTAATGGTTTTAAAGTTATCTATTATATAACAAAACAACAAAATCAAAGGGGAACAAATGACCACACATGTCACACCCCAACCATGGTGGTTTCACGCGGGACGTGAACCTCATGGAATCATAGTCATTGATCGACCACTACAAGATTTGGTAAACATATGTTACAAATAAGTTTAAAAATACAAAGTTGTTTTCAGAGTTGAAATTGCAGAAGTAGTAGAGCTAATGTAAATTGTTTTCAAAACACGACTAATACATAAATAAATGATCCAATAACATGAATGGCCCTAAATGCGATAAGGTCCAAACTAGCTTAACTTGATACAGTTGTTAAATACTTGAGAAAACATGCATTAAAATATGTCAACATAAAGTTGGTGAGTTCACAGGTTTTAAAGTAATAGTAAACAGTGTAATGGACCACAAGTATTTCCATGACTTGATTGTTGATCATACAATACTATAATATTATATAAGCACCGCAACCGAAGCTAGCCTGTAACTGTAATAAATTTCCTCTACCCATGCCTACCGTAAGCACAGGGTGAATAAGCTAATAATGCACCTGTTTAGACCTCTAGTCAAGGTTAGGGTAAATAACCTAGGTGGGGGTAGTCAAACCCAATAATACTATTCATGATTACCTCGCTTTGGGAAATAAACTAACGGTCCAATAACAATGGACTTCATACGGTAAGTAAACAACTTATATAACATGTGAAATCATTGACATGTTAATGTGTCCAAAAAATAGTAATTTGCATGTAATCTACCCCAAAAGAAAAACAAGTAAAAATGGGGTCGTGAAACTCACTTGTGAAGTGAGTCGGATGTCAAATCTGTAAGTATCACAAGTGCTCGGGAAAATCCAACCTATGCTCGCCCTAGAATAATTAAGACAACTTATGTCTAAGTATTTGCTCCTACGTGTAATGTGAGCATGCAATTATTTCATCCACACATTTAATAACAAAGTGTGTGACTCGACGATCCGTTGGTGACACAAAATGGATATTTGTGATATATATATATATATATATATATATATATATATATATATATATATATATATATATATATATATATATATATATATATATATATTACTTAGAAAATATTAATAATTTATACTTCCCTTAAAAGTGTTAAAAAACCTTTGTATATTAAGTTGACAAATTATTTGGGTAATTAAATATCATTTTAACTTGAGTAGAGACTTGACTCGAGTGTTTAGTAATTAGTTATGTAATTTACATATGAAATTATAGAAAGTAGGGTTTTGAAATAATCTTATTTTCTTAGGTACAATAATATTTGTATTATAGTAATTGAAATATAATTTAAAATATCAAAATCTAAGGAAAATCACTAGCTTTCGTATTTTATAATCCAAATATAAATACATATATATTTTAAATAATTATTTAATTATGTTCTTAGTGGGATTATTCTTTTATTGGGTCTAGTTCTTGACATATATTAAATTAGGGTTTCTTTAATTTATTAAGTAATTTTGATACATTATAAAGAAACATCTCTTTAATAAATTAATTAGTTACTTTAGTCAATTTACCAACTTATTTTAACTTATATTTTAAGTGACCTAGTAACTAATATTATGAAGTCCATAAATTTATATTTTAAGTATAATGTCAAGATAACAAAGTCATGTGTCATATTTGTTAAAAGTCATCTACTAAGCATTTTAACATCATCTTTAAACTAACATAAAATTTAGTCATAAAGCTCATATTTTCATTTAAAAATCTCATGTATATATATACTTAACCATACTTATACATTTTACAATTGGTCATAATAATACTTGCAAATCTCATAAGCATAAAGTAATTCATTTGATCTCTTCTTGAGTTTTAACATACTTTTATGACTTTATATAAAATCTTCAACTAGTAGTTTAGTCAAACATGAATTTATGAATATTTATTTTTTTAAGACAAGGTTTATTATTTAGTTCATGTTAAGATGATTTGTGTAAAATATTATCCTTGAAGCACCTTCTTGGGAAAACATCATTTTTTTTACATGAAAGACTTTCTGTGGATGAAAATCGTTACACATGAACTAGTATAAAAATAATCATGATGAAATGAAAGATATATAAAAAAGTAGAAATAGTTCTTACTAAGATCAAGCAAATAAAGATGAAAAGGTTGTCGTAGGATGTTTGAAAGCTTCAAAAATTGCTTGATAGATCACTTGAAACACTTAGATTTGTAGAAGATGAGTTTTAAAAGATGGTGAAATGGGGGTGGTGATGCTTGGCCGAAAATTTGAAGGAAGAAAGAGGGAGAATAGTGTGTTGGTGATTTGTGTGGATGAAGTGTGTGAATGTTGCTTGTATTTGTAATCTCTACAAGCTCATAACTTTGGCTCTTGGTCAACCATAGGGAAACGAGCTCACATATATGGAAAGGAATCATGTAGGTTTGTTCATAAACTTTTCCTTAACACAAAAATGGCAAGTCTTGAGCTTCACAAAAGACAACTTGTCTTGTGAGGATTCGACAAGGGAAGAAGAAGAAGAAGAAAAGAAAGATGGGGGGGAGGCCAAGGAGGGGGGTTTGGTTTTCAAATTTTTTTTATAATATTGGGTATTTGGGTGGTATTTCTTGTATTATGGTAACTTTTATATATTTTTGTATTTTTACTTGTTATTTTTTAAAATACATTAAAATATTATAAGAAATCATATAAGGTCACATATTTTAATATTGATGATATGTAAATAATAACTCGTGTATCTAATAGTTGCGCTATACGTGTTTTATCCGGGTAAAATATCAATTTACGCGTTAAGGTTTATTTATGAGTTTAAGCTTTTCCAATGTACTTAATTTGGGATCTAAAATATTTTGAAACACTTTAAAGTATTCATTGACACATATATATTAATCTTCACCAACGTTCGTGTGTACTTGTATCGCGTGTAAAAATGGTAATTACGCTGAATTATCGATGCATGAAATGTTATGCGCGAAAGTTTGCAATGCATAAAACGAATTTAATAAATGTAATTAAATTGAAAATCAAGTATTATAGGTGTAATTATAACCAAGTCAAGGCCAGGTATTGACCTGAAATTGCCGGTTGTCACAACAAATAACATTGCTAAACTCATGGAAAAACTTTAAATTTCTTTTCTATCACTTTCCTCGTACACTTATACACAATGAAGAAAGTTTGAGCACTTATGAAGTAATTAGCAACTATTATTGTGTATAAATTGATGAAATATGTCAACATTATAGCCAAAACTAAATTCAGAGTAGCACTAACAACACACACCTGCAGGATCGGGTTTGTCACTTAAACACTTGTGTTCCTCTCAAACTCACTTATAATAACACTCAAATCAGATGAAGCAATGTCTTTTGCAAGAGTTGATAATAATATAATAAGTAACAAAGGAACAAGCAGAGATATATTTTCAAGGTACTTGTATATATTACTTCTCAACTCAAGATTACAAGACACTTACAAGCATGAAACAAGAGTTACAATGAGAAACTATATATATTAGATCCTACAGCCGGATATACTTGATACCAGCTGGAAACCTAAGACTAAAGCATATACTACAATGCTAAAGTTAAGGTATCTTAGATAAAGTATTATCTAAGATATGGTAGTCATGACATGTCCATGACTTACCTTTTGTCACCAACTAAAGATGGCAACTGTACTAACATAAAAAGGTAAACAGTGGATTAAAGTATGATCAACTACATGGCTTTTGAGAAAACGCCATGCAGTATCTCAGAGATTTACAGCGGAGTGTCAGAGAGGCCATACTTATGTCCACTGGATAATAGAAGTGTCTTCCGAAAGTTAACTGGCTTCGGAAGAACTTGTTCTTCCGAAGCCACTTATACTTCGGAAGATGCTTCTATGCTTCCGAGGCTTTGAGGACTTCTTGTACTTCGGAAGTTGATTTTAGATCTTTATCTCTAAGTCTTGATCTTCGGAAGTAGGTTCTTTGTCTTCGGAAGTTGGAGTTTTCCTTCGGAAGTGTGTTTTACACTTAGTCTTCGGAAGAGCTCCTTTTTCCTTCGGAAGTTCCATACTTAGCTTCGGAAGTCCTTTGTATGTTGTACTCAAAATCTTCTAAGTGACTTGGTTTTGGTTGCAACAGCCTTTCTAGATCCAACAACACCACTGAAAATCAATTAAAATTGATAAAAAAATATCGTTTAATATCAACAACACATTAGACGTTTCAACCAACCTAAGCTCATATACAAAATCAGCAAAAGCAAAAGGCAAGAAAATGTATTTCACACGAGAAGGCACGAACATGCATACTTGAATGTTCATCAATTTAAATCAAAAAACTTTTCATGCGGTTAGTTTTCTAACTGAATTTTGCGAAAAGGAAGATTTTCGGGTGAAAGAAATCTTTTGTAACAAACTTTTGCGAAACTCACATTTTTCGTTCAAATATGATCTTTTTGCGTGTTATCAGTAAGTTTTTGCCTCATCAGTTTTCTTCCTATTTTCGAAGATTTCACTTTAATCTTTCACCAAATTGTTCAAAGTTAATTGATTAAGCTTTTAATTTGTGATTTAGGTTCAATTTTGATCCAAGTGTCTCTAATTGATTCAGTTAAGCTTATTTAATCACATGAACAACATCAAATCTTCAATCGCCAACAAAACAACTTTCAACATCTTCAAATATACTCAAAAATAGCAGAAATCAAGTTGATCTTCTACGAAATCCAAATTGGAGCTCAAGAACACTTCAATCACACTCTTCAAACTTCACATCAATCGATTTAGAGCATACCAAGCTCTGATACCAATTGTAAGGATCAACACTTAATAATTAGATTGATCTCGTAACAAGAACGCAGAATATAATCATCACGGTAACAAGATTGAATGAGAAATAGATGAACACAAATGTAAATAAACTTCGATGTATATTGCTCCCTGATTTGAATGATTACAATTGCATGCAAAATCTGGAAAATAACAAAAGCTCTCTAAATTACATAAACTAACAACTATTTATACTAAACTATGAAGTTTTTGTGTAGTTCTCGCACGAGATAAACTTCTCGCACGACAACTTTAGGTTCTCGCATGACTTGGTCTTCGTCATCTTGATTTGATTTTCCGAGCCTCTAGATTCAATCCCTATAGTTATGAATGTTTTATAAAAAAAGATGGAAATAACATGTGACTTGCATGTGATAATAAATATATGGCTTATACTGATTCCTAAAATTCTCATAAAAATGGTGATTCTCAAAATAATCCTACCATATATAGTTAAATCGTTTCTAGTAATCATATATTAAAATAGGGTAGAACTAGTATTTAAATATCATTAAAATATGATATACAAGATTATACTTTAGTAACCCATCGAAACAAGTTTGGTTAGTGTTTTTATGCAAGGAACGTAATACAACAAGATCATGAATCTTGTCGAATTTATTTACGATATGAGTCAATTCAAGCTTCCGTGAAGATAATACATCAGTGTCCTGCATAGAGTTGTCATTAAAAGATCAAGCGACGAATTATTAACTACAAAAGTCTTAGAGAAGCTTTTATTGAAATTCAAAACCCATCAATCAAGGTTATATAAATTAGGGAGAGTAATATGTGTTACACTCTTTTTTCTTTAGCTATGGTTTTATCCCACTGGTTTTCCTAACAAGGTTTTATATAAGACAACATCTCTAAACGGATTGATAACCAAAGGAAAGTGTACTAAATATTTTATAAATGTGGTTATCAATACCATTATTAATTTCCAATAATTATTATGTTGTATTAATATTATATTCATATAGATAGTAGCTTTTGTATTTGATAATTTATCTCAGTATAAAAGAGTTCTTCTACTCTTCATATATCTTCCACCTTATGATTATATTGTACTTATGTGTATATACCTCATATATTAATTGCTAGTAGATTGTTGTTTTGCAACATATAACTTACTCTATTTAAGGGTGGAATGATGTTCCTGTATTGAATAGTGATGTGAAAATTTGAACGATGACGACCTTGGTTTTAAAAAGCATGCCTTAGGCGCGCCTAGGCGACCTTAGGCGCAAGGTTCATGCTTCTGCTTGCATAAGACGAATGTTGTACTAAAGGTGAGCGCTTTTAGCCGCTCTAGTCGCTTTGTTTCAGGTGCAAATCGTGAGCTTCTTTGTCACAGTTGAGATGACATACATGTGATGGAATGAAGATGGAGAAAATGAACCTGTGATGGAACATTTCTTTAAAGATGGAGAAGAAAAGGCTATAATAGAAGATATTTATGGACATGGATGAAGATAGAGTCATGGAGAAGAAGGAATACTAAAGAGATGCAATTGAAGGAAATAGTGGTGGTTTGAATTTGGTATGGTTGCGTTGATGATGATCGATCAACGGTGATGGTGCTTGGATGATGATCAATCGATGGTGATGGTGATGACACTTTGATGATGTCCAATCTATCTATTTAGTAATTAATGGAGTTATTTAATATGAGAGAAAAGTAAGAAAGTTTTATTAAGAATGAAAATGGTGTTATCATGTGGTATTTTTAGTTACCTTTTTATTAGAATAGATAGATTTTAAGAACCATTACCTAGTGTACAATAACTTTTTCGTAAAAAGAGATTTGCATCCTTTAGCATTAAAGTAATGGAATACTAGTTATCAACTTCTATAACACAATCTGATTTATAGTTAGAACTACATATATTCTAACTACATAACTTAACCTAAAATATTATTATATTTAATGAAGAAGCACGGCAGTTGACGTGCTTACAGTTGACCTATTAAGCTCCAACATCTACTTCTAATCAGTGGTTGCATCAAACTTTCTTGATAATAATGTTAGCGTCCTTTTAGAAATTTTTTGACTTAATGGATTTAAATACTCTTAACTATAGGGAATTGGCCGCTACCACCCCCAAGTATTATTTTAGCAAATATAACTTTCAAGTAAACACTTTGGTGTCTGTATCACTCGCCGTTTGTTAGAACCCGCACTATTCTGAAGTTTTAATTAACCACGTCAACTGCCACACAAGCGAGGCATGTACACGTATGTATGTCACATCATCAGATAGTTAATGTCGTTAGCGTTCTAACAAACGGCGGGTGATACAGACACCGAAGTGTTTACTTGGGAGTTATATTCACAAAAATGATACTTGGGGGTGCCAACGGTCAATTCCCAATAGTTGAGAGTATTTAAATCCATTAAGTCAAAAAATTTTATAAGCAAACATAATTAAGGCCTTAAATCAGCAAGAAATTAAACCATCTTACTTTGGACTTCATCAATAGCTTTTTAGATCTGTATTCACAATCACAACAACACCGAAAAAAATCTCTAATGGTTTTAAAGTTATCTATTATATAACAAAACAACAAAATCAAAGGGGAACAAATGACCATAAATATCACACCCCAACCACGATGGTTTCACGCGGGGCGTGAACCTCATGGAATCATAGTCATTGATCGACCATTACAAGATTTGGTAAACATATGTTACAAATAGTTTAAAAATATAAAGTTGTTTTCAGAGTTGAAATTGCGGAAGTAGTAGAGCTAATGTATATTGTTTTCAAAACATGACTAATACATAAATAAATGATCCAACAACATGAATGGCCCTAAATACGATGAGGTCCAAACTAGCTTAACTTGATGCAATTGTTAAATACTTGAGAAAACATGCATGAAATTTCAACATAAAGTTGGTGAGTTTACAGGTTTTAAAGTAATAGTAAACAGTATAATGGACCACAAGTATTTCCATGATTTGATTGTACTTTAGTAACCCATCGAAACAAGTATACAAGATTATGAAATATACAAGATTATACTTTAGTAACCCATCGAAACAAGTTTGGTTAATGTTTTTATGCAGGGAACGTAATACAACAAGATCATGAATCTTGACAAATTTATTTACGATATGAGTCAATTCAAGCTTACGTGAAGATAATACATCACTGTCCTGCATAGAGTTGTCATCAAAAGATCAGGCGACGAATTATTAACTACAAAAGTCTTAGAGAAGCTTTTATTGAAATTCAAAACCCATCAATCAAGGTTACATAAATTAGGGAGAGTAATATGTGTTACATTTTTTTTTCTTTAGCTATGGTTTTATCCCACTGGTTTTCCTAACAAGGTTTTATATAAGACAACATCTCTAAACGTATTGATAACCAAAGGGAAGTGTACTAAATATTTTATAAATGTGGTTATCAATACCACTATGTAATTTCCAATAATTATTATGTTGTATTAATATTATATTCATATAGATAGTAGCTTTTGTATTTGATAATTTATCTCAGTATAAAAGAGTTCTTCTACTATTCATATATCTTCCACTTTATGATTATATTGTACTTATGTTTATATACCTCATATATTAATTGCTAGTAGATTGTTGTTTTGCAACATATAACTTACTCTATTTATGAGTGGAATGATGTTCCTGTATTGAATAGTGATGTGAAAATTTGAACGATGACGACCTTGGTTTTAAAAAGCATGCCTTAGGCGCGCCTAGGCGACCTTAGGCGCAAGGTTCATGCTTCTGCTTGCATAAGACGAATGTTGTACTAAAGGTGAGCGCTTTTAGCCGCTCTAGTCGCTTTGTTTTAGGTGCAAATCGTGAGCTTCTTTGTCACAGTTGAGATGACATACATGTGATGGAATGAATATGGAGAAAATGAACTGTGATGGAACATTTCTTTAGAAGATGGAGAAGAAAAGGCTATAATAAAAGATATTTATGGACATGGATGGAGATAGAGTCATGGAGAAGAAGGAATACTAAAGAGATGCAATTGACGGAAATAGTGGTGGTTTGAATTTGGTGTGGCTGCGTTGATGATGATCGATCAACGGTGATGGTGCTTGGATGATGATCAATCGATGGTGATGGTGATGACACTTTGGTGATGTCCAATCGATGGTGATGGCGTGTTGATGATGGCATCGTAAAATTTATGGCGCAGTGGTCGCCGGACTTATGGCGGCAGGTGGTCGACGAACTTATGGCCGCCGGTCATAGTGTTGACGGGGAAGGTGGTGGTGGTTGTGGTACCGATTGCAGACCCCTATAAGATGATGGTGGCAGTGTTTCCGATCCATCGATAGTGGTGATGGGTTGCCGGTGATGGTGGGTCGCCGGTGGTGGTCAGCCGCCAGTGATGTTGTCTTCACGATGTCGACGTAGAAGATGATGTCGAGGATTATGGTGTTTGTATATCTATAATACTATATAATACATATTAGAATGATACGATGATAATTTCATTTAAAGTTAAGACACTTATACAACATTTTAAGCACAGAGTAGAAGTCCTTATGTAATAGTTCCACTTTTCCCGTCATTTAATTAACTTCTTCTAGTTATTGTATTATTTAATACACATTATTAATACATTATTTAACAATATGATATTATTTAATTTACTTTATTATATTTTATTCTATTTATAATAATATAAATTGACATTTAAATTTATAGTTACTAATCATATACACGTTGCCAAACAAAACCATCATTTACTTTCAATGTCGTTTATTCATTGCGACTGAACACTAATCTCTCTTCCCCTTTCTCTTGCTGGTTCCTTACAGCTCAATAGTAATTAAGATATTAATTTATGATGACAAATTCTCCATTAACTTTCTTCGGTCCATGCAAATCATCTCCGAAAATTGCCTCCAATGATCATAAACTCTAACATACATTTATACAACAACCTCCACCCCCCCTAAAATTTAGGTAATAAGTGATTTTCGATCACAAATATCACTCATGATTTCACTAATCTTGTTGGGGTAATATAGTGGTTTTAAAGACTTTTGTAATATACGTAATTGTTTTCTTTCATTTAGTTTTTTCAATATTTATATTTTGATTTTTAATTTACGTCATAATGCACCGAGACGATACTAACTAAAATCGAATTCCCAAAAAATCACCCAACAGTCATACCGCCGCAAGTTTTCCTATCAAGTTTTTCACGAAATAGCATCTCTAAGCATATTAATACTCAAAATAAGAGTGTTACAAATATTTTATATATATATATGATTCTCAATATCATTTTATAACTTTCAATAATCATTATGTTGTATTAATATTATAACCGTATAAATAGTGTCTGTGTATTTAATATTTCAATATAGAAAAGATGTTCTCCTCGTATGATTATATTGTCCTTGGTCTATTCAAGGCGGAAGTAGTGATATGAAAACGGTGACGACACTTCAAAATAAAAGGAAATACATACACAAGTAACCCATTATAAGCACTCGTTGTCAGCGGATTTCAAAGTTGAACAGTAATAATCGCCGGTGGCGATACAAATGGATGACGACGGTGACGGTGACGGACCTTCACTCCCCTCTAACTATCTCACATTCCTTCAGCTCAAACAACGATGGCTCCAACAACAATCATCTTCAAAACCCAACAACCAATCAGACCCCCAATCGACTCACAAACCAAAACACGACGATGATGATGATGCTGATGATGATGATGATGATGATGATATTTCTACTTCAAAACCCCCAATCCAATCCCTTGTTCATCGTTCAAGAAATCACCATCACAATCGGAACATCAATCGAGAAGTTAAACCCGATGTTACCCTACAAGATTCTGCTTCTAAAACACCCAAACAAGTCATTCCTCATACAAGAAATCACCATCGCAATCGGGTGATTAATCAAAGCAAACCCGATGTTACCCCACATGATTCAGCCTCCAAAACGCCCAAAAAACTCATTCCTCGTAGAAGAAATCACCATCGGGTCGTTAATCAACTCAAACCCGAGGTTAATTTGGATGATTCTTCATCTGCTTCTAAGAATATGCTTGAAGTTGCAGATAATCATCAAACGGTAGAGAAGAAGGAGCAAAACACCGTTCAATCGAGCTCTAAACCCTCAACGACCAACAACAGTTCGACACGTCAAAACCCTAAAACTGTTGTTACCGACCAAATTCCCACCGCAGTGGCACCGGAGAAGAAGCAACGTCGTAACAGCCGCCGGAATCGGAACCGGAGTCAGGAGCTCCGGCAACCGAAAGCCGAAACGCCGCCGCTTGCTCCGGTGGTGGACCCATTATCACAGAACGATGGTTGTGGTGTTGAGGCTGTTGCTGCTGCTGTTAAGGAGATTAATGTCACCGGTGTGAGGCGGAGGACTGATAGAAGATGGGGTTCTGGAAGATTCTACGGTGGTCCGGCGAAAACTCCGGTGAAGAAAGGGCCAACGACGACCACCGTGTGGGTTAGAAAGGGGGAATCTGGTTCAAATTGAGGTCATCAACTGCTAAACCTCTGGTAAATCTTGCATCTTTGTGCTTCTTTTAAAGATTTCATGTGCACAAAGTTTAAATAGAGCTATAATCTGTGAAGAGATTGTTATCTTTAGTTAAGAGTACACAAATCTGACTCAAAGATTTTGTAGTGATTGATTGATATTAGGTGAATTTAACAAGAATGACAGTTAGCAAGAGGAAAGATGATATTAGCACCAGATGATAGTTATTTATAGTTGGTTTGGATTGATGTGAGCCAATATAGTGTATAACCACAACCATTGTAAGGAGATCCAGTGGTAGGATGTTTGTGTTTTGCAAGACCTGGGTTCGGTTCGATCTTCCCTGGGTAAACAGTAAACACTTTGGGTAATAAGCCCTGCCCGTGACGATGATTGCGTGATGGATAGGCCAAGATTGTTTAATAGTGGGGCAGAGATAGTAGTTCGAATCCCACCCTTTGGTATGAATTAGAACAGTGATTCGATTGCCTCATGTGATGTTTTGAGGTGAGGGTATGTAATTACTATTTAGCGAGAACATCTTATGACATTTGTTTTGTTTTTACTGGAATCAACATTACCAAAAACTCTAATTGCATTCATTAAAGATAATACTTTGATAAAATGTCCACTTAATTTTGCTTCACTAGTTGTTCATCAAGTAAAAGTGAAATGTTCATTGGTCTTTGTGCCTGAATATAAAGTTTGTGTCATTTTGGAAATTGTGTGAAGATATCATGTGTGATTTGAATGCAGGTAAGTTTCTGCTGCAAGAGTGGACAAGGGCCACAGATGAGGCACAAGGGGGAGTAGAAGAAGTTACCTTAAAGAGAAATTGATTCTGAAAGAGAAAAAAGTATTTGACTAATTGGAGGCAAAATTTTAAAAAAAATATATATATGAAGAATCTACTTTTTTTTTCATTTTTGTTTTCATTTTCCATATGTGAGTCTCATATATTCTTGTCTCATGTAATGGATCTTTGGTTATTGATGATTTTATGAACGATTGTTACTTAAGGATGTTTCGAATGATAATGAAGTAAATGGGTTTTAGAAAATGAAGCTAGTAAAAGTTAAAAATCAATCATAAAAGTTTCTGGTTTGTAATGGCATTGTATTTTTGTTTAAGCATATTAGTTACTAATTATTTATTGATTGGCCTAATTTTATCATGAGAAAATTGTAAATCGGGTTGATAGATATTCAAAGACTGAAAATGAATAATGATGAGAGCGGTAGACTAGCAAAATTTCTTGATACGTCATTGTTTATAAATTGAATCCTTAGTACACATGTTGTAAATCTCTTGGTGCATGCTTCAGAGTAGAGTAGGGGTGTTGATCTCGTAAGTTAATCGGGTTCGGGTTAATCGGTTCGGGTTATTTTTGTTTTTCAACGTTGAAAATCTACCCGAAACCCGACCTGAATAACAATCGGTTTAATCGGTTTCGGGTTGTTCGGGTAACGGGTTGTTCAGGTCGGGTTTCGGGTATTAAACAATGGACTCAATTTAGTATATTTTAGTGAGTTTTCATTTGAAATATTATAATACTAGTGGACTTAAATTAGTTTACTTCTATAATTTATAAAATGTGTTTAAATATATATTTATATTCAAACAATTTGATCAATTTGGACAATCTAAACAAGTGTATACATATAATTTATTTAATTATAATATAGGTTGATCGGATTATTCGGATTTCGAGTTGATCGGTTCGGGTTATTCGTGTTTTTGAGGTTTGAAAGTTTATCCGAAACCCGCCCAGAATAAGAATCGGTTTAATCGGTTTTCGGGCTGTTTGGGTAACGGGTTGTTCGGGTCGGGTTGGGTACGGGTGAGATTGGATCGGGCGGGTTAACCGGGTACGGATAAAATCGACGGGCCTACTTCAGAGTAGGGATGACAAAAAAAATACCCAATCTGGTAGGAATACTCTAAACATCGAAATGGGTATTTGGATATGGACTTAAAAAATTTTAACAAAAATCTCAAGTTCAAATACATATATGATATCAGGTAATTTTCAATTCTGGTTCTAGTTAAAGAAGAAACATATTTTTATTTGATTTTTAAAATCTATACTAAGTTCTAATTTTATGTACAAACTAAACATAGACAAACCGACTTTATTTGTTGTCATTTTACGCTTTTACCTTTCAGGATTAAAAACGTATGCCTAGCAGTAGCAGTGAAGGTTGCTTTTGGCTTTTAGTGAGATTTCTATTTTTTTTTTTCCTTTTCTACCAACATAATGATCCATTTGCTATTCCAGTGTTTAAAAATTAATAAAATTCTCAACTACAACTGAATGACAACTTGATAGTTGATACTCAGGCAACACCAAATGTACAACTTCTTCCTCATTTTACAGTAAACCCAGCAAAACTTGAACATCAATATATCACAACACATGATGCATGAAACGTGTTATCAACGTTCCATCATCTTCAATACTTAACCAGATTCAAGAGCGGTTGATTGCAGACCAATGTACCCCAGATGAGATGACTAACAAAGAGTGAAAAAATTTTACTATTGAAAAAAACATTACACAACATAATTTGATGATGATGATGATGATGAAAATGATACCCAAAATTGACGTATCGTCTTCTGGTTTATGTTCCATATATATGTCTGTGGACAGGCTGGGCATCGAAAGCCTTGACCACTTGCATCCATGGTTTTTCTATAACTAATACAGAACCTTTGGAAAGATGCCCGACGAATAAAACAGGTTCTCGAAATTCACAAAACTCAAAGTTCTTCCTACTAACATTTTTAGTTTCTATAGACTTACGTTTTAGTTTCTTTAATGTTGAAGAATCGTGATTGTTTATGTTTTCATGATCATCATCTCCATCAATCGGTATCCCAAAGTCAATCAAGCACATTGCCCTGAAAAAAAAATTAATCAGCGATTAGCAACCACTCTTAAATATATATTTTTAGATTTATAAATTAGAAAAAAATCATAATCATAAGTCAATATACAATAAGAACTAAATCAATGACATATTTCTATATACTTTTTATATGTTCAATACATTACATTTAGCGTAGCTAATTATTCCTCCTAACTCTCTAATTATAAATTCTTCTTTTTATAAAATGTCAACTTAGATAATTAAATATATTAAATTTTGGCAAAACACTTCTTAAAGAAAATTAGTGAATACCAAATTTGCCAAATTTAAAATACATTGATTAATAATAGTTATCAAAAGGTGTAATTACGTCAAGAAAGTTATATGGGATACACAAATTGCTACCTACCAACAATATGCTGAAAATAAAATTTTACTATATAACCTTAATTGAACTATCACGTGGGTTTTTAACTACCAATTACCAACCACCTAAATAGTGATTTTATTAAGTTGAATTTTAAACACAGCAGAAAGAAGTATGATAAGCAAAACACTTCAAAATGTATAAACAAATCATCATTAACAGAAGGTAGAAATGTAAATAAATCCAAATAACAGCATACCTGGCACTGTAAATGATAACAATTGAGGAATTTGCAGAAGGTGGAAATGTAAGCCCGATAACCTCTCCAGGGAAATCCTGATATCTTCGTGGTAAAACAAATGTATTGCGTATAGACCATTCTCCTAATTTCTTGGCTTCGACGTCAAAAACATACACCTGATTTGATGACGTGGATATTATCAGCACATTGCAATGTTTGGGAGTAAACCCACCAGCTGTAACAGATGCACCATCTAATCTTGATATAAACCAGTGCTGCCTCTGGGTCTCTAGATTAAATATATAGATATCTCCTAAGCAGTTAACAGCAGCTAGCCACTGTCCATCTAAACTAGTAAACATTTTTGTTATTGGAGGCTGAGTAGGTGGTAAATCCTCATCACACTCCTTGCGACAAGGCGTGAATCTATGTGCTAATTCCATGCTCCCGACATCTACCACCTACATAGTAAAGATGAATATAAATAAAAATAAATACATATACATATAAATATAATCCAGATCTTGTAAGAACCTTAAATTAAATATGGAGAGAGCAAGAGAGCCAAAAAGAAATTGATAAAATTCATGAAATACACATTCTCACATTTTTTAATGTATTATATTTTACTTGTTCTATTGTACATTTCTTACTAGTCCTTCCATAGTTACATTCTCATCATATTTACCATTCTTATGTGATCCTGACTCCATATATATGTGATGAGTATGTCTCTATAAATATATTTATAGAGAGCGTTTACTTACATATATCATTCTGTCATGTCCAGATATCATTAACCGCGAAGAATCAGAACTAAAAAGCATAGAATGTGCAAAAGGTAAAGATGAAGGGAGTTTTCTTTTACTTATAGACCACCCACTTTTTCCAGTTCCATTCTTTCTCAACTCAAAAAGGCAAGGCTTCACATGACTGGAATAAGCAAAAAACCTTCCATTAGGTGAAATAGAGCTGCAAACGATCTTTCTCAAACCCTTGTTCTTAACTCGAGCCACCATATCAGTAGTTGAAACACCATCTCGATTCACGTGAACAGTTAAAAGATCTAACCAGTGTGGAGCCTGAACCAGAAGAAGATTAGTCAACCTGTCAGCAGTCCTGCACACCAATTGGATAGGTGGTCTTTGTGGTGCAGGGCAAATGTCATGTGGAGCAAATTTTGTGAATTCATTAGCAGAATATGCAAAGAGCTTAGTGTCATCACCAGCTGATATAAGCATGGGAATGCCCACATGAGCCCACTTATTATAACTAAAATCAGGCTTTTCTTTACTACGAGCTCTTTTTACTTTATCTTCAGGCAATAAATCTGTTAGCAAATAATAAAGTATAAACATAACAATAACAATAGGTGTATCAAACACACTACAAACAATTGTGAAAATGCATACCTTCACGACTTATGGGCACAGCAACAGTCAAGGCTCTCACATCATGTGTATGGGCTCTCACATAACCAATGTAGACCCACTTTTTCATCATTTCCGAATTAGATTTATCCCCAGAGAGCTTATATAATATAACCTGAAAACAAATTATTATTATTATTATTACTACTATTATTGTTGTTATTTTTTGTGACTGTCATATATTAAAAAAAACTTCGCATACTTGCTAAATAATGCAATTAAGTACCTGACCATCTGATCCAGCAGAAAACACCCGTGTATGACTAGGACTGGCTGCTAAAGCATTGACATCGCCTTTATGACAAGAATGTGCTTGCAACAGAGTTCCATGCAAACTGTCCCAAAACTGAACACTACCACTACTATCTGCACTCACAAGGGTCCCACACCTGAAAGAAACATATATAATATATGAAGCAAAACCACTTTACAACAATACAGGTTGCACATATTTATATATACACCCCCCACACAAATGGTTACCTCAGTGCAAGTATAGACCAAACACAAAGATCAGATTTGCTACCTAAACCTCCAAGACCAACAGTTATTCTGTATACTTCATGAGACAGTTTAGCATCCCAGCATCTTATAAACCTGAAGTTGTCATTACGGTATAGATTTTTTATCACACTATGTGAGAAAAATATTTATCATAAAAATGCACAAAAAATGCATACCCATCACTACTCCCCGAGTATATCATTTTTGCATCTGGACTCCAAGTGACACTTAACACACGGCCTGCATAGAAATGATACAAATCCATAGGTATTATATAATGACGAATATAGAATTAGAAGAGCCATGATCTGGATATGATGCAGATATCTCACCACCGACCCTAGGCAATGATTTGTGATATGTGAACCCATCTGAATTTGAGATGTTATATATTCTCACGCATCCATCATCACATGCAATTGCTATGCTTGCATTTTCAGTAATTGGTTCCTCGTATAACTCGAGTGAATCAGCTTCAACCTCACTTTCACTGGTGATATCACCATTTTCTATTGTTTTATCAGTAGCATGTCCATTTTCTATTGAAGCCAAATCTGGTTTGGCATTAAACTGCTTCCTGCTTGAAAGAGGAGCAGCCATTTGCCAAATGGACACACCAATAGGATCTACAACAACCTGCAGATGAAGTAGGAACAAAAATTAAACAGATTTATTTATTCATGATCATCCTAGAAAAAAAATGGAAAAATAAGAAGTGGATGATGAAGAAAAATCAAAGGAGGAGAAACTATCAATAACTTTGCACGTTTGTTACAGAATATGAATTGAAAAGCATGAAACATGTTTCAGAATACAAATAAATAATTGAACTGAATGTAACATTCTTGATATTCATGAAACTAAGCATTTAAGATAAATAACAAAGAGCTGAACCTACCAAAACAGTTCTAGCTGAACTTATCACAGCATGACTACAACTTATAAGATAAATGATAAGTTACAATGTTACATAGAGCTACATTATTGATTCTCTAAGGGGCTGTTCCAAAACTGACCAGGTAAGGGGAAAAATATGCAGGGTCAGTGGTGTCGGACCGGGTCAGACGCGAGAGAGTGAGAATCAAACATGCTGACCGGCCAAAATGTCTGACCGGGTCAGTGGGTCAGACATTTTGACCGGGTCAGAAGCAAATCAAACAGGCCCTATGCCCTAAGCTGGATTTGAGGTCCCGTTATAACTAGAATTTGGTTGATAAGATGATGTTGCACAAACTGCTTTCAAAAGTTATTTAGAAGACCAAGAGCTAAGAGTAATGCCCATCAAAACAGGTATAACTAAGGGTGCAGTAATAGGAAATACAATTTCGGAACCAAAACCAAAGAAGAGGCTAACCATGCCATGTGAATCGATTCTGGTTTAAAAATACAGTTACAAGTTTTGCTTCAGTACTTTACAATAACAAAATCATTTTCTTATCTCAAATGTAAATTCCTAGAGAACTAAACTAGCAAATCCCAACATGTAGAGATTTCATATGTCTTAACTTGTTGTTGGGCCAGAAGAGTAATATTCAGTATTTTATGAAAGATTTGATTTCTTTGGGAAGTGGGAGTTCATTATGGTTAGGCTTTGGAGAAGAACCCATGATAGTTGTGATTTCTTTTATTCAAAAGTCTTGAAAAAAGATGTAAATTGATTTGTGCGGTCGTAAGTGTTCTGTTTTTCTGTTTGCACACAAACATGGAGCATTGGCAACCTTGGAAGTTCAAAAATCATCTGCAAATTCCTATGACTCCTTGACAACATATAACTATGCAAATTCCTGCTCTCTATATACATGCAAAAACACACCATCAACACACACTCGTTTATTATAAATGCATAATGTACACACAAACCTTCTGTGTCAGGTGAAACAAGTCCCACTCCAACACCGATCCATCAATGCTGGACGAAAACAATCTCCCCGCCGGTGAGCAACCGGAATCCAAACCACACCACACCAATGACGAAACTCTCAAATTAGGATCACCTTGTATCGTCTGCAATGAAGATCAAATGTTCAACTCCAACTTACAGAAACAACACCATGATTGACAGCTATAATAACAACAACGAAGAGATAAAAACGTAAGGTTCATACCAGTTGGCAGTGCCAACCAACGGCACCGGGGGAAACGAGCCATATCTCGAGCGAACCGTCGTCTCTAGCGACGGCGACTTGGGATTCGTCGACGCTAGTGGCTAAAGCGACTATTGGTGATGGATTCCATTCGATTGAGCTGCTGTTGCTGCATTTGTGGAGTTCGAACATGTTGGCTGATTTTGGTTAAACCCTAATCTCTGTGAGTGTGATGTATACAGTTTTGCTAAGGGGTTGGAGATCAGACGGCGAAGATGGAGGAGATGAGTGAGTAGTACCGACTTACGCTGTTGAATTGGGTGGGCTCCGAAGGAGTTGGGCCGGACTATTATTATTATTATTATTAGACTGTGCACAAAACTAAAACTAAAAAACGTCATTTCACAAATGGTCTCAGTTAGTATGTCACATTAATTTTCCATTAATTTTCATCCATTCTTTTCACAATCAACTTTTATTCCCAACATCATCATTCCCACAAACAACCATTAAAAATTCCATAAAAAAACAAAGCAACACACATTTTTGTGACGTGGGCCCCACAAAATGCATCTATGGAGCACCCTTGGCAAATGGCGGGTGAAGGACGGATGGGTCTGCACAACGCAGCTCTTCTGAAGGGCGGCATGGGCTGGACTGAGGGCGGTGCGTTGTGGACAGTCTTATTTCCGGGGCATGAAACTTAAAAAAAATGCTAAAAGCCCAAAATGAGTCAAGTAGTCGACTCAAACATTCACAGTGAAGTCTCTAAAAATATATGAGTGTGTTTCATATATTATATAGAATGGTTTTAAGTGGTTGTGAGTGAAGGAGAGAGAAACTGTTACTGTTTATCGGTATATTTAGGAAATCATTGTTTAATCTCTATAATTTTTTTAATATTTTTTAAAGTGATTGTGAGTGGAGAAGAGAGAAAAAAATAATGATCAGGGTATAAAAAGTATTATTTAATTAAAAAGAAGAGAGAAAAGATTGTAATTTTTAATGTAATTATATGGATAAAGATAAGAAATATATTATGAATGCTCTCACATGCACATTTAACTTTACTTTACAGTTAATGGAGGACTGGAAGCTTTGACTTTAGATGAGACGTAAGGTTGTTTCAAAGTCGGATATCCGAGTCACTACTTGTATCTCGGTTACGAATAGTGATTCGGATATTCAAAATTCAAATTTTATTTGTTTTAATTTTTAGTTTTTTTAGTTATTTACAATAATTAGACATATGCTATCATAAAAATAATATAAAAACCAACTCATATCATAAAAGTCCAAATATACACTAAAAATCTCAATCTAAAGTAAAAATATGTCTAAAATTTACAAAAATATAAAAATATATTTTTTTAGTTTTCGGGTAATCAAATATCCAAAACTTTTGAAAATCATTATCCGAATACGAATCTGAATTTTCAGATGTCCTTTCAATTAAGATATTTTGGATTCGGATTTTCGGATTCAGATAGTTTTGGATTATATGCCGGAATACCATCGGATTATATGCTTTTTTGGTTATTAATTTTAATTAGAGGGTATAGAGAACGTGTTGGTTTGGTTACGAGTAAAATTTGAATCTATGGATGATGTTTGGTTGTTAGAGCATTCACACTAGTTTTCTTATCCCCATCTCAATATTTACACTAAAAATACTACTTTTTTACTTTCTTTTCAATTAAATAATATATTTTATATTTTTATCATTATATTTTCTCTCTTCTCCACTCACAAGCACTTTTAAAAATATTAAAAATTTATGAGGGTTGTACAGTGTTTTCCCATATATGAGATATGGGAAATCATGGTACAATCCCCATAAAATTTATCTCTACCTTACTCACAACCAATCACAATCATCCCACATAATATAAGACATACAGTCACATAAAAATAGAAAACCTACTGTGAATGCTCTTAAATTTTGATAATTAGTAGGTTGCAAATGGTTCATGGTTCATTTATTAGAAAAGATAGTTCTATATACACCTGGTGTGGTCAAGGTGATCCTTCCGTATTGTAACAAGGGGGAGGTCAAGGTGAGATTTGCTTTGTTAGGGAGAAGTTGTAGTGATTTATATCTTTTTGGAGAGAAGATTGTATGGCAATGATCTCTGTTAGGCTAGTGTAAATCTTTGTGGTTGTATGTCTATATCTCTCAACCCGTAATCTCACTCTTACATTGTCATTCATGAGAAATATTTCACAAAGAAATTAAAAAAAAACAAGCATATATTACTTTAAAAAATAAAAATCAACATTGTTAAGGAGACAAAAACATGGAATTGGAAGACGGATAATTAGAAGATGTAAGATGAATGGAGGCTAAAGATGGTGATGAAGTTAATTCCAATTGGTTCACATGTGAAACGAGTTGAAACTTGGGGAATAAACAATCTATGGATAAAAGTTAATCAAAGTATTAGAGTCTAATTTGGTTATTTAATTACTTTATTTGGTAGTTGCTTTTATCATAGAGAAAGAGGCCTGGTATACGGGTCTAATTTGGTTATTTAATTACTGAAGGCCTATGAAGAAATAATCAAATGCCAGGATGAGAAAGAGGATGATCAAGGTAAGTTGTTGCTTTCAATAGATGATAAGCAAGAAAGTTCGTTGTAGACAATGTAGAGGACGAGAAGCCTGGTTTTAGTCCAATGAAGACTGAAGTAAACAAAGTGCATGTAGATATAAAAGTAACTTTAGATGCTATTAATGTGGAACGATTAGACACTTCACGCACAAGTGTACCAAATGAACAGAGAAGAGGAAGAAACAAATGAAATTCAAAGGCAGATAGATGAGCCAACGCTACTTTGGACAAGAAGCAAGTCTAATTTTGAATTTACAAAAAGAATGATAGAGTTAATCCTGGTTGATTCACATGTGAAACGAGCTGAAACTTGAAGAATAAGCAATCCAAGGATACAAGTTAGAGGGTCAAATTTAACTAGTATGGGTTATGTCATACCAAACGGTTCACAAACAATTTCATTATTTTGAACGTTTGGTTTGTCTACAACGCTAATAATAATCAAAATTATTTCTTATTTCACACTATGTACACAAACCCACACAGCAAAAAAAATTGACTTCTGCTTTTGTCATTTTAATATGCAGGAGTTTAGCATATAAACTTAAACAGTTTACAAATCATCTCTATAATTCCATGTTGATTGTGGACAACAAATCAACATGGTTTCCTACAAAATAGGCCATATGTAAGTCCATAAATTTCAACTCAAAAATGATGCACAACCCTGCAATCAAAAACAGCTATGAAGTAAATTTGTTGAACTTCCAGTGAACCCAATGTCATCACAGACGACATGAAAAAGAATTTTACTATTGAAGAAAACAAGATTAATCGACACATTACACAACATGCTTTGACCCCAGGTTGAACAAACAGACGACGCCAAAATTGAACTGTTCTACCTTACCTAATCTCTTCTAGTAACATCTTTGTCAGGAATTTGGTTTATGACCCATATATATGTCTGTGAACCGGCTGAGCATCAAAGGTCTTGACCACTTGCAACCATGGTTTGTCTATAACCAGTACAGAACCTTTTGAAAGATGGCCAACGTATAAAACAGGTTCTCTAAACGCACAAAATTCAAAATTCTTCCTACCACCATGTTTACTTTCGTACTCATGCCCTCTCAACTTACGTTTTAATTTCCCGCTCATTGGACTATATAACTTCTTTAATGTTAAATCATGACCTTTTACTTTCTCACAATCTTCATCTTGACCAACCGGCTTTCCAAAGTCAATGAAGCACATCGCCCTACAAAAGTACAAACTAGGTTAAAAAGTATAATTGGGTAGTTTTGTACTTTTGTTTACCCTTAAATGTCACTTGTGAAGCATCTAATGTAAAACTCTGATTATTTGACCCAATAATCAGATAATCAAAACCAAAATCTTCACTAAAACTGATCAATGTTGCTAAACTTCAAATAATGGATTATCAGTTTCAAAATGCAAATCCAAACAACACCTAAAAACTTTCAAAACAGATAAATATCATTAATCTACTTTGAACTCACAAAAACATACCTGGCACTGTAAATAATGACAGCTGATGAATTTGAGGATGGTGGAAATGTAAGCCCGATAACCTCTCCTGGAAAATCTTGATATCTTCGTGGCAAAGCAAATGTGTTGGGTGTAGACCACTCTCCCAATTTCTTAGCCTCCACATCAAAAAGATACACTTGATTTGATGACGTGGATAATATTAGCGCATTACTATTTTTGGGAGTAAATCCTCCAGCTGTAACAGATGCACCATCTAATCTTGATATAAACCAGTGCTGCCTTCGTCTCTCTAGATTAAATATATAGACGTCTCCAAAACAGTTGACAGCAGCTAGCCACTGGCCATCTGGACTAGTAAACATTTTTGTTATTGGAGGCTGAGCAGGTAGCAACTCCTCATCACACTCCTTACGACAAGGGGTAAACCTATGACTTACTTCCAGACTCCCAACGTCTACAACCTGTACTATTATAAGATAGTGTTACTGCTCATGATATACAGACGCACACACACAAGCATACACATAGATACAGAGAGAGAGCATGATTTCTTACATATATCACTCCATCATGTCCCGAAATCATTAACTGAGAAGAATCAGAAGTGAAAACCAAACAGTGGGCAAAAGGTAAAGAAGAAGGAAGCTTTCTTTTACTAATAGACCACCCACTTTTTCCAGTTCCATTTTTTTTCAACTCAAATAAGCAAGGCCTCAAATTATCAGAATAAGCGAAAAACCTTCCAGAAGATGAAATGGAACTGCAAATGATCTTTCTCGAACCCTTGCTCTTAACTCGAGCCACCAAATCAGTAGTTGAAACACCACCACATGGTCCAGAAACATCTCTTTTCACATTAACAGTTAAAATATCTAGCCAGCATGAAGCCTGGACCAAAAGCAGGTAAGTAAATCCATCAACTGTACTGCATACCAATTGAATAGGTGGTCTTTGTGGTGCAGGGCAAATATCATGTGGAGCAAATTTGGTAAACTTGTTAGCAGGATATGCAAAAAGCTTAGTGTCATCACCAGCTGATATGAGCATGGGAACTCCTTTATGGGCCCACTTATTATAACTGAAGTCAATAGACTTATCCCTAACACGAGCTCTTTTTGACTTATCTTCAAGTAGTACATCTGTCAAATAAAACAAACGTAAAATGAAAAGAAGTAAACTAAACAACCTCAATGAGGCACAACTAAGCTAACGGAAAGCAGAGAGCATACCTTCGTGGCTTATGGGTACGGCAACAGTCAAGGCTCTCACGTCATGTGTATGGGCTCTCACATAACCAACATAAACCCACTTTTTCATTGGCTTAGATAGTTTATATAAAATCACCTAAAAATATAAAATTACAAAATTAATGCATAGCATTCATCAACTAGACAATAATCTGTAAAAATTATTAACAAAATGGCATTCATACCTGACCATCTGATCCAGCTGAAAACACCTTGTTATGGCTAGGACTAGCTGCCAAAGCATTGACATCACCCTTGTGACAAGAATGTGCTTGCAAGAGAGTTCCATGTAAACTGTCCCAAAATTGAACACTACCAGTACTATCTGCGCTCACAAGGGTCCCACATCTGCATGAACAAGTACAAAACAATCAAATTATTAAGCTAAACCACACAATATTTGTATGGGCTGCATACACACAAAAAAAGAAAATAATTACCTCAGGGCAAGTAAAGACCATACACAAAGTTCAGAGCCAACGCCTAAACCTCCAAGACCAACGGTGATTCTGTATATTTCATGAGACGATTTAGCATCCCAGCATCTTATGAACCTGAAATTGATATAAAAACAAAAGGGTTGAACACTTAGAATAAAATCAATATAAATCACAAGCAACGTCACAAATGGTGGATAAAAGTGCATACCCATCACTACTCCCTGAATATATCCTTTTAGCATCTGGACTCCAAGTAACACTTAATACGCGCCCTACACATAAACAATGAAGAATCACAACAAATACACAGATAAACAAAATTCGAAAGTGGTGACAGAAACAGGAGATAGTACTCACCACTGACCCTCGGCAGTGATTTATAGTAATTTAACTGATCTGATTCTGAGATATTATATATCCGCACACAACCATCATCACAAGCAACTGCCAAACTTGCATTTTCAGTAAACGGCTCTTCATATAACTCAAGTGAATCGGCTTCAGCCTCACTGTCACTAGTGACATCACCATCACCTATACTTCTATCAGAACCATGCCCATTCTCAATTGAACCCAAATCCGATTTCCGATTAAACTGCTGCCTACTCAAATGATGAGCAGCCATCTGCCAAATAGACACACCAATCGAATCCACCACCACCTGCAGACAAAATAACCTAAAATGATCAAACTTTATGATCATTATGTATGAATCTTGAAACCATTTAATCAGCGTGAGTTAACACAACCAAAAACATTTTTCATTAAAAAAACAAACCTTTTGCGTCAAATTAAACAAATCCCACTCCGAAATCGACCCATCAATGCTCGACGAAAACAACCTACCAGAACCCGAACCACACCACACGAGCGACGAAACTCTCGAATTAGAGTCACCCTGTATCGTCTACACAAACAAAACGACTTCAAAATCCAAATTCAATCAACCAACAACATCAACAACAACGAAGAACAGAAGAATCATACCAACTGGCAGTGCCAACCAACGGCACCGGGGGAAACGAGCCATATCTCGAGGGAGCCGTCTTCTCTGGCGGCGGCGACCTGAGAGTGGTCAACGCTGGTGGCTAAAGCGACTATCGGTGATGGGTTCCATTGGATTGAGGTGGTGGTGCTGCTGCTACATTTGTAGAAGTCGAGCATCTCCGCCGTCGTTGGTTGAACCCTAACGTCTCCGGAGGAAATGGTTGCAACGTTAGACGAGGGTATAAGGGTGTTTGCAATACAACAAATAAAGGGCATATGTCATCAGTTTACACGCTATAATTTATAAATGTAAAGTTTGGTCCTCCATATTTTAAAATTGACTATTAAGTCATTTAACTTTATTTGTAACTGGGGCTCGTGTTTAAGCGATCGTTAACTTAACTTACATTACATGTATGCTAACTTTTCTAAGAGGTAAATTCAGATATATACTTTGTTACTGACTAAATCTACACCATAAGGTGTATGTTAGAGGCTGCATCAGTATGACTGAAATGGATTTAATGAAAAAAAACATTGTTAGAGGTTGTTTGATTACACTGATTGGGTAAGATCTGATTGAATTAGAAGCTCATCCAGTTAGAAGTTCTGACTGTGTATGCATCTGACTGAAACTTGGCTGTTTGATTCAGTATTTGACTGGAACCAAAACGATTCAATATTTAAATAACAAAACCCACCGGAGTCACACCACCGGTCGGAACCATCACACCACCACCACCGCGAGGGGGCGGCGGCCTGCGGGTCGGAGGGGGTGACGGCCCGCGGGTCGCGAGGGGGCGGTGGCCTGCGGGTCAGCCGGTCAGCGTCAGCACGGGAGACCCAGTCAGCCGGGCTCGAAGCCGAAATCAAACGGGCTGACCCGCTGACCGAGTCAGCCGGTGAGCCGGGTCACCCCGGTCAACCGGGTCAGCCCAAAAACAAACAGCCCCTTAGTCTCGCCACGTAGGACCCTGGGGTGTTGGTGTGTCCGATCTCCGACGTTAAATTAAATATTATTTCTAAAAGGAGGTTTAAGACAGAAAGTAAATGCAAAGTATTTAGGTAAATGAATGAGATTCAATATTATCTTCTTTGGAGTGGAAAAACGTACATGTGTGTGTTTGGGAGCATATAATGATTCTCATCATGATGTTTTAGTCGTTAACTCTGATTATAGAAAATTGAGGCTTATTTGCTAGTCGTTGAATATGTTTGGGAGAAGTCAGGGTTTTATTCGTTAGGTAAATATCTTAGAAGGAGATTTTCCTTCTTTCAAGATCTAAGGCATTTAATGTCAAAAGATCTTGTTGTAGACGTCGAACATGCTTTACTTAATGCAAAGAATTCTCGATATATCCTATGCAAGTCTTTTCCAAAGCAGGGGCTTACCTACTAATTATTGAATATGTCCAAGAGACACTAAAGTGTTATTTACAAGATTAAAATCTTAGAAGAGGATTTTTCCATCTATTGATCACCAAATATTCTATATTAAATGTCTAGGTACACTTCATATAATGCAAGGCATGTCTGGGTGTTATATTTGAGGGTCTTCTTGGTCCCTAACCCTTTGTCGTTTCTTTGTTCCTTAGACACAAATAACGAAGAGTCTTTTTGATGTAAATTATTTGTGGTTTTTCTAAAATAAGATGGTCGATTTTACGTAGGCTTTCAGACTGGGATATGGGTTTTTTGACAAAACATGGGTTACACCCTTTAAGTCTCGCTAGTTCATAGCGCTTATTATTCATGATTAGGATTATTAACTCCATTATCCTCATTTGCCTTAGGTCCGGTTTGGGATTAACTAATCGATACTTCTCAAACTCGAGGGTAATCATGACCGTTACCGATGGGGGGACTTGAAAAAACATTGCCATTATGGTTGTTAATGAGAAAAGATGTTTTAAGGAATGTTGACGGGCATTGTTACTTAATGATACTTTTTATGTTGACGAGGGTAAGCCATGCTTTTTGAGATCCATGTGGCTCTTCCTACCGGCTTACCAGTGCAATTTTTGCAAATTCACTTGAGTGGACGCTTTCTATTTTTTGGAGGGAACGGTTTTTTTCCTTGCCAGTATAAGCGAAACTGTTTCTCTTCTTTTTCTTTGTTGATATTTTTTCTCTTTTTGCTTTTGTTTGTCCTGTCCATTTAAATTGATCATCATTGATTTCTACAAGATAGTTCATCTTCTCTTCTAATATATATATCTTCCATGTACAACCCTATAAAGCCCTCCTAATTCAAATACTATTTAATACTAAGTGGTGGCGATTCAACCTGCATTTTAAGCCTATGATCCATTATTACATTGTCGTGGCATTGAAAGCAAACGTAGAATACATGTACATTATCATGTATTTCATATCTAGAACCGAGAGTATGAGAAATTTGTGAGCGATGTCACGTAAGTAGGTTAGGAATTCCACTAACACGAGTCATTGTTCACCGAGTATTGCCATGATTTAGAAAAACTAGTTACGATGAGATGATTGGTCATTATATAACTGACGATGTATTTCTTAGGGACTATCATTGCATTTAGGATTCGTTTTGCTTGCGATTCTCTTACGTATTGGCATTTTGAAGGATTTCAACATTTGGTTTGCTCGATGACAAACAAAGTTCTAGTGTGGCATACTTGATATCATGATATGCCTAACTATACACGATTCACATTTGATTAATCACCGTTTTATTCGTTTTTGTTAGAGAAAACCTCCCGCTTTGGTACTTAAATGCTTAAAATGCTTAAAGTGTGTGTTGTGCCGGAAAATAGTTAGTATGATTCAAGTTGTTCAATTGACCTTGAAACTTTACTTCGTCTTTGGCTTTCAAAATGATTGAATTGTCCTGTTGATGTGTGAAAAAGACGGGTTTGGTGTAGTTTGTTTAATATAGCAATATCACTCTACACTTAACGGAATTGAGTTTCTCTATATTACTATAGATAAAATAGTTAAATTTGATACGGTCAACTAATTAAAGCCCGGCTACCCGGGGTACCCCATTGGCGAAAAGGCACCCCATACGCCTACAAGCACAGACAGCGTTGGGTAGCCCAAGCCCACCAACCACCAATTCCAAGGAAAACCCGTCACCCGAAAGCTCACTGCGGTAAAACCCGGCCCACCAACAGCATTTTGCTGCCGGTAGGACTTGAACTCACAACCTCCCCTAGAGGAAGTCATGAGGATACCATTCAACCAAATGGTTGGGTATGACTAATTACTCAATTACTCAATAAAGTATATAAAAATTGCATGCTTATGATAAAAGAAGAACTACTGAATTAAATGTAGGAATTAATGATGTTTAAGTTTTATCATGGAAAGAGTTATATGTTTTTTAAAATTAGAAAACTTAAGTCAATGTTTATCAAACATTCAAAATCATTATCGGATTGGAAAATCTTGCATATGCTATTTGTAGGTGTTACGAGCTATGTTGCCCGCACACTGCAGCTTGACCGCGTATGGCGTCACGTTTGCGAACTTCATTACACATGTTGTGGTATAGACATTAAAATGCTTAAGTGCATAAAACATATTAAAAAAATATTATGAATTGCACGTTACGGGATAATAACTTTAAAAAAGTATTTTAACGAAAGACGTGTGCGATGCAGCGGAGCCATACCTTGACATTAACATGGTTAGTGGCACGTTACGGCGCGTATGTGAAATTCATTACGTGTGTGCCGCCTACTTATTAAAAAAGTAATTTGAAATAATTATTAGAAAAGAAAAGGAAAAAAATAATTTAAAAGGAAAAAATATAAGAAAAGTAACTAAAAAACCCCAAGAAAAAAAAGGATGTTGGCGGGGTTTGAACCGCATGAACTCCCGAAACACAATAAACCACTACACTAATTTCACATTTGAGGAATTTTCCTAAAACAAGTTATCTAAGAGCATTCTCATCCCAATTGGTATATTTATCTTTATTTTTATTTTTTATGAAAAACCTCTAAAAAAGCATCTCCATCCCATTTCTTAAATTACATCTTATCTTTATAATATAAGATTTCAATTTAAGATATATACAGTGAATCTTTATATTTACTAATTCATTGTACATACCTTATACCAACTACCATATCTCTCCCGGTTCTTCTCATGTCCATTCCTCCTTTCGTTGACGATGACAACTACCATCGACCTCATCTTTTTCCTAGTTCCTCACGTATGAACCACCGTTCCGGTTCCCTGCGCTTAATCGATGGTCTTCTCATTCTTCTATTTAGGGTTTTGATTTGATATCACTAAAGGAAGATCGTCCATAGTTAGTAGTAACACATCTCCAATTTCTTCAATTTTGAACAGTTTGATGAAGAGATCAGTTAATTAGCTTTGGGTAATCTTACATCAGTTCAGTTTGTTACGTAAAAATTGGTTATTAGTTCCTATCTTGATGTTTCTGGAGTAAGTCTTTTGTGATCTTAATGGGTTTTTGATTATTCGAACTGGGTCGATAAGTTTTCGACTTTAATCTTCGTTTGATGAATTGATAAAAGTAATTGCTACCACTTTTTTGTTTTCCTTTGATTATTACGAGGATTCAACAATTAATCCTGATGTACTCTCTTATATTGTAAGCAATTGCTACCACTTTTTTGTTTTTCTTTGATTATTAGTTGTTATATGCACATACTCTGTGATGAAAGTTTGATTATTAGTTGTTATATGCACATACTCTGTGATGAATGTTTTGGTTGAAGTAAGCAACATAATTAGTTTGTTTGGTGGGGAGTGACTATGTGTTGCAGATTGAATGATGTAGTAATTTTGTATGTTCGTCTTTTGTTTGTGAATTGTGATTCAAAGCTTTAATTTTGTTTAATCTTGTGTTAGATCTTGTTGGAAAGATATTTTATAGTTAGTTTGCATGTGTTATTTATGTTATTAAGCCGTTTAGCGCAGGCCAAAATTATCATTTTTAGATGGACCAGTCATAACCGAACTCATCTTAACCCAAACTCGTTCCATACAAAACGTCTCATAAGTTTGATAGTCAAACTTCCATATAATTTATTAAAAATCAAATTTTAGAAATAATTGATAGTAAGACAAAATAGTTGATAAGGAATGGAATGTGAGATGTTTTTAGAAAATGAGATATAAATATAAGGGATGATGATTATTTGGTAAATTATAAAGATATGGATAAAGAATGGACTGTGAATGCTCTAACACCTTTTAAGTTCTTAAAATTATAAAAGAATAAGAAAGTCTCATTGATACCTTTACTTGAGTTACTATATAATTTTCAAAGCTAATAAAGTGTGTGTAAGTTTATTTTTACAGAATTACAATGTTTGGATTAATTTGTATTGTTGTCCTCTATATTAACTATGTTAAGATAAATTTGTGTCAATAGTACAAAACACAACTAAGGACAATTAATTGGTCAAGAACAATTTAGGAACATAAGAACAATAATTTAGGAATCATAGAGTGAAATCACTGCATTAATCAATCAAAAGTACATTGTTTATGTTCAAAATTCCATAGCACACTGGTATACTCTTACTTCTAAACCACACCACGATGTTATTTAGATCCCGAAAGAGATAGATATGAATCTGAATTCCAATATGTTATACATTGTAAGAGTAGCACTCAAAACCGAAACCCCCGATTTACAAGCCATTACTATTCGACTTGAAACACACTCAATTGACTCTATTTAACAGAGGAAAAATCATCTAATCTATCTCATTTAACTATCTAAACATCTAATTTTACACAAGACACACACACACATCCAATTCGATCAACATATTCAACTCACAAATGCAAATTAGTCGAATGCTTCGGATCATTCTAAACAAGAATTGATAGAAGGCTATTGACCTTCAATGTCTAGTGAAGCTTTTCATATCATCAATTGGGATTAATCATCATCAAATACTCGAATTCAGATCATCACAGTTGCGGTTATCCTTGTTCTTGTTTTGACAATTATAAAAAGCCAAGAAAAAAACTATAATAATAATATATCACTAAAAAACTATTTTGTTAATTAATAATAATTCATAATTATATATTTAATTTCTGAAAGTTTTAAAAATTTTAATTTCACATTTATTATCTTTTAACAAATATAGATGTTATAAAAACATTATTAATTTATTTAAAAGTTTTAAATCAAACATAAAGCATTTCAAATCAATTTAAATTGATGCTTGCAAATCTTTAAATAATTATTTATTATTGACCAAAATTATTTAAATAATTAATTACTATTTCTCAAACTTTAATACTCAAACTTTATTTAAGCAATTATTAAAAATTAAATATTTAGATAATTTTTTAATAATTCAATTTCAATAATTATTCTTTATTATTTCAAATCTAAATTATTTAACCAATTTATTTTATTCTTATTTAATCAATATATATAATTAGTTACTTTATTTTAATATTAATTATATAAAAGCCCCAAAATCCTAATCGAAACCCTAAATTTATACCTATCTTAAATCATTGTTATTCTAACAAAAATACACCAAACCTTAGGTTGAACCATATGAGTTTTTAGTGTCAAGTCTAGCATTTTATCATTTTCAAAACGTTTATAATTATCAATGTGATATTCATAACCCATTTTCATGTATTTTGTTATTTGGAAAAATCATGTGATTCATATTCAAACATTTTTATTCATTTTATTTATTGTTATTCTATTTCAAAATTCAATTCAAGACATGTTATGTTATTACTTGTAATTATGTGCGCATAGTTAGATAAACTAGATGATAACACAATCATTAATTCAAGCAACCACAGTAACAATCATAGAACTACTGGTATGATAAACCTATCCCATATGGTTATTCGAGTGGTGTTGATAGATCTATTGGCTTGACAAACGCACCCCATATGAATATTCGAGTGGTGATTGGAACCAGATTCAATCAATCAATCATACGGATTCGTCTGCGGACCGAGTCAATTTTAATCAATCATAAGGCTTCGTATGCGGACCGAGTCAATTCAATCAACCTTAAGGCTTCGTTTGCGAACCGAGTCAATTAAGACATTAGGTTTGATTGTGTTTGGTTTGTCTTTTATGTTACATTATTGCACTTATAAGTCTTGACATTATCATGTGAATTGAATTGTTTTCAATCAATTTAATCAATCTATATATGTATGCAAACCTATGTTTACTCACCAGCTAATTTGTTAGCTGGCTTGTTACGTTTTTCACATGATTTTAGGAATGCAGATCAGTGGACTTCTATATGCATATTTAGGGCTCGGACTTAGTAAAAAATAAAGACAATTTCATTGTGTTTACTTGAGTTTCTATTTTATTATAACATATTGCTTCATTAGTATTATTCAATAAAATAATTTAATATTATTTCAGCGTATTTACTACCATGTGCCATGAGCAATCGATTCACATTCGTTCGCCCCGATGATTCCGCCACCAGTCAATGTGTGACACTAGTCGTATGATTGTACAGTCGACTTAGTAAATAATTTGAGGTACAAGATTGATAGACTCAACTAATGTGCTTTGCATAACTTAATTATTTCTCAACCTACAATTTGAGTATATATGTTATAAATTTATCTATTAAGCTATATCTAAATGTGCAGGACCGTTTAACGGATGGTCAATACAACACAATAAACAATAAAGCGAGAGGTTAGAACACTTAATTGATCAAATAGGGAACTGGTAACTATATGGTTTGATACTTAGAACACAAGTAAATATAAGACAGAACAAGAAGCAAACAACACAAGTATTGGTTTCAAAAATGTTGTATATTGCTCTTAAGTTCTTTACAAGTGTTATAAAGCATAAAAAGAAATACAAGGACCTGAGATACTTTATACTACATCCTACAACCGGCCATACTTAGAAAGCCAGCTGGAAACATATTATCTAGACAACAACAAAATCAAATGTAGAGTCAAAAGGCAAATTGCCTTTTGACTAGTGACTATGGCATGCCATAGCTCATATCCTAATATATTACAAAAAGGATAAAAGTACATAAAGTAGAAATCAACAGACTCAAGACCTCAATGTACAATTACTAAAAGCATGGACCTTTTCACCAACTTATGAAAGTTGGCGAGTCAACAGAGTTGCAGCGGAAAGTGGTCTAGCTTTATGGAAAAGTACATAAGATAAAGCATGTTTCAAAAGTCTTCGGAAGAAATCAGTCTTCACTTCTTGGCTTCGGAAGACTTTGTCTTTGAAGCTTCGGAAGACTTCACTTTTGGCTTCAGAAGATGTTGGTCTTGGCTTCGGAAAATTTTACACTTAGAATAATTCTGATGCAAGGTGTAAAGCTTCCGAAGCATTTCTACTCTGCACTTAAGTGCATGCATGTAGGAGAGACTTTGAATGTTTTAGGTGCATCAGCCTTACATTAAACCTTACAAACTCCCCCTAGGTTGATGCTACCAAAAACATTTGAAGACCTTAGATGTTGACTGTCCTTATCATGATAATGACCATACCCTTCTTCATAAGATGGTCAGGATCACTCAGACTTTCAAAGTGTCTTCTCATATCAAAGAGATAATGTAGAGGTAAGTTGAACATGTCCTGCCATGTGTAGACATCTTCATCACCTTGATCTCTGATTACATGCCATCTTTCTGGATTAGTAGTGAAGGTCCAGGATAAGAAAGGTCTTTTTGATGCAAAAGAAGCTACTTGAATTGGAGTTGATTGAGCTGCCTCTTCATGCACTTTCTTAGGATGATTTGATTCATCCTGAGGCTTGGAGGTGGATGACTCTGACTTCTTCTTTTTTTGACTTGGGTCTCGAGGTCATCCTTTTCCTCCTCTTTGGAAATTTCAACTGAGAAGACTGACCTTCAACACTTGGTTGTTCAGTCTTGTCTTTCTCAGTTGGGTCTACCTCCCTCACAGGTTCAAAAGGAAAAAGAGTTTGACCTTGTTGTAGATAAGAAGATGAAGCTTGTTGAGGTTTAGCAGGAGGTCCATGTTGTGTTGTCTCAAATTTTTCAACCCTAACCTCCACTTTAGGAGGGGCTTGACTTCCTTTTGGCCTTCCTGATTAAGTTCTTCCTTCTTGACTTGGTCATCCCAACTCTTTTACTCTCCTTAAAAGAATAGTGACCCTTCTTAGAATGCTCTTCTTCACTCTTCTTAGAGGCATCCTTCACTATTTCCTCTTCATCCTCTTCACTCATGGGGTCTATGATGGGAAGCTCATCTTCACAAGTTCCATACCTAGGAGATCTTACAGACAAGATTGTGCGTGAAGGAGCTATCTCATTAGATCCCAGTCCTTGCTTATTTTGATAACAAAATTTTGCAGGCAAGGATGAGGATATAATGTTCTTGAAGGGCTCTCTTCAAGAACACATTTTTCTGCCCTGGCTTTGCTGATCACAAGCTCATCCTGGCATTCAGTCAACTTAGTTATAAGATCTTTGATCTGAGTCCTGTAGTTTGTATGTTCATGTTTCATGTCTAAGTCCTCTAAGTCTATTTTTAGTTTATAATCAATTTCAGCTCTTTTGAAATCAGATTTTAATATATTTAAAGATTTAAGATCAGATCTCATCTCTAAGTTAAGGGATGGTCAATACAACATAACACACAATAAGGAGAGAGTTTAGAACACTTAACAGATCAAATAGGGAACTGGTAACTATATGGTTTGATACTTAGAACACAAGTAAATATGAGACAGAACAAGAAGCAAACAACACAAGTATTGGTTTTCAAGAATGTTGTATATTGCTCTCAAGTTCTTTACAAGTGTTACAAAGCATAAAAAGAAATACAAGGACCTGAGATACTTTATACTACATCCTACAGCCGGCCATACTTAGAAAGTCAGCTGGAAACATATGATCTAGACAACAACAAAATCAAATGTAGAGTCAAAAGGCAGATTGCCTTTTGACTAGTGACTATGACATGCCATAGCTCACATCCTAATATATTACAAAAAGGATAAAAGTACATAAAGTAGAAAGCAACAGACTCAAGACCTCAATGTACAGTTACCAAAAGCATGGACCTTTTCACCAACTTGTGAAAGTTGGTGAGTCAACAGAGTTGCAACGGAAAATGGTCCAGCTTTATGGAAAAGTACATCAGATAAAGCATGTTTCAAAAGTCTTCGGAAGAAATCAGTCTTCACTTCTTAGCTTCGGAAGACTTTGTCTTTGAAGCTTCGGAAGACTTCACTTTTGGCTTCGGAAGATGTTGGTCTTGGCTTCAGAAGATTTTACACTTAGAATAATTCTGATGCAGGGTGTAAAACTTCCGAAGCATTTCTACAATGCACTTAAGTGCATGTATGTAGGAGAGACTTTGAATGTTTTAGGTACATCAGCCTGACATTAAACCTTACAAAATGATGTTAGCACATTCTATATGAACAATATTCATCTGCTAAGCATACCTAAGATTGCCTGATCACTATACATAAATAAGGATCTTTATCATTCCTAAGTAGAGGACGAAGAAGTAACTAGTCTAGAAGTACCATATTTAATCGCGGCAGTGCATCAGTGCATCTCGTAATTATCACGAGGCATGGTATTGCATTTATTAGCACATATGCTAGCTAAGTGTAATTCGAATCCAATACATTGCACTCTTTTTCCCTTCACTAAGTTTTAGTCTATTAGAGTTTTTCTTAGGAAGGTTTTTAATGAGGCAAAGTAACTGATCTACCAAAATTAGATGATTATATAGGTCCCGAAATGTCGATTTAACATCATCCGGAAGTATGTTTTTAATTATATATGATATGTTTTGTACTTTTTTCCTTAGCTATGGTTTTTGTTCCATTGGGTTTTCCTAGCAAGGCTTTTAATGAGTCAACTTCACAAGCGTATCGAAGAACAAGTCACTTTTTGCAGGATTTAAGATATGCGGTATGATAAGAACAAAAGTCTCAACTAGTTGATTATGCTTATGCAGTATATCTATTGGACCCACATAGTTCGATTATAGCAACATGACAAGTTGATGACGATCAAGGAAAGTCCAACAACAGTATATGAAGACCACACAACATTATTCATGGAAACGAATGAAAACCGCATCAAAGATCAAACGAGCTACTATCATATAAAATTGAACTCCAAACAGTAGAAGATACGTGTTTAAGTGAGGGGAGTAATATACACGTTGTGCTCTTTTTCCGTTAACTAAGTTTTGTCATACTAGGTTTTCTTAGTAAGGTTTTAACGAGACAACATAACTGATCCTGAAGTATCAGTTAACATCGATCCTGAAGAACCAAACCAACACAATCCAGAAGTATAATGTTGAAAGTATATGATATAAAATGTCTGAAGAGAAGTGTTATAAATGTATATTATTTTAGGCTCAACCTAATGTTAATGAGCTTTAGGGTTTGATAATTATATATAAATATACTAGCTTTAGTAAACCCGTATATTACACGGGTTAAATAAATAAAATATTAAATAGAATAAAATTTTTATTAATTATAAAACAATATTTTAAGATAGTATATGATTGAAATTACGTATGAGTAACGATTATAAGTAATAAAACAATAATTTTTAATTTTTAAATTTTTTTATATTTTTCAAGAAAATAAATTGTAATATTTTGTTTCAAAACATAACGTTTTAAAAAATATCATTTTAAAATTTTCTTACTAAAACTCTTAATTTTAATTATTTTTTGTTTATAAAAAATATTTTAAAAACGAATTTTAATGTATTTCGTTTTTTAAATAAAAGTTTAATTTTTTAGAAAAAATCTTTTTGTAAAAATTTGTTTTTTTAGAAATAATACTAATTAAAAGATCTTTTTCTCAATTTATGAAAAAACTATTTTTAATCTAAAAATAATTAAATAATATTATTAGTAATTAATGTACTTATTTAATAGTATGGAGAAACGGGAAAATTTTGATGAGAATGAATATGGTGTTGCCACGTGTCACCATAATTATTATTTTATTATAATAAAAAGATAATTTATGAATTGTATATGGTAACCCTAATCAATATAAATCAGTTTCTCTTTCGTTTATCTCTTATTTACTATACACTTGAAAACCAATATATGTGGCCAATGAGATTGGGCCACACGACTCGGTTTTTAAATATAGTCAAGGTTAGCGAGAACATGACATATTGAAGGCTTTGGTTCAGTGATTTAGGTTGTATTTTCTTGAGGCAAACAACCCGAGTTCAATACTCGCTTCAGTGGTTAAGGTTGTATTTTCTTGAGGCAAACAACTTGAGTTCAATACTTATGGTTGTCAATTTTTTTTTCTTTCATTTTTCCTATATCTGCTTTTTAACTTATTTCATGTTTTTTATCACTAATTTGTTAACAAATTTGTCGTTTCAATGTAGCTTTTTAACGGTTTCTTTCTTTAATATAAATTTCACCAACGTTAATGTTCTTTTGCGATGTTGGTTTTCTTAGTGGTTTTAATTCTTTTTGATATTTCAATATTATTTTAGTAATTGACTTCGTTGTATAAAGTTTTCTATTTTATTAGCTTAATTCACGACTTCAAACGTTATTGTTGTTACTTTAATCTATAACTTTATCTAACACTGAATCATGTTTACACAACGACATGCGAGAAAACCGAGTCACGTTTACGCTGCAACGCGTGAAGCAAGTCGTAATGCATGGTAAATCGACATGCTTATTTTTATTAGCGTTTAGATCCCATACTTCAAAATTTTATACTTTCATGTACAATTTTACTTAAAAAATAATTTCTTACGTTCATATTTTTATTTACATGTCGGTATAAATTCGACTCCATCTACGTTTGGACGTAAATTAGGATCAGCAATGACTCGGGCCATATATAAAATGTTTCCGTGCTTATTTTACGTACCCCTTAAAATGGTCTACGTTTCGATGTTCGTGTATGTTTTGACGTAGATTTAGAATTGAGTTGAGTAAAATATAACATACGTTTTGTTTGGAATAGTGTCGAGTCAAATATAATACGTTTTTATTACTCTACCTTTTGACGTAAATTTTGTTCGGAGACGTTTGTATTTATTACGTCATGTATGATGTCGCGTGTTGACGCGACGGGTAAATAACTAGTTCATTTTATTCGCATTAGAATTTTTATGTAATTATATGTCTTGTTCGAGTTGTAGGACCATGTTTCTAGTAAAACTAATAGTTGGATTTTTACATCAGAAACATAATCTTTAAATCAAACTTTCATTAGTTTTAAGCAGCAGAAATTAAAACATTGCCTGTAATCAAACCCACTACATCGTAATATGAAAATTTTAAATAACATGATAACTAAGCTAGGATGTCAGTCTTGGATTCTATGTCGGGTAGTTATGTAATCCATGCCAAACAAAAATCTTTATTTATCTTTTCAGTCTTGTCAATCTAATATGCATACAAAAGTCAGTGTTGATAAGTGAGTTCTAGTTTTATTTTAACAAAGTAACTCTACTCAAAACTCTAACTTTAATAGTGATTGTTACTTTTTCTTTAATTATCTTTATCATATTTTAACTCTGCATTAGCTTTGTCATACTTTTATCAAGTATATGTGTTTTTATACTTCACTTTACTTTATCTATGTGCTTACGTAAGTGCAAGACTTCTTTAGCTTTGGCTTTTTCTTGTGTTATAGTGAAAGCCCTTGCTTTGCCTCTTGGCTTGTCACCACATCTTTTGTATTTACCTTTCTCAGTTCCTAGCTAAGGCTCCAGCTTTGGCCTTCTCGTAATCCTGTTACTGATTCGCCACTGTTGTAGCGCTTTATCAGATTAGGGACGTCTTTGGAGAAATGGTTGGTTTTTTCACATTGGTAACACAAGTTTGATCCGAGTCTGCATTTCCGGATGTGTTTTCGCCACACTTCCAACACTTACTGAATTGTTCCACATTTACCTTCTTTGACTTGACAACAGATTTGTCATTCCTTGTCCTTTTCACAACAACAACCTAACTTGACTAGAGACTCAAAACTCTTTGTTCTACTAGCCTTGACATAGGTCCTAACTTTCAAGAAGGCTAATTCCTGAACATAGCATTTCATTCTTTTTCTTCTTAGTAATGACAAGAATGCACCAATCTAGCCATCTCACTGACATGAAATATATATTTCCTATGAATAAGGTTCCCAACTTTAAATCCTAAGAATTCACTCTCAACCATGTCAATCTTATTCCAAGGAACCTTTAGATATTCCTACTTCATGACATGTAAGGTGAGGTACCCATGACATGTAAATAAAAGGAAGGTCATGGGTTCAAGTCTCACTCTTAGCAAAAGTGCTTAGAAATGAACCAGGGGTTTTTTTCAGTAATGAGTTTCCTCCTGAGGGGGTTGGAGTGCGGTCCCAACTGGAAAACGGATGAGTGGGCCCGATTAAAATAACACATATCATCCGAAGCTGGGTCGCACATTTGCCGTTAAAAAAAAAGATATTCCTACTTCAAGCTTCTGAATTCACAGAGGTCTTTAGTCTACCTGATTGTATTCCACCAATGAATAACTTCTTTAATGGAAGAGTGGGTTGCAGACTTTACAACTTGATCGGCGCTGCACTCGTTTACAATATTTTTAAATATAATGCTAGTTTATTTAGGCTACCTGTGGATACTACGAGAATTTCACCACACATTGGTGTTGAGATATTTATTTATAATGGTAATAATAAACCTTAGGTGTGTTAAAACAAAATCTAAAAAACTTTAGTGGTCAAGAAGTAAATATTCTAAACGTAATTATAGCTTTTAGTTTTCTTATTATAGATAGTAGATAATTATATATATATATATATATATATATATATATATATATATATATATATATATATATATATATATATATATATATATATATAGGGTAGGGTTATCTTGAGAACCATCATTTTTAGTGAGAACTCTAGGAACCAATATCAACCACACATTTTAGTCACATGCAAGTCACATGCCACTTCCACCTTTTTTCTAAAACGTTCATAACTTTTTTTCATAACATTATTTTTTCATAAAAATTTCACCATTAATTTTATTATTTTTTTATCTTTCCAACGCCTACCATATTGATATATTTTTTTAAAAAATTCGTCCACCCGTTATTTACACATGTGTAAATTAGTCATTACATATGTGTAAATTCTGTTTTACACATGTGTAATTCCAAGAATTACATATGTGTAAAATGACGTTCGTAAAAAAAACGAGATTTTTTTTAATTTTTATAATTTTTTTTATTTTTTTTAATGGTAGAGGGAAATGAGAGAAACACTTCTGTGTTTTTAATTTTTTAATTTTTTTTATTATTTTTTATTTTATGATTTTTTTTGATTATGTTGTTGTTAATTACAATTTTGCCATCGAAAACTAGTGGTTCACATTGGTTCCTAGAGTTCTCACAAAAAAAAGAAGTTCTCATTTGATCCCTCCCCTATATATATATATATATATATATATATATATATATATATGTATATATATTCTAGTTTAGCAATAACAGTTGTTCCAGTTTAAACATAAAAACATGTTCATTTTATTAGAGATAATATTAGAGATAAACTTTGGGATTCAAATTTTGTATTAATATTTATCTCTTCCATGTTTAGAGGATAGATCGGTTTCATGTTTACCCTATTTAAAGGGTTTATGATCATGGCTAATGACGATTCGATTGATACCATAAGTTTTTTTATGGTATCAGAGCCACCACTTCGATATCTACCCTAGCCACGTAAATTACACTCGCTGCAACCACCCATGGCCGAAGAAAAGAAGGATGAAACCGTGGATGGCGCATCCACCAGAGAAGTGAAGGCCACGGCCTTGCACCCAGCATACTCAGTCTTAAACATCCAGACTAAGATCCGTACCCTCGATGGAACCAAGGTCACGTACTCATCGTGGACCAAACTTTTTAAACTACATGCAACGGCATACAAGGTTCTGGACGATATTGACGGCACGAAACCACCTGCAGCAAGTGACGCGGCATACGAACAGTGGAAAGAAATAGATGCTTTGGTCCTACAATGGATTTATAGCACGCTATCAGATGATCTTCTGGTTCGAGTCCTGCAAAACGAAGCCACGGCACGATCAGCATGGACAAACATTCAAAAGATCTTCCTCAGCAATAAATCGTCGAGGGCGGCGGCCCTTGAATCAGAATTCTGTAACCTTACCCTCGGCTCCTGCTCATCCATGGACGAGTACTGTTAACGTCTTAAAGACTTGACAGACCAACTCGGGGATGTTGATTACCCGGTCACCGAATCCCGACTAGTTCTACAACTAATCCGGGGTTTGCCCCCCGAGTTCGACACCGTCTCGAGCTTCATCAATCAAAGTGCTCCAAATTGGGACACCGCTCGTAGCATGATCCAACTCGAGCAACATCGTCAAAACGCAAGAAAACAACAACCGCACACCGTCATGGCAGCACCCGGAGCAACACCTCAACAACCTTCTTACAACAACCGAAATACCTACCCACCCCAACCAGGCTATCGCGGTTGCGGGAGGGGCCGGGGACGCCATCAACGTGGACGAGGTCGCGGTCAAAACCAGACATCGCACCATTTTCAGCAATGGACCGGACAAAGCCCACAATGGCAGCAAACCTGGACACCACCACCCGCACCTTACCCAACTGCCCCACCAACCCAACAACGCCAAATCCCTCACTGGAATACCAGCCCAACAGGCCCACCTGGCCCATCGCCGCATCCCCAAGCCACTGCCAATGTTGCAGCCCAACCGCCCTCTACGGGCCCAGCAGAGTTTGGATCCACTAACTCCTATGTCGATTTTAACACATTCAACCCATCGGACCTCGGCCCGGCTTTGCAACAAGTTCACCTAAACAGCACGGATCCAGCATGGTACATGGACATCGGGGCTTCTTCTCATCTCACTTTCGATCAAGGTAAACTTACTACTCCCTTGTCTTCTTCTCATGTTTCCAATATTTTCGTTGGCAATGACAACTCGTTACCAATCTACGGGTCTGGTAACACCACACACCCAACACCCAACCGCACCTATCGCCTTAATAACATTCTATACACACCCGACATCATTAAAAATTTACTTTCCGTTAGAAAATTCACCATTGACAACAACACATCCGTTGAATTTGATCCTTTTGGCTTTTCTGTGAAGGACCTCAAGAGTGGAACACTTCTTTCTCGCCACAATAGTACCGGTGATCTCTACCCACTTACCGCACCAACTGCTTCCGCCTTTGTTTCTACAAGTGACCAATGGCATAACCGACTTGGCCACCCCGGAGAATCTATTATGCATTTACTTCGTAGTCGTTTTTTAATTCCATGTAATAAACCTAGGATTTCTACTTTATGTCATTCATGTCAACTTTCTAAATACACAAGGTTGCCCTTTTATGATTCATTATCTCGTACGCATGCACCTTTTGATTTAATTCATTGTGATTTGCGGACATCGCCCATTCTAAGCAAATCCGGGTATAAATATTACATGGTTTTGATCGATAACTATACGCATTATGTATGGATCTACCCATTGAAATATAAATCCAAAACTTTCACTAATTTCTCAAAGTTTCATAAACTCATTCACACACAATTTAATCGGAAAATAAAAACCTTTCAATGTGATCTTGGAGGCGAGTTTGATAACCACGAATTCAAATCCTTTGCCCACAACCATGGCCTAGTCTTTCGTTTCTCATGTCCCCAAACTTCACAACAAAACGGGCGAGCTGAAAGAATGATCCGACGACTTAACGACATTGTTCGCACCCTACTCACCCATGCTCGACTTCCACCACCTTTCTGTGTCGAAGCATTACACACTGCAGTCTATCTCCATAATATTCTACCCATAAAGCGTTTAAACTTTTCTACACCAACGTTTGCCCTCTACCTCCGCCACCCTACCTATGACCACCTTCGTGTGTTCGGCTGCGCGTGTTATCCTAACACCGCAGCCACCCAACCACATTAATTGCACACCCGATCCACACGGTGTATCTTCCTTGGATACCCGGAACACTTTCGGGGATATCGTTGCCTAGACCCCATCTCTGGCAAAGTAATACTCTCACGACATGTGGTCTTCGATGAACACTCGTTTCCATACAACAACCCCCCAATCCAACCTTCTTACGAATTCCTTGAGGATCCTTCACCACTACATCCATATTCCTTTCCTAACAACCACCCTACAACACCACCCTCGCCACCCACATCGACGGATCCACCAACCTCTCCTAACCAACCCTCACCAATGCCCACTGCCAGTCCTCACCAACAATCACCTACTCCCGCCCCAACTCAAAACACCTCAACCAACCACCACACTCCTGCCCATCCCCATACCGCTACCCATCCAATGACGACCCGTGCCAAGGCTGGCATCTCCAAACCTGTCACCCGTCTGAACCTCCATACCACATCCACACCACCGATTACACCTATTCCAAAATCATACACGCATGCCCTATCAGACCCGAATTGGAAACGTGCCATGGATAATGAATTTATTGCGTTACAAGAGAATGAGACATGGGAGTTGGTACCGAAACCACTCGATCACCCGGTTATCCGTTGAATGTGGTTCTTTTGCCACAAATTCAAACCTGACGGTTCCTTGGAACGATACAAGGCACGGTTAGTTGTTAACGGAAAATCACAAACCGTGGGTATCGATTGTCATGACACTTTTAGCCCGATGGTCAAACCGGCCACGATTCGCACCGTCCTGAGCATAGCAGTCTCGCATGGATGGCCCATTCACCAATTAGACGTGAAGAACACCTTCCTTCATGGAAAGCTCCAAGAAACAGTCTTCATGCATCAACCACCGGGATTTGTCGACCCACGAGCCCCCAGCTTTGTCTGTCGATTGAAGAAGTCCCTTTACGGACTCAAACAAGCCCCCAGGGCATGGTACCAGCGGTTCTCGACATTTATTACTTCGCACGGATTCCGAAGTAATAAGTGTGATAACTCCTTGTTTATCTACTCAACAGGCACCACACGGGCTTTCTTATTACTCTACGTGGATGATATAGTGCTCACCGCCTCCGACCCGTCCTTCTTACAACATGTTATTCGCACTCTGGCTACCGAGTTCACCATGACGGATCTTGGGGCTTTACATCATTTTTTGGGCATTACAACCACTAGGGATAAACATGGTTTGTTCTTATCTCAAGCACAATATACTCGGGACATCTTGAAACGTGCCGGGATGACTAATTGCAAGCCATGTGCTACACCCGTCGATACATCCACCAAGTTGAGCGCCACCAACGGGCCCCTCTTTTCTGATGGACCGTTATACCGAACCTTGGCGGAGCTTTGCAATATCTTACTTTCACCAGGCCGGACATCGCTTATGCGGTTCAACAAGTATGCCTTTTCATGCATAACCCCCGAGAGCCACATTTTCAGTTTTTGAAACGGATCCTACGGTATCTTGCGGGTACCATTACCTACGGGTTACAACTCATACCATCCCCTTCTCTCACGTTAACGGCCTACTCCGATGCCGATTGGGGAGGCTGCCCCGATTCTAGACGGTCCACTTCTGGGTATTGCGTCTTCTTGGGTGATAATCTTATTTCATGGTCTTCTAAGAGACAACCCACTATTTCACGGTCAAGTGCCGAGGCCGAATACCGCGGTGTTGCAAACGCGGTTGCGGAAGCTACATGGTTGCGTAACCTGCTTCTTGAGCTACACACTCCTATCCGGAAGGCTACTATAGTGTATTGTAATAACGTGTCGGCCGTTTACTTGTCGCAAAACCCTGTTCAACACCAACGTACGAAACACGTAGAAATAGACATCCATTTCGTTAGAGAGAAAGTTCAAATCGGCCATATCCGTGTATTGCATGTGCCATCGGCATCTCAATATGCCGACATCTTCACCAAAGGACTACCGAGGCAGCTATATACCAGTTTTCGAGACAGTTTGAGCGTTCGTCCTTCTCCCGCTCCAACTGTGGGGACTATTAGAGATAATATTAGATATAAACTTTGGGATTCAAATTTTGTATTAATATTTATCTCTTCCATGTTTAGAGGATAGATCGGTTTCATGTTTACCCTATTTAAAGGGTTTATGATCATGGCTAATGACGATTCGATTGATACCATAAGTTCCTTTACATTTGGGTTAGTAAACTACATTTAGCGTTTAGGAGTTTAAGTGAAACTTAAGTTTTTGTTATCGTTTGATTGTTGATTACATATTTTATATAATGATATTTTTTTATGGATTACTAGTCCAGGAATCACTATTAGGATTTTTAGTTACTTATTTGTTGTTTCTTTGTAACTTGAATTTTAGGTATTATGAAGAAACAATTTCCAATAAACCAGTCAAACTTTGAATCATCATCTTGAAATCGTAAATCCCCTAACATGGATGTGAATGATCTTTTATGGTATCCTTCCAAAAGGAAACTAATTTTATTTTATCATTCATATCAAATAGATGAAATTAGTCAAGCATATATGCTTAGAGGTTAATGTCACGCAATAGGGCATGGTTTTTCACAAACAGATTTAGTGGTAAATTACTACGTTTTAATTTCGATTAGTTTCAACAATATAGCAATTGCTTAGAGTTTAGTGTCAAACAAGATAAAATACATTGCTTGTACCAGGGCCGGCCTTATGGTTTTGTGGGTGAAGCAAGGGGCTTGGGGCCCTCTAAAATACAAGGGCCTCGTTTTTTATTAAGATATATATTAGTGTCATGTTTTTTAGTGAGATTTTTTTGGGCCTAGAAAAAAATACAATTCAATAGATCAGAGAAACCAAAGCACCCAACGATATTTGATTATATTGGAAACCAAGAGACGATTAGATGAACATCGACCAGTTCCAGAATCGATTCTCAGCAATGGCATCCGATGATACTTTTCAATCTCGAAATCAAATTCTAAGTTTTTCACCAAGAAAATTGTTCAATGTTAGTTTACTGAATTGTTCAAATTCTACAAATCTACAATCATTTGATTCACTGGGAAAAAAGAAAATTACGGATTATTATTCAAGGTCTGTAATGATTGGAACAAAAGTTATTAAATGAATTATTCAAGGTTATTTGATCGTCTTCTTTGCCCCTTCAATAATTTTCTAATTGATTTATTATGCATTTAGTTGTACGGGTTTAGGAATTTTTGTTTTGTGACTAGGCATTTAGATTTACTGTTTTGTGATTAATGATTTTAGTCCAATTTTAAATATTAACTTGCTAAAGTGTTAATTTATTTGATGGTGGCTTAAGTTAATGATTTCGTGATTACTATCGGCCTCAAACCCGAATAAAAATAAAGTTTTTAACTTGAATTTTTGAAAAAGGGCCCCGAGATTTTTGTTCGCTTGGGGCCTTCAAATAGTTTGAGCCGGCCCTGGCTTGTACTGTTACTTGTGTTAATAAAAGTGGACAACAAGATGCATTTGTGAGTGTCTGTTCTAATGGTTGGAACACGATCAAATGATTGGATACTCATGTTAGTAATATCAATAGTTTTCACAACAAAGCATGTAAAAGAAGAAGACTGCTTAGACATGATCAATCTACACGTGGCATATAAAAAACAATTTGATAAACAAAAATAAAGAATACAAAATCCGATTAAGTACTTCAATTACACATATTAAAGCATTTTTAAATGGTGGGTTACCTTTACGTGACCATGATAAGTCTGAAGAATCCCTCTATAGACGATATTCCATAGAGCTTGTAAAATTGTTAGGAAAAATAAATGAAGAAATTGGCAACGTGTATTAAGTAATGCTCCATGGAATTGCCGGCTCCATCAATTCAACATGTGTGGTGTGTTTAATGGATTAATAGCTTTGATTTTGGGGATTAGTAGCTTTGATTTTGAAAAAAAAAAGCGTCATCATATTTTTATTGTATTGCTCACTAACTTTAACTTCTTGTTGTCCTTGCAACCAAACACATAAAATTTGATGAAGTATCAATTTTTATAAATGTTGATGGTGCACCTTGCAAGCAAATAGATTTGATAAGAGAATGTCAAAGAGAGAGATTGGACTTGAATCCGGAAGTTGAAACCAGACATGAAAAGAATCAAGAACCGTCGTTTGCAGAGCCAAAGATACACGTTGGAGTTCTCATGAAAATAACTTATATGTTTGCTTGTTTTATATTAGTGTTATTAGCGTGCTTAAATCTATAGAAATTTGAGGATTCTGTCCGCGCTAACCAAAGTCAAGCAAATGTACTTCAAATCAATATATAAAAACAAAATTTTCAAGTAATCTTATGGTGTTCCTTTATTATGACATTTTTATTTTTATTTTCCAAGACCACACATCCCATGCTGTTTTCTTTTAGCCTTCTAGATCATGCCTTGTTATTGTAGGGTACACCATTTAGGACTAAAATAAATTTGTAATATGAAAAGGCAATAACCATCTCAAATTGTCATTGTAGGGTAACCCCTAGGCCCCATCTGGTCCAATCTTCTTCTTATACCAATCTTACAAATCAACAGCCTGAAAAATCACCACCAACATTTGCTATAGATCCAGCATCAAGAAGATAATGAGAATATGCATGAATGTAGATAATAAGAAGCATAAACATTTTGTGTTCTCATCAATACTAAAAAACTTACACAAACCCAAAACGAAAAAAGATGATAAAAAGGATTAAAATTAACCCAAAAACCAACTACAACTCATGAAAATCTATTAAACTTGTCACTACTTGTGACAACATGAGACCTACTCCTAGGAAACATCATCATATCACTCTTCACCTTCCTACCCACATCCTCATCATCACCAAAGCTACAAACCGGACCCTCTTCATCAATTCTCCCCATCCCCACACTCACACTCCTCGGCACTCGCCGCGACCCCCTCACCGACGACGAAAACTGCTTCGTCGCCACATGCTGCTTCATGTACAACTCAAGGTCACCCATGCTGGTGGTGGAGTTGGCCCTGATGAGCTCCCGAAGATCCTCTGACGCCGCGGTGCTGGACCCGAAGGAGGTGGTTCGCGACATTGGGGTCGCGAACGCTGCGCCACCGTAGTTGGTGTGGTTGGCGCAATCGGTGATGGTTCGGATGTAGAGATTTTTGGCCTTGCATATGGCTCTGAATGGTGTTGTGAGGATCTTGATCACTAGGTTCTTGTTGTGGTTTCTCATGTTTTGGGGTTTGATTGTTATTATTATTGTTGGAATGAAATATAATGGGATTGTGTGTGATTGATTGATTGATTATATATGGGTTGTTTATAGGTGGTGATTGGTATGAAGTTTGAGTTTGGAGTCTTTGCCTGTGGTTTTGGTTTGACTAGTGGTGTCAGGAAAACACGTTGTTTTGGTTTTTTTATAGACTCGTTTAGGACATCAAGATAAAGAATAATGTTTTAACTTTTCAAGAAAGATATATTATTAGATGGGTTGGATAAATGTATTATTTTTTAATACTTTAACATATATAGTTTTAAAATATTAAATCAAAGTTATATTTGTTGTTGTTTGGTGTGAAAAATAGACGAATATTTTTAATTTGACAACGAAAGGGTGCAAGTTTGCAACTAGTAAATGTGAATATTCCTTTTTTTTATGTTTCTTCTGTTTTTTTTTTTACAAAATCACTTGTTTTTTATTGATTGGTTAAAGGAACTCTTTAAATTTTTGGTGCATCCTTTTGAAAAATGAAATCAAGGGTATTTTTTATGGATTTGAAGTGTAAAAAATAGAATAATATAACGGATGTCATAAATTTAAGATGGAATATAACAAGTAAAAGTAAAGATAGTGACATTAATCACAACCATTTTTGTTTGATTAAAACTAGACAAATTACTTTTAAGAAGTTGTTTTCGTATTTGATTATTATATTTATAAAGTTGTATAGTCTTTTTCAAACGTAAAGGTATTTTTTCACTTTGTTTTCTCATCATATATCTATTTCTTTAATGACAAATACATAAACATCTGTCAAAAACGACTTTTAAAATCCAACACTTACTTATTTTACAAAACTTAAATTCGCAGAAACTTAATACATCTAATAAGGATATACACCAAAAGAGTCATCGAACATTGAGTAATTATTAAAGTTCCATTTAGATTAAATTTCAAGTTGAAAAAATGTAAAGAAAAAAGAGGATAACGTGGGGCTGATGTGGAATTAATATTAATATAGAGATTTATAGATGATGACGATGAGTTGGATGAGAGACTTTATGTCTAATAAGGGGGGCGCCACTCCGCTCATTGTTTATTTCAAAACACGTTTTCTTAATAATTTCAAAACTAATATAATTAGATCCATGATTTTTAAATTATCATATCATAGTGCTATAAAAAAATGCGAAAAAACAAAAGGTAAGTGGGAGCAATGAGCTTATTAAATTAAAGGGCATAGTTATATGAAAACCTTTTTTTTACAATAACATGTGTTAAACATTTATGGAAGAGTATATTTCAATTGAAATTAGTCGTCACTTGCCACACTAATACGTATGACTTTATAATGGGAACTAAGCAATGAATTAAATAAGTGAAAATATTAAATTAAATAATAAATAGTTATTAATAAAGATACAAACTTTAAGAAATAGAAGTACAAAACAAATTTATTTTATTAATCAAATTAAAAGAAAAGGTAAAAATAGAAGAGTGATCATAGAATTATAACAAGTGACACTCTTATTATTATTTAATTCTATATAAGTATGTTTAAATCATGATATTTCTTTCTGACAAATTAATACCCAAAAACAATTCTCAATTTGCTAAAATTTAAAAAAGAAGTGATTCTTTAATAAAAATACACAATGGTCAATGAATACTCAAACAATAAACCAAATTAATAAAAAATGTTCAAGAGTACATCAAGAATTATTTGGTGTACAATATATGAACTTTCTAGTCGAATTTTTAAGATTAATTAATATTTTGAGTAAACCTAAATATGAGAGATGTGGAAGAATAGATTGTTAAAAGAAACACGAGGACGAATAGAATAGTTTTGTTTTGACTTAATTAGGTGGCCACAAAATTGTCACGCATACGTGTAGACTTCTAGTAGCTATACTTTTCTAATATGTGCTAACACCTACATTTTTATTATTTTTCTAATACCGGATGCGGTGCCGCGATAGCTTATAGGCTAGAGGATTGATATAAACAAATCTCGTAGTTCTTATTAAATTAGAATCTTAATTTGAGCCGAGCTTAAATCTAGATTATAGATTACTATATACAAAATTGTGGTCTAGAATTTGCATAGCGGACTTGACCAACTGATAGTCGTAATGAAACACTTACTAAATCTGAAAGTCGATGACCAAACCACGAACGATTTTACATATTAAATACATATCTTTCAAAGATATATAATTAATAAATTGGCTTGTAGTTGAGACGGTTAAAGCTCTATTCTTTGATCAAATAAGGTTATGGGGTATGATTTAAGGTCCCTTAACTTTTTCTAGTTCTTGCGTCATCACTTTCCTTCCTTTCATCCCACCTCATTTAAAAAAAGATCATGTTAAAAACACATAATGCATAACAAAATGGTCAACGTTATACAAAATTGATAACGCAAAGACTCGATAATTAGTAATCGACACAATGAGCTGCTTGACGAGTATTACACAATGACCTGATCAAGATTACACAATAAACTGGAAAAACAACGAAAAAATTTACATTTTAAACATTGTGTTATCTGAAAATCATCATTTTAAAAAACACATTGCATAACACAATAGTCAACACTAGACACAATAGGTAACACAATAACCAACACTAGACTTGATAATTAGCAATAGGTACAATGAGCTGTTTGACGAGTATTACACAATGACTTGATCAGTATTACACAATAAACTAGAAAAATCTAAAAAAATTAGATTTTCAGCATTGTTTTATTTGAAAATCACAATTTTAAAAAACACAATGGTTAACATTAGACACAATGAGTAACACAATGACTAACACTACACTCAACGATTTGCAATTGACACAATGAGCTGTTTGATGAGTATTATACAATGACCTGCTTAGGATTACACAATAAACTAAAAAAACATACAAAAATTATATTTTTAGCATTGCGTTATTTGAAAATCACCATTTAAAAAAACACAATGCATAACAAAATGGTAAACATTAGCCACAATAATTCGACGTATATTACACAATGAGCCGACGAATATTACATAATAAGCTGAAATAACTTGAAAAGAATTTTGTTTTTTATATATCAAATTTATAGGCGATTTAAATATAACAAACGTTTGTTTTTATGGTGTATTTTTCTTAGAAAAATAATATTGGATGTACAATGTAAGGCCCCGTTCCCGGAGACCTCACAGTTGGTCATTTACAGTATTAAACATTATAAATTTACATACTTAAGCAGCGGAATCATTTTAACAAAAAACCATTCATTGCATTTCATTAAACACTGTTGTTAAGCAATACACTATTGTTTGATCGAATACAAAGAACTGTTTAATTGCATTGCAAAACAACAACAATAATAGGTATGAAAGGATGTCAGTCTTTCCCTGCCGAGTAGCTTCACCCTCGTGCCATCCTCAACGATATTTACCTGCCAACTGAAAATGTATAAAAGTCAGCGTTGCTGATTGAGTTCTAGTTTTATAGTAATAAAATACTTTCGGTATGATGTATAAGAAAATACTCTTTTTTGTAAAATACAACTCTTTACTGTATATGCGAGCACGCATTAACTATATGAACAAATAGTGTTCGTTCTCTTTACTGTATGCCTTGTTTACTCTGTTTTCTTTTATCTTTATCTTTCACTGTCTGTATGGACCAATGAGCAATACCCCAACTATATGCGCGATGGAAAACGGGTGATGGGCCATCTATATCCCTCGAAAGAGTCAACTATATCCCTCGAAAGGGTCAACTATATCCCTCGAAAGGGTGTTGTATACTGTATACAAGGCCGACCCAATCACCCAGGACACGCTGCAAAGGTCTTGCCAATCTCAATTGACTAGCCCTGTGTGCATAATAGGGTAGCTAACCCGCAGCACAGTTGAGCTAACGACAACATGGTCGTGTACCTCCTGTAAGCTTGCAAGACTTGTTAACATTTTACTAATGTTCCTCTTCTTTTCTTTATTGCTCTTTCTCTTTATTATTACAATATACTTTACGCTACGATAATAAATATACCACGTAAAGTCACATACTATAAGTAATAATAATAATAGCAATAATAATAATAAGTTCAATCATAAGGCAATCATAAGCAATCATAATTATGCATGAAACCCATCATTAATAAGCCCTGGTCAACCCTCGATCGAAACCCTAAAGGCACAGACTCCCAAACATTCTTTAATAAATTCTAAGGGTTTAGGCGCCTGACACTATTTGGGCGTATGGGCCCTGTTTGGGCGTATGGGTACTTAGGCGCATGGATTACTTCAGACGCATGGAAACTTAAGCGCATGGACACCTAGTCGCATGGCCATTCGGACGCATGGGCACTATTGGGGCGTATGACCCATTCGATCGCATGGACACTTAGGCGTATGGATCACTCGGGCGCATGGGCCCCTTGGGCGCATGGGCCACTTTAGACGCATGGGTTGTTCTTAGACTTTTCTAAGGAAATTCTCAAGCGTATGAGCTACTGTTCAGTCGTATGGAATACACTTAAATTCTTCTAAGGCAATTCTAGGCGCATGAGCCTTATCTAGGCGCATGGGTATTCTGTTCAACATGTTTCCAGTATAATTTTGAACCCGTTCCTCATACCTATCTGTTCTAAGCTTAACATGGCAATTCTAAACATGAACAACCTACAAGCATCTACGAACCCACATCCAACATGCATAATACAAACGGGTAAACATACATAACATTGTAAAAACGTTTTAAATACATTTTCAGCCCCAAAGATGTGTAAAACAAGTAGAAACCGGGGTCTAGAAACTCACCTGATGCAACTTGGGTGTTTCTTCCTTTCTAACCCTTTTGTAACTGAGTTCAAACACCTAAAAACACCACCAAACACACACACCCGAGCACATACACAAACACATAAGCACATAAATATATAGCCGGGATAAAACCCGTCATAAACAAATAAAAAACCACGAATTCGTACCTTGAATTCGATTTCTTCTTCTTCAAAACCCGAAGTTCTGCTCTCTTCCTTTCTCTCTCTCTCTAAAACCGAATGAAAGAGTGATGTGAAGTGAGGGTGGGCGGCCATGCCCACCTTTACACCAACTTTTCAAAGATTTGTCCTTTTGGACACTTTTAGTCCCTCCAATTGGACTTTATTGCTTTTCTTCCTTTTATTCTTCGTTTCTTGTCTTTTTTTAAAATAACCGGGTGTTACAAGTCCACCCCCCTTATATAGGTTTCGTTATCGAAACCTGTTATTCCTCAAACAAACGAGGATAATGCTGCCTCATCTCCTCCTCAGTCTCCTATGTAGATTCGGATCCCTTCCTGTGCTTCCACTGTACACTCACAAGAGGAACCACTTTATTCCTCATCCTCTTCTCTTTTCTATCGATGATTGCCACTGGTTGCTCCACATAATTGAGCCTTTCGTCTATTTCGATATCCTCCAGTGGAACAATCATGTCTTCATCAGCTAAGCACTTTCTCAGATGAAATGCATGGAATGTCGGGTGAATTCCACTTAACTCCTCTGGTAACTCCAATCTATAGGCCACCTCTCCAACTCGAGCAATGATTCGGAAATGGCCTATATACCTTGGGATCAACTTGCCCCGCTTCCTGAATCGAATGATCCCTTTCCAAGGTGAGACCTTCAACATAACCCGGTCACCCACCTGGAACTCAATCGGTCTGCGTCATTTATCAGCATACGACTTCTGTCTATCTTTGGCGACCTTCATGAAGGCTTTAATCTTCTTAAGCTTCTATGTCGTAACCTCGATTACCTCGACGCTTCCCAATTCTTTCTGCCCAATGTCTCCCCAACATACGGGCGTCCTACATCTTCTACCGTATAACATCTCGTATGGTGGCATGCCAATACTGGCATGATAGCTGTTGTTGTACGAGAATTCGGCTAATGGTAGGTGGTCATCCCAACTTTTCCCAAAATCAATCACACATGCCCGAAGCATGTCTTCCAGTGTTTGAATGGTCCTTTCTGACTGACCATCAGTTTGGGGATGATAAGCCGTGCTGATATGTAGCCTCGTCCCCATGGCATCGTGGAATTTCTTTCAGAATTTAGAGGTAAACGGGGTGTCACAATCAGACACAATGGACACCGGCACACCATGACGGGTTACAATCTCCTTGATGAATAGATCTGCCAACCTCTCAGATGAATATGTCTCGCGGATCGGTAGAAAGTGAGCACTCTTCGTCAAACGGTCTACAATCACCCATATGGCATCGTACCCTTTCGGCGTACGCGGCAGCTTCGTAATGAAATCCATGGTGATGTGCTCCCACTTCCATTCCGGTATATCCAAAGGTTGAATCTTCCCATACGGCTTTTGGTGCTCGTCCTTCACTTGTAAACAAGTAAGGCACTTACTCACATACTCCATCATATCATGCTTCATACCCAGCCACCAAAAATCTTTCTTCATATCCTGATACATCTTCGTGGCACCAGGATGAATGGAGTATCGAGTCTTGTGAGCTTCATCCATAATCTTAGCCCGTAGATCCCCCAAACGAGGAATCCACACTCGTCAAAATCGGGTTTTAACACCAAGTGTGTTTTCACCCAATTCCCCAACCAGACCTCTCATTCTTTCCGAGTTAAGATGATCTTCTTTTAGTGCCTCATTTTGAAACTCTTTAACTTGCTTCATCACATCAGAGGTCATGATTAGTTGATAAGCTTTCACCCGAATCGGCTCGGGCCTTTCTTTTCGGCTAAAAGCATCAGCCACCACATTAGCCTTGCCCGGATGGTAATGGATCTCACAATCATAGTCCTTTATAAGCTCCAACCACCTTCTCTGCCTCATGTTCAGATCCTTCTGCTCGAAGAAGTATTTCTAGCTCTTGTGGTCAGTGAAAATGGTGCACTTCGTCCCGTACAGATAGTGTCTCCAAATCTCTAGTGCGAAGACCACTGCTGCTAACTCCAGGTCATGAGTAGGATAATTAACCTCATGCACCTTCAGTTGTCGGGATGCGTAGGCTATCACCTTACCTCGCTGCATCAACACGCAACCCAACCCCGAGTAGGAAGCATCTGAATAGACCACCAAATCCTCGCTTCCTTCGGGTAATGACAAGACAGGGGCTTGGGTCAGTCTTGTCTTCAACTCCTCAAAAGCCCTTTCTTGCTCTTGACCCCACACGAACTTCACATCCTTACGGGTCAACTTGGTTAGTAGAGAAGCAATATTGGAAAAGTCTTGGATGAATCTTCTGTAGTAGCCCGCCAAACCTAAGAAACTACGAATCTCGGATGGCGTCTTTGGGGACTTCCATTGCATCACTGCCTCTACCTTTGCGGGGTCTACCATAATACCCTCGGGATTTACCACGTGACCTAAGAATTGAACTTCGCGCAACCAGAACGCGCACTTGGAGAATTTAGCATACAACTTCTCCCTTCTTAATGTCTCCAACACTTCCCGAATGTGACCGACATGCTCTTCTTCGCTCTTTGAGTAGATCAGGATATCATCAATGAACACAATCACTGATCTATCCAACATCGGTCAGCACACTCGATTCATCAAATCCATAAAGGCAGCTGGCGCGTTATGTCACACCCCAACCTTGACGGCGGAAACGTCGAGATGTGAGGGTTAAGATTGTTCACAGCCACATAACGCTATATTAAATTGTAAATATTATTATCATAAGTTTTAAAATGAAATACAATCAACAGTCTCAAACAAGAAATAAGTTCAAACATAACATAACATAATGTAAACTTTTTATTTCATTAACTAGGTCCAAGTCCTAGATTATTGCATGCTTCAAAAGATCACTTTAAACTTGAGGTTGACCTGAAACATGATAAAAATAAGAGTCAACTAAAAATAGTTGGTGAGTTTCCAAGGTTTTCATACATAATATGAAAAAGGTTACAAGTAGCAATTCATGTCATAGGTCATAAGCAAGTAAGGTTATAGAACACATATCGTTACAACCAAACCTCGACTTGATTACAAGTATAAAAGATTGGCTAAGTGTATTTGGTTCCCATTATGAACAAGCATACGTCATCAGGAGTCGGCAATACCTCGACTTTAGCACCAAATAGGCTTGTCAGGCCCAAAGATCTAAGACGTCGCCAGGCTAGCAATAGTTAATGATTGTAAACAAACTATGTATCTCATATAATCACTTACAATACACAAAAAACAATGACAAAATAATAAGTTGAATTGCAAGTGATTTACAAGTCTCAAATGTGTATAAGTGTATCATGTATAAGCTATCATGTTTCACCCCAAATTAGTGTGAAAATATGAAAAAGGGGCAAGGAAACTCACTTGATCAATAAGTATATTAAGAAGATTAATAAGAACAATAATAAACGTCGTTCCAAGATGAACGTCACAAGGCACCTATATAAATATTATAAGATTTAGGTCAATAATATGGTTTACGATATAACGAAAACTAAGATTCCAATATGAATTTGGGGGGATTTTTTATAAGGTTTTAAAGGAATTAAGTCCTTTGTAATTAACTTGCGTAGTTAGTTATAAAAATATATTTGAATTCAATAATTATCCTTATAATCTCTAATCAAGAAAAACATATGGTTCTAATAATGTAGTAATTTGGATTATCATACAAATCTATAAAGATATTTAGTTAAAATATTTGTAAATAATTTTTATAATAAAATTTTAAAAGATGTTTTTCAAGAAATAATTTTTTAGAAAAGGTTTAGATGATTTTGAAAATATTAGGAGTTCATGAAAGTTATTTTTGTATTAAATATAATTTTTTTATAATTGATTTAAGGCAAAAAAAACCTTTTTAAAAAAAACAGAGGGTGCCCGGGTTCGAACCCGGGACCTCTAGGTTTGAATGGGGATGGTTAACCAGTGAACTAAGGCTCTCAGCCGCGATATGAAGCCGTTTCTAAATCTTAAAACAAACAACGACTATAAATCCCCAATTCCACATAAACCCTAGAACCGATTCAATCCCAATTGACCATGGATTCGAGTATGTTCATTGTATTAATCATAGAGCTTTTGTTCCCCAAAGAAAACCGAGTATATGTGTGTGATTAATTACCCGTAAAATGTTCGGATTGATGAAGCTCCCAGCGAAGAACAAGTTGCGGCCGTGGATACCCAATGGATGAGCAACCCTCAATGGAAATCAAATTAACCTTGCAGATAGCTTCGAATGATTATTTGGACTAAAAGCCCTCTGCCAATTTCGATTTTTGAACTCTGGAGGGTGGTGTTCGATTAAGTTGTAGGTCGCGATGAAGATGGTGATTGAATTCGTTGTTTGTGTTTGTTTCAGGTGTAATTGGTGGTTGCAATCGATTAGTGATAGATAGATGATTGGTTATGTTGAATTAATTGGATTATTATGGTGATTTAATGTTCGAACGTCTATGGTAATAAAGCCGTCGTTATTCAGTCGATTAGGCTTTGTAACCGGCTTACAACCGCAATTAAAATGTGTAGTTAAGTTCGAAACGTACTCTCGAATGCATTAGGAGCGGTTTGGGGTCGGAATCTCGAGAGTTTTGGTGGTTTTGGGGCCGCCGGAGCTCCGCCGGAGCTGGGCCGGAACTGTGGCCGGAAACATGGGGGTGAAGGGGAAAAGATTTGGGTTTTATTCAATTTACACAATTAGCCCTCCAACTTTGATTTCTTATCATTTTATGCATAAAACTTCTATTTAAAGGTTAAAAAAATAACAATTTAGCCACCTAGCTTAGATGTTTTAAGTTTTAATTAATAAAATTCTCATGATTATTAATAATATTATTATTATCAATTTTATTATTAATATTATTATTATTGTTACAATTATTATTATTATTATTATCATTATAGTTATTAGTATTATTATTATAACTTGTATTATGATTACTACTATTAATATTAACATAATTAATATTATTTGATATTTTATTTTTAACTTTCATATATTAAAAGTTAGAAATGACTAAAAAGAATAATCATAAATAACACATGAGTTTCATAATTGTCAATAATAACCCTTGTAAGAGCAAACGAAGTTAACCTTTAGTTAACAAAAATATGAGATGTTACACGTTAGTTAGACCAAAAGACATAACGAGGAACTCGTAGTGTCCATAACGCGTACGCAAAGCTGTCTTAGGAATGTCTTGTTCCTTCACCTTCAATTGATGGTAGCCAGATCGTAGATCTATTCTCGAGAACCAACTGGCACCTTGGAGCTGGTCAAACAGATCATCAATTCTTGGTAAGGGGTATCGGTTCTTCACCGTCAACTTGTTCAGCTCTCGGTAGTCAATGCACATCCTCATACTACCGTCTTTCTTCTTCACAAATAGGACCGGAGCACCCCAGGGAGAGATACTCGGTTGAATGAATCCCTTATCCATTAACTCCTGTAATTGGCTCATGAGTTCCTTCATCTCAGTCGGGGCTAATCGATATGGTGCTTTGGCAACGGGTTGAGCACCGGGTATCAGATTAATTTGGAACTCAATCTCGCGGTCCGGTGGCACGTCGGGTAAGTCTTCCGGGAATACGTCCGGAAAGTCGCACACCCCTGGTACTTCGGATAATTGTGGTACCGACGCATCCACATCTTTTACGTAAGCCAAGTAGGCACTGCATCCACGTCTCATGCACTTCCGCGCCACCGCCATCGAAATCGTCTTCGGAATCGTAGTAACGCGATCTCCATGAATCGTAACCAAACTCCCATCGGGCGCAACAAATCGAATCATCTTCTTGTGACATACGATGTTTGCTTCATAGGGTTCTAACCAGTCCATCCCTAGTACTACATCAAATCCACCTAGGGGCATCACATGTAACCTAGCAGCAAACCTATGACCTTCTAGCTCTATGGCACATTCCTCTATCACATTAGTAATTCTAGTGGACTTACCAATGGCAGTTTCTACATCGAATGGTTCACTAATCTTTCTACTACTAGCAGGCAACTTAGCATAGAAAGTAGTGGAAATAAAACTCATGCTAGCACTAGAATCAAACAATACAGAGGCATAAATTTGGTTTACTAGAAACATACCTGACACAACATCGGGATCAGCTCTGGCTTCCTCCCGGGTCATAGTGTAAGCTCTAGTACTTGCCCTCTGCCCTCCTTCCTCCGGCTTCTTATTCCCCGCTCCCGAGCTCTCCGCCCTCGGCTTCTTGCAGTCTCTAGCGATGTGGCCAGGCTGGCCACACCTGAAGCATACGTTCATCCCCATCCTGCACTCACCAGTATGCTCCCTTCCACATTTGCCACACTTCTTCCGCCCGGCACTAGATGTGACCACACGTCGGTCACCCACCTTCGCCACCTTATTGTTTGGAGCGGCTCCACCACATCCAAACCGTTTTCCATTCCAGTTACGGTCACCTCCACCCTTCTTGTTCATCTCAGCCACCACCACCTCGTTCTCATTATATAATCTACCAGCCAAATCAATCGCCGATCTAAACATGCTCGGCCTGGCGGCAATCATACGCCTACGGATATCCGCCGGCAGCCCCTGGATGTATCTCTCAATCTTTCGTGACAGTGGTGTCACTTGATCGGGTACCAGTCGCGCCATTTCATTAAATTTCGTGGTGTACTGCTGGTGTGTCATCGTTCCCGCCTCCGGCTGCAGGAACTCTCTTTCCACCTTATCCATCTCTCTGTGGGGACAGAATTCCTCGATCACTAACTTCTTCAGTTAAGGCCATCTCATTCTCCCAATGGCCCTGCTACCCTCGGCTTGGACAATGTTGTCCCACCAACACAAAGCCGAGTCCACAAAAGAGTGGGTAGCGAATTTCACCTTTTGATCTTCACGGCACTCACTGATATCAAGAACGGCCTCCATTTCCCTCACCCACCGGTGAGCAGCAGCCGCAGTGCCATTTCCGTCGAAAGTAGGGGGCTTGCATCTCATAAACGCCCCATAGTTACAGCCTCGGGTCGCCTCCAGCGCAGGCTCTTCTTCTTCTTCCTCCTCCTCATCAGAGAGAACCGTTCCAGGCTCTGGTTGCTCCTGTCCTCCCGAGGACCTGTTTCTTTCCTTTCTTTCCCCTTCCTTTAATGCCTTGATCACTTCGGTCATCACAGACGGTAGAATCGTCTACATGACCTGATGAACCTCTTCCACCACAGCCTCTTTTACTGAGGCTCTCAGATTGGCGCTCTCGTCGCCACCCTCTGGATGAGGGGTCTCTGGTCCCTCATGAATCACCTTCTCGACTCTGGGTCTTCCTCTCTTAGGTCGCGGAGCAGCACCGTGACCTCCACCACGAGAGGCCTTTGAAGATCTACCGCCAGCCATCCTCTAAGGCACACTATAAGATTCAAACACTAATGCGGTCATTCAAGGTAATAGCTCAGTTTATGTTAAGTATAGTAAGTCCCTAATTACAGTGGCCAGTTGTGATTAGCCACTTACTTTACTCTTCATACCCCAAGCATTTCCTATCCTGACTTAATCAGTATCTAAATTTACTAAGCACATAAATCAAATAGCATGCGCACATAATACCGGTTAACATTAAGAAAAGACATACCTAATGGCACGTAGCTACTCGGGCTGACATCTCTCCATTTGTCCCATTTTCAGTTTAAGTTTAGGTTTTAAAAATTTTGTTTAACCTAATTCTCTTAAACTTTGGCTCTGATACCAACTTGTAAGGCCCCGTTCCCGGAGACCTCATAGTTGGTCATTTACAGTATTAAACATTATAAATTTACATACTTAAGCAGCGGAATCATTTTAACAAAAACCATTCATTGTATTTCATTAAACACTGTTGTTAAGCAATACACCATTGTTTGATCGAATACAAAGAACTGTTTAATTGCATTGCAAAACAACAACAATAATAGGTATGAATGGATGTCACTCTTTCCCTGCCGAGTAGCTTCACCCTCGTGCCATCCTCAGCAATATTTACCTGCCAACTGAAAATGTATAAAAGTCAGCGTTGCTGAGTGAGTTCTAGTTTTATAGTAATAGATTACTTTCGGTATAATGTATAAGAAAATACTCTTTTCTGTAAAATACAACTCTTTACTGTATATGCGAGCACGCATTAACTATATGAACAAATACTATTCGTTCTCTTTACTGTATGCCTTGTTTACTATGTTTTCTTTTATCTTTATCTTTCACTGTCTGTATGGACCAATGAGCAATACCCCAACTATATGCGCGATGGAAAACGAGTGATGGGCTATCTATATCCCTAGAAAGGGTCAACTATATCCCTCGAAAGGGTCAACTATATCCCTCGAAAGGGTGCTGTATACTGTATACAAGGCCGACCCAATCACCCAGGACACGCTGCAAAGGTCCTGCCAATCTCAATTGACTAGCCCTGTGTGCATAATAGGGTAGCTAACCCGCAACACAGTTGAGCTAACGACAACATGGTCGTGTACCTCCTGTAAGCTTGCAAGACTTGTTAACATTTTATTAACGTTCCTCTTCTTTTCTTTATTGCTCTTTCTCTTTATTATTACAATATATTTTACGTTACGATAATAAATATACCACGTAAAGTCACATACTATAAGTAATAATAATAATAGCAATAATAATAATAAGAAACAATCATAAGGCAATCATAAGCAATCATAATCATGCATGAAACCCATCACTAATAAGCCCTAGTCAACCCTCGGTCAAAACCCTAAAGGCACAGACTCTCAAACATTCTGTAATAAATTTTAAGGGTTTAGGCGCCTGACACTATTTGGGCGCATGGGCCCTATTTGGGCGTATGGGTACTTAGGCGCATGGATTACTTCAGACGCATGGAAACTTAGGCGCATGGACACCTAGTCGCATGGCCATTCGGACGCATGGGCACTATTGGGGCGTATGACCCATTCGGTCGCACGGACACTTAGGCGTATGGATCACTCGGGCGTATGGATCACTCGGGCGCATGGGCCACTTTGGGCGCATGGGCCACTTTAGACGCATGGGTTGTTCTTAGACTTTTCTAAGAAAATTCTTAGGCGTATGAGCTATTGTTCAGTCGTATGGAATACACTTAAATTCTTCTAAGGCAATTCTAGGCGCATGAGCCTTATCTAGGCGCATGGGTATTCTGTTCAACATGTTTCCAGTATTATTTTGAACCCGTTCCTCATACCTATCTATTCTAAGCTTAACATGGCAATTCTAAACATGAACAACCTACAAGCATCTAAGAACCCACATCCAACATGCATAATACATACGGGTAAACATACATAACATTGTAAAAACGTTTTAAATACATTTTCAGCCCCAAAGATGTGTAAAACAAGTAGAAACCGGGGTCTAGAAACTCACCTGATGCAACTTGGGTGTTTCTTCCTTTCTAACCCTTTTGCAACTGAGTTCAAACACCTAAAAACACCACCAAGCACACACACCTGAGCACATACACAAACACATAAGCACATAAACATATAGCCGGGATAAAACCCGTCATAGACAAATAAAAAACCACGAATTCTTACATTGAATTTGATTTCTTCTTCTTCAAAACCCGAAGTTCTGCTCTCTTCCTTTCTCTCTCTCTAAAACCGAATGAAAGAGTGATGTGAAGTGAGGGTGGGCGGCCATGCCCACAATTACACCAACTTTTCAAAGATTTGTTCTTTTGAACACTTTTAGTCCCTCCAATTGGACTTTATTGTTTTTCTTCCTTTTATTCTTCGTTTCTTTTCTTTTTTTAAAATAACCGGATGTTACATACAAGTTACGAGCATTATAAAAAAATGTGGAACTTGAAAATGTGGTTAAAACTAAAATACCATTGACCTATCATTCAAAGTTTCAATAATTTACTATTATGCTATCGGATTTTTCTTCACCCTTATATATAAGATCTAATGGATAATAATCCTTTTACACTTTTTAGGTTTTTTTTTCTTTTTTTACAATAACCTCACCCTATAAATACTTTACTAAAAACATAAAAAGTAAAAGAAACAAACAAAACAAACTACTATTGTGAAGGCTGGTGCATACGAAAATGACGGCTAAACCCATCGGTTCAACCTTTTTAAATTAATTGTTATATAGAGGTGTATGTGCACGTCCTTGGTTGTGGTTGAGCGTAATTTTTCGAGGTCAGGTTCGTGAAGGCTCCTGTGGACATTGTATGTGCATGTTTTTTATGTTTTGCAAAAATTTTAGGTTGGTTCTTAAAGTTTAAAAATTATAAATATGATCTTTAATATTTTATTCTTTTTCATCTATGATTCCAAATTCTGTAGTCAACAATTAATAATGTTAAAAATTATAAAAATGACATTTTACCCGCATCGACCATCCATTAAACTATAGTATTATTTTGATTTAGGAAAGCTTTATATTCTTGTTTTTCCAAATTTTTTTATTTTTTAATATTTTTAATATTTCATTATTAATATGTTTATTGTATAATAAAATACGTTAAAATACATGACTAAATTTTTTTTAATAACATATTTTATTAAATGTTTGCTTTTTAACGTGTTTAAACCGTTCGTTTTCAAAATGTTGTTCTTAAAACCATTTGATATTTTAAACGTTTTTATAAAACTATTTGGTTTTCTAAATTTTTTTCTTAAACCATTATTTTTAAAGCATCTTTAAAAACCAATCACTTCTTTATACATATTTTTCAAAAACAATTCATTATCTAACGATATTTTTAATATTTTTAAAACGTTCAATAAACAAACAGTCTTTAAAAAATATTTAGAAAATAAATAAAAATTACATTTAAAAATCGAATGACTTGAAGAAAGACTATAATGATTTTAAAAAGTACCCTTAAAAATCAAAAAGTTTTAAGAGAGACATTTTAGACAGTCAAAAGTTTTAAAGAAATATTTAAAAACCTGAACATTCTAAAAATGATATTTTTACAAATATCTTTATTTAAATAAAAGTAAATTACATTGATGATCTTTGTAGGCAAAATAATCATTTCAGAAAATTTAACACTAGTAACCGAACTAACATAATAAGGACCATTGATGAAAGATAAATATAACGTTAAAGACTATATCTGAAATTTTAACAATTTAAGGATCAAATCTAAAATTTTAACTAAACTACAAGAGCCATCCATGTAATTTATTTTTTAAAATAAATAGAAATATAAATTATAAGTTACTATTAATAAGTTTATAATATATACGCGTGTAAGGTCGATTAAATAAATGTGTATATATGTAGATTAAATTAAAGAATTAAATACATAAAAACAATATTAATGATTATAAATATTAAAACCTTTTTGTATACAGATCTTTAAACAAATTCAGTGAATAACTTCTCAAACTTAAGAAATTATCTTTTTAAAATATTCCTCTGTATTGTAGTGTCTTGTAATTAAAAATATAAAAAATTAAAGATATATAGCACATATGTTTTATAAGACAGGTATCAAAAGAATAAGATAAAAATTCGATTAGTTGAACAATACCTCCTACTCAACCATAATAAACTCAATAGAGTAAGTTTGTAATGGTTTACTATACATTTGTTGCCTTCATAAACGAATCACGGTATGATTTGTCAAGATTCTTTAAAAAAGTTACTTCTAATACTGATGATGTCCTATTGAGCAAGGTAACTTGATGATTTATCAATAATGTATAAACTAATATACATGTTAAAAAAACAAACAAAGTGAAAGTTGGTTGTAGGATAAAAAATATGTTTATCATTGAAAACTTATTTTTTAAATCCAAGTGTACCTAATATTGTACCTGAATGTAATACGAAATGAGTCGAAAATAATGATTTTGTGAATAACTGAGAAGTAGGAGAAGTTCATCATGTAGAATACCTGGACTCTTTGATAATAGGAGAAATTATTTCGTATATTAAAAATAATGATATTATGTTATCTTTGATAGTGGAAGAACAATAAATAGATTCAAAGTATTGTGTATATATATATATATATATATAATAAAATAATGTTATTATATTATATAATGCAGACAAATATTATATGATATTATTAAAACATAGAAGATTTTCAAATTTTGAAATTACTAATCCAAAATAATTTGATTGATCATTACCATTAGAATTTAAAATTTGTGAACTACAAATGCTCTATTTAAATATTGAAATTGTTAGTTTTAAATTTAAAATTTTAACTAATTTAGGTAGTTATTTTTAGATAAAATCGAATTGAATTTGCAGATTGAGTTTGAAATTTAAAGTTTTTTAAAATTCTGTTTCAATAAATAAATTTTAGAATCTTACCCAATTAGACATTAAATACTATTTAAATTTTTTCTTTTAAAATCATATTGCTAATAAATATCACGTGCCAATTGTATGCTATGAATATGTCATGTGATATTTAAATTTAAATTAAAAGTTGATATATAGTTATTATTAAATAGAAATAATCAATACTTAATTTAAGTTTTCTTCCAAAAGTAATCAATAGTAAATTTAGAAAAATTGAAATAATATTGATACTAAGTTTAGGAAAACTAAGTACATATGAAATTTAAATTTGAATTTTAAATTATTGCCTTAATTAATAATCATCATTATTATTAGACCAGCAATAACCAATACTAAATTTAGAAAAAATAAAATAAGATTGATACTAAAGTTAGGAAAAATAACTAATTTAAATTTGAATTAAATTATTGCCTTAATTATCGCCCTAGCCATTATTCAAACGGGAAGCTGACACGTGGTTGTTATGTTTTGAAAATCATGTCATGTGGCAATGTAGTAGCTAAAATCAAACCATGTGACAAAACCTCCTTTCATTTATTATATATAGAGATTTAATTAAATTTGAAAAAAACAGAAATCATAAATTAAACAGTCAAATGACGGTTCCAAAACGACACCATCATCTTCTCTATCCACGCTAATGCATAATGAAAATGGGATTTAATGCCCAATAACATCCGTAGAGAGCGGTATGTGAGGCGTTAACTTTTGCCAACTCGGATCAATGAGAGGGGCGTGAGCTCATACCCCATAACCTAATGTGGATTCAAACCCTCGCTATATATTTTTTCTTTTTTCTTATACTTTTTTCTACTACGTTACTTTAAAAAAAATTTAATGTCGCATCATGCCATATATAGTATTGATTTCTATCTATAAGCTGATTTCAAGAACCGAACCGTCATAACTTCATAACTTTTTTATGTAGTTAACCATTTTTATTTTATCACTGCAACTCGTGTAAAGAAGTTCGCAAACACAATGTGTTGGAATTCTACCTTTGAAGAAATTGAAGATTCCAATATTATTGAAGTTGAAGACTTGAAGAACAAAAGCAACAAAATATTAGTCTAGGGTTTATTTTGTAATTATTGTAAATGCTAGATTAGTATGAATATTAACATCTATCATCATTGTAAAGGGTGAATAATTCTCCATCAAGTGTGGAAATTAGTTCCATCACCAACAACATCATATCATCATTCTTCATAGATGATGATTTCATCATTAAATCAATAAACATCAATCATTAAATACTTTTGTATTAAACATTATTAAATTTTAGCATCTAATCATCAAATTTGATTGTTCTAAAGTTTTGAAGATCTCGCTTTCGCATCAACAAGAAAATTCCTGCTTTGAACAACTATTCAAAAGAATCAACATCAAGCTTCAATTCACATCGGAAATCTACAATTTAGGGGGAGTATTGTTGGGTATTCTACCTTTGAAGAAATTGAAGATTTCCAATATTATTGAAGTTGAAGACTTGAAGAACAAAAGCAATAAAATATTAGTCTAGGGTTTATTTTATAATTATTGTAAATACTAGATTAGTATAAATATTAACATCTATCATCATTGTAAAGGGTGAATAATTCTCCACCAAGTGTAGGAATTAGTTCTATCAACAACAACATCATATCATCATTCTTTATGGATGATGATTTCATCATCAAATCAATAAACATCAATCATTAAACACTTTTTGTGTTCATCATTATTATTTTTTTAGCATCGAATCATCAAGTTTTGTTATTATCAATATGAATCCTAAGATCCAACCTCATAATTCCCGTTCATAACGGGAACACACACAATGCATCACACAAGCTTAAATTACTAGTTTTACTTGCATAGTTACCCAAATACGATAATTTTTATACAATATTAGTAGTAAGCCGCTCATGTTGCGGCAGATGTGTAAAACCATGTCAGGCAACACCAATATCAGTGACCACCAACACTATAAAACCTTGTATTTAAAAGAAATAAAACAAAATAATAAAACCGCACGGAAAGTAGATGTAAAACATTAAACCACACACGTGAAACTTAAAAACATTAAAAACAATAACTAAGTCGATCTAAGACCCACACATTATGACGAAGCCGTTACAGGGAAAACATAGTCGTAAAAGCGTTGATCCATACATGCACGTTGCGACATGTGAACTTGTAAAATTTAGACCGAAATGTAAAACGAAAAACTTATAAAAATATAAAAGGTATATGAGTCCAAAGTTCAAAGTGAAAAATTAAACAGGTTATTTTGTAAAAGATGTAAAAGTGTTAAGGTTAAAAGTAAAAAAGTTAAAAATAAAAAAAAACAAAAGTGGATACAATCCACTAAAGCTGAATTACAAACCATGATGAATTAAGAAGTTGTTAATCAATATTACATAATAAAACATTATTACATAATAAATATTGTTATATATAATTTTCTATATATAGCTATAACTAGAAAAATTTACTGGCGCGTTGTGCCAAACACCAAAGCAATAACGACCAGTTTGGTGCTGTTTGTTTTTTCTGTAGGAAAATGTTTGCAGTCTGTGGACCACATCTGCAGACATCTATAGCAGAAGAGGTGGACCAAACGTATACGATTTGCAAGATAAAGACTGTTTGTTTTTTAACATTTGCAGACTGCTAAAATATTCTGTAATTAACGTAAATCTATTTTTGAAACTTTAAAAAGTACTTTAACATTAAAATTAAAATAAAAGACATACAACACTGCAATAATATTCGGAAAACCATAAAAATACATTTTATTTAAATCGTTTATTCCAAATTTTGCATTAATTTCTCAACAATTTCATCTCGTAACTGAGTCATATATTCCCGATATGATGCGGTACCATGTTCTTCAACATCATTTTCATCGGCATCAACGTGCACATGGCGATTTTTAAAGGACACAATTGGGTTGATTGTATTGTGTAAAAAAGTCATCGCTGAAACCCTCTTTCCTTATAAAATTATGTAGCGCGAGACATGCAATGGTAATGCTCCTTCGTGCTTTCAACACTCCAAACGAACGCTTAATAACGTTTCGTAGTTTTGCATGTGCATGGTTAAATTTTTCTTTATTAGTCAATGCACAGCTTCTACGAAAATCTCCAACCCAATACCTGACATTACGATAATCCTCGTATGTGTGCATAAGCGGCGTCACAAAGATAATATTTATGTGTAAAAATATATAAATAATTAGAAAATTAAAGTAATATACAAATATTTAACAACAACTAAAAATACCTGGTGGTGGTAAGGGGAATGAAACATTTGTATCTGATAATGCCTATATTAATATTCTAGAATTATGTGCTACCCCTTTCCAGCTCGTCACAATGAATGTAAAAATCATGTTAAAGTCACAAATTACTAATACGATTTGATAACAATCACTTTTTCCCCTGCCTCTATGTAAATCTTGTTTGATAGCAGGGACAACTACATGTATCTAAGCTCCATCAAGTGCATTGTAACACCCGGATATTTATTATTTTGAAGCCGACGAAGGAAGACAAAGAAATAAGTCCAAAGTCGAGGGACCAAACTCGCCAACGAAAGCAAGTCGAGCAAGTAGGAGTATATAAGGGAGAGGGCAGCCCTTACCCTCTCCCCACACACTCACATTTCAGCTTTCAAAGATAGGAGAAGAGAGAAAGAAGAAGAAAAGAGAAAAAGGGGCGGTTCGGGTGATTCGGGGGGCCAAACTCGTTGTGTAGCAAGCCAAATCAAAGCCCTTGTCGTTGTGCTCGTTTGTGTGAGTTCTAGGACCCCACTTTTACTTGTTTTCAACCGATTTTGGGGCTGGAGAACATTAAAAACCTGTTTTTGTATGTGTGTGTGTTTGACCCATTTGGGTGTGATGTGTGTGATGCGTTTCGTGTATGTTTCCGGGCTTGTGTGTGTTTGTATGGTGTTGTGGTATGCATTCCTAAGGTCTAGGATGGTTGATTTAGGTTTAGAATGGGTTTGGATGAGCTTGGAGGCCAAAAATGGCAGATTGGGTTCGGGATGAACTCCATTCTGCATCAGCTAGGGCTATGTGACCGAATGAAGGCCATACTGGAAAACATATAAACAGTCAGCGTTGCTGAGTGAGTTCTAGTTTTATTATAAAAACATACTTTACTTTTATATAAAACCATTCGTTACTTTTGCATGATCACACATCATACGTACGCATAGATAATATCATTATTATCTTCTTCATTCATTCATTCGTTCATTCGTTCCATATAACTTTACTTGTGCATCGGACATCATCCGTACCAATACCATGTGCTACACCTCGATCAGTCTTAGCTACCAGGCCGAAGTCAATAAATAAACAGCTAAACGTATGCCACGGTACTAGGGGTAAGCGGTAGGGGTTCTACATTAATGGTCAATCACAAAGAAGGACCTGTTATCCGATGCATGCAAGACGTTTCATTTCTTTCCACTTTAAGTTACATAATACTTCATTTCATTCATAGCATAATATGTAAAGCCATAGGAAAGATAAACATACAACATACTAAGGATCATTAACATGCATCAACATCACATCATACAGGACAACATCATACATACATAACACGCATCATGCATAAACATGCAACATCATCACCACTATGACCTACATGCTTTCTAAGGTCATAACAGTAACCTTACATGCTCTTACGGGAACCTTTACGTCAAAACTTATATCTGCGCTTTCCCCGAAAGCCAGAAGTCTAACTACACTTTCTTTCGCGTGCAACAACCCTATTCGTGCGTATGGACACCCTTCAGTCGCATGGCCTTTATGCGACTGAACAACATGCGATTGGACTTAAGCGGATGAACATCTATGCGAATGGACATCCAGTCGTGCGTATGGACCTCATGCGGATGGAACTAAATGCGAATGAGCACCTATGCGACTGATCTAATGCGAATGAAATCATGCGACTAAGCACTTTTGCGACTGAACCCTCAGCCGCATGACTCCCCATGCGACTGGACTCCCAGTCGTGCGACTGAAACCTTAGTCGTGCGATTGAACCCTCAATCGTGCGAATGAATCCCAATCGTGCGAATGACCTTCAATCGCCTCTCAATCGGCCGTATGGCCTTCATTCGGTCGCATAGCCCTAGCTGATGCAGAATGGAGTTCATCCCGAACCCAATCTGTCATTTTCGGCCTCCAAGCTCATCCAAACCCATTCTAAGCCTAAATCAACTATCCTAGACCTTAGGAATGCATACCACAACACCATACAAGCACACACAAGCCCGGAAACATACACGAAACGCATCACACACATCACACCTAAATGGGTCAAACGCACACACATACAAAAATGGGTTTTTAATGTTCTCCAGCCCCAAAATCGGTTGAAAACAAGTAAAAGTAGGGTCCTAGAACTCACACAAACGAGCACAACGACAAGGGCTTCGATTTGGCTTGCTACACAACGAGTTTGGCCACCCGAATCACACGAACCGCCCCTTTTTCTCTTTTCTTCTTCTTCTCTCTTCTCCTCTCTTTGAAAGCTAAAATGTGAGTGTGTGGGGAGAGGGTAAGGGCTACCCTCTCCCTTATATACTCCTACTCGCTCGACTTACTTTCGTTGGCGAGTATGGTCCCTCGACTTTGGACTTATTTTTTTTGTCTTCCTTCGTCGGCTTCAAAATAATAAATATCCGGGTGTTACAAGTCCACCCCCTTAAATAGGTTTCGTCCCCGAAACCTGTTATTCTTCGAACAAACGTGGATAATGCTGTCTCATTTCTTCCTCAGTTTCCCACGTTGACTCGGATCCCTTCCTGTGCTTCCACTGTACACGCACAAGAGGAACCACTTTATTTCTCAGCCTTTTCTCCTTTCGGTCGATGATTGCCACTGGTTGCTCCACATAATTGAGCCGTCCATCCACTTCGATATCCTCCAGTGGAACAATCATATCTTCATCAGCCAAGCACTTCCTTAGATGAGATACATGGAATGTCGGGTGAATTCCACTTAACTCATCCGGTAACTCAAGTCTGTAGGCCACCTCTCCTACTCGAGCAATGATTCGGAAAGGGCCTATATACCTTGGGCTCAATTTGCCCCGCTTTCGAAAGCGAATGATACCCTTCCAAGGTGAGACCTTCAACATAACCCGGTCACCCACCTGGAACTCAATCGGCCTGCGTCGTTTATCAGCATACGACTTCTGTCTATCTTTGGCTGCCTTCATGAAGGCTTTAATTTTCTCAAGCTTCTCAGTCGTAGCCTCGATTACCTCGACGCTCCCCAATTCCTTTTGACCAATATCACCCCAACAAACGGGTATTCTGCATCTCCTACCGTATAGCATCTCGTATGGAGGCATACCAATGCTGGCATGATAACTATTGTTGTATGAGAATTCGGCTAACGGTAGGTGGTCATCCCAACTTCCACCAAAATCAATCACACATGCCCGAAGCATGTCTTCCAGCGTCTGAATGGTCCTTTCTGACTGACCATCAGTCTGGGGATGATAAGCCGTGCTAATATGTAACCTCGTCCCCATAGCGTCGTGGAATATCTTCCAAAATTTAGATGTAAACCGAGTGTCGCGATCCGACACAATAGACACCGGCACACCATGACGAGTTACAATTTCCTTAATGAACAGATCAGCCAACCTCTCTGATGAATATGTCTCGCGGATCGGTAGGAAGTGAGCACTCTTCGTCAAACGGTCAACTATCACCCATATGGCATCATACCCCTTCGGGGTACGCGGCAGCTTTGTAATGATATCCATGGTGATGTGCTCCCACTTCCATTCCGGTATATCCAAAGGTTGGATCTTCCCATACGGCTTCTTATGCTCGGCCTTCACATGTAAGCAAGTAAGGCAATTACTCACATACTCCACCACATCGCGCTTCATACCCGGCCACCAATAATCTTTCTTCATATCATGGTACATTTTGTGGCACCAGGATGAACGGAGTACCGAGTCTTGTGAGCTTCATCCATTATCTTCACCCGTGGATCCCCAAAACAAGGAATTCACACACGACCGGATCGGGTTCTAACACCGAGTGTGTTTTCACCCAATTTCCCAACCAGACCTCTCATTCTTTCAGAATTAAGATGATCTTCCTTCAATGCCTCATCTTGAAACTCTTTGACTTGCTTCATTACGTCAGAGGTCATGATCAGTTGATATGCCTTCACCCGAATCGGCTCGGGTCTCTCCTTCCGGCTAAGGGCGTCAGCCACCACATTGGCCTTGCCCGGATGGTAGTGGATCTCACAATCATAATCCTTTATAAGTTCCATCCACCGTCTCTGCCTCATGTTCAGATCCTTTTGTTCGAAGAAGTACTTCAGACTCTTGTGGTCAGTGAAAATGGTGCACTTCGTCACGTAAAGATAGTGCGTCCAAATCTTTAGTGCAAAGACCACGGCTGCCAGCTCCAAGTCATGAGTAGGATAATTGACCTCATGAACCTTCAACTGTCGGGATGCATAGGCTATAACCTTTCCTCTTTGCATTAACACGCACCCCAACCCCGAGTAGGAAGCATCAGAATAAACTACCAGATCTTCACTTCCCTCGGGTAATGACAGGACTGGAGCTTAAGTCAACCTCGCCTTCAGTTCCTCGAACGCCTTCTCTTGAGCTTGACCCCATACGAACTTCACATCTTTTCGGGTCAACTTAGTTAGTGGAGAAGCAATCTTAGAGAAGTCTTGGATAAATCTTCTATAGTAGCCCGCCAAACCCAAGAAACTACAAATCTCGGATGGCGTCTTTGGTGACTTCCATTGCATAACCGCCTCCACTTTCGCCGGGTCCACTATAATCCCGTCGGGATTCACCACGTGACCCAAGAATTGAACCTCGCGCAACCAGAACGCGCACTTGGAGAATTTAGCATACAACTTCTCCCTTCTCAACGTCTCTAGAACCTCCCGAATGTGACCGACATGCTCTGCTTTGCTCCTCGAGTAAATCAGGATATCATCAATAAACACGATCACTGATTTATCCAACATCGGCCGACACACTCGGTTCATCAGATCCATAAAAGCAGCTGGCGCATTGGTCAAACCAAAAGACATGACGAGGAACTCGTAGTTTCCATAGCGCGTACGGAAAGCTGTTTTAGGAATATATTGCTCCTTCACCTTCAACTGATGGTAACCAGATTGGATGTTCAAGAGTCAAAGGTGATGTCCTAAATGATAAAAAGAAACAATCACTTGAGGTCAGAATTCATTACAAGAAGTTAGGACGCTTAGGAATGCCAATAAGCGAAAGGTAGATTGAAAAACGATTATTGTACCAATTTCAGATTTTGGACAGAATGTTTGGTATCTGTTTAAACAAGTGTTTAAAATAGTAAACTGTTTCATAAGATTATAAAAATTTACATTTGAATAGTTCAAAGTCTCCCGGACAACTTTTGTTCAGAAACATTTTATGAAAAGATCCATAAATAGATCAAACAAGCATCACAAGACAGAAGGTGCTGAAATGCGCACTTATCTTGTGAAGCTATTGTTGAGTCGTCCGATTGAGTTTGAAAACGTATAAACTGTCATTGAAAGAGTAATTCAATGAATTTAACATCGGAGTCTTATTTTACTCAAATTTAGTTTTTTATGATCAAGTTATGGTCGGTTGAAGTAAGATTATATTCTGCTAGAATTGTAGTAAGGCACTTATGTGCACTTTTAAAATCGTTAAAGCATGAAACGGGTTAGATCAATGTATTATGTCAATATATGGTATATTAGTCTTCATTTGAGTTATAAAAATATTCTAAGTCTTTGGCATAGCCATCACTTAGAAAAATAATCTTGTGGAATAACCGAATGCGGCGACATAGCCGTCCATATGCAAACGGGATTCTTTGTTTATGTTAGTATGTTGTTAGCTTGATTTAGGAATGTTAGTGATTGTTATAAGATTAGTGATCATCAAATGATAATGATTAAAATAAAAAGAGATTTGGTAGAAGAAAGAATAATAGTAAGAACATAAAATCATGAGAACAATTGGATGTTAGGATGATTAAAATGTATAATATAAAAGCAATAAAAGATTACCTTAGTATTAAGAATTCTTAAAATTTCTTGTAAAATAAAATTGTTCAAATTGATCATAACCAATGGATGAAATAAAGATATGAGAGTGAGATTTTTAAAGAATGAGCAAATGAAAAGTGAGGCCTAAGGCTTGCTTTTATAGTTGAGGTTAGGAGTAGGTTATGAATGGTGTTAATGGTGAGTTATAAGTCTTTTAAAAGGGGGTTATGACTGGAATTTAAAATAAATATAAAATTAAATAATATAAATAAATAAAAGAATAATTACAATTTAAACTTTAAATTTATTAAAACTTTAATTTTAATTTAACAACTTCTTTTTTATTAAATCTTTGTAGACTTTATAAATCTAATAAGAACTTGTAATTAAATCTTTTTTATTAAATCTTTTTTATTAAATCTTTGTAAACATGCTTGTGTGGACCTCACAGGGGTTTCCCCTTTGGTTGGTTTACGGGAAAACGGTTTTGTAGTTGATCAAGCAGCAAGAAAGGCAGAATCAAAGAAAGTGGATAAACATGCTAAAGCTTGCGCAGAGAACCAGCACGTTTTTGTTCCCTTTGCCTTTGATACATTTGGCTCCCTAGCGCCAGAAGCTATCAACTTTTTGACCAGGGTCCAACGGGTCATAGACAACCATTGCTCATCCCCGGGGAGGCAAGGATTTGTTTTTGGAAGGTTAGGATTTGCTATTCAGAAAGGGGTGGCGGCGCAGCTTGTTGCCCGTCTACCTTCTATTTTGATGTAACTTGACATAACATTATTAATTGAGCATATTATATTTACAAAAAAAAAATTGAATATTTAAAATCTTATAAATATTAATAACCTTTTATAGACCTTACATATTTGTAAAATAATGATCTTTGTATTTTAATCCTTTATTTTAGTTTTATAATTAAAACTCATAAATGACAAATAAATTTCATGGATTTATAAAATTTTATTCTATAAATCATGAAATTACCATGAATTGATTTAATAAATGGAAGTTGAATAAATAGTATTATTATTATTTTTGAAGGATTAAAATAAATTAAATTTCTAATTAATGTATTTGATTTTTCAAAAGTGACCCAAACGGATTCGGGTTGGGTTTCTATTTTTCAAAATGGGCAGATGTTATAGTCTCCCATACTTCAGAAAATTTCGTCCCGAAATTTAATCACAAGAAAATTCATTTCAAAGTTATGAGGAGACTTGGATTTCATTTCGTGTTCTCTAGTGAGCACTTGGGAACGTTTAATCTCAATGAGTTTGATTATGGTGTTTTGGGTATGCTATGTTTGTTCAATTTCATGATCTCATGTGTTACTTGGTAAGGGTACAAGATTACTAATTTACAATTTAAATTGATAAGATTTTGTATTTCAGACGGTTCAAAACGATTAGAAAGTTTTGACACAACAACATGTTTTTAGATCAACACAAGACTCAGCTTAACGAACATGAGTAATATGTTCAAAACACTTTTTAATGGGATATGAATTTCATAGAAGCTTCTCGAGCAAGTAACTTTACAGGGTTCTTAGTTGATAGATTCTTGTTTACTTATGACTTTGAGATTTCAAAGTTTTATTGGCTTAAAGTTGATACGAGAATCGTGTTTGTTATGATTAAGGATTCAATTTAGAATGAGAGCATCATTGTAATAGGTTTTCAGGATAAGTGCGGTTTTGAGGGGAAGGCGTTTAGAAAGATTTTTAAGGGTCATTAAGTAAAATGGGATAATGAGTTTTAAGTTTTAGGGGTACAAAATCAATGATGAAACGATTCAAAATAACAAGATGTTTCGAGTGAAACGTTCGGTTTACAAACCAAAACATTACGTTGACTTATCAAAGTATTAGGTCAACTACAACCTTAATGAATACATGCGTACCTATAAGCGGACACTCACACCAAGGGTTCCTAGGTAAGGTAAACGGATCCATCGGTTGATTTGGATTTATATGAATACCTTGCCTAGACAGAACACCTCGAGATACAAGCATCCCACTCTTCTAGCATTACATGTTTCAAGTTATAAGACATAGACTTTGACGAGACTTGAAAACCACGAATAACGATTCAAAGTTCAATTTGAAAACCATTTGATTTAGACACATAATGCCTTAGAATATGATTTAAGGTTCGTGTGTACATTGATAAGATTCAACTATAAGGATAAGCACATAAGGCATATAATCCTAAAATCAAGTATAAACACATAAGGCACTTAGAATTCTATCTAAGAATATAAAATACATGAGAGGACTCATGTGTAAGGGTACTTAGTTATAGTCTAGGTCATTCCATTTCTAATAACCTAAATCCCTATAACCATGGATCTGATACCTATCTATCACACCCCGACCGACGGCGGAATCATCGGGGCGGACGAATGTGAAACGATTGTTCATAGACATGGAACTAAATAAGTTGAAATATTATTAAATACCATTTTTATTGAACAATACAAGACAATTAAAATCATTACAATGCAAACAATACATTAACAACAATATAAGACTTTCAATTAACTAAGTCCAAATCCTACATTGGAGTCTTATTTTACTCAAATTTAGCTTGTTATGATCAAGTTCTGGTCGGTTGAAGTAAGATTATATTCTGCCAGAATTGTAGTAAGACACTTATGTGCACTTTTAAAATCGTTAAAGCATGTAATGGGTTAGATCAATGTATTATGTCAATATATGGTATATTAGTCTTCATTTGAGTTATAAAAATATTCTAAGTCTTTGGCATAGCCATCACTTAGAAAAACAATCTTGTGGAATAACCGAATGCGGCGGCATAACCGTCCATATGCAAACTTGATTATTTGTTTATGTTAGTATGTTGTTAGCTTGATTTAGGAATGTTAGTGATTGTTATAAGATTAATGATTATTAAAATGTTAATGATCAAATGATAATGATTAAAATAAAAAAAGATATGGTAGAAGAAAGAATAATAGTAAGAACATAAAATCATGAGAACAATTGGATGTTAGGATGATTAAAATGTATAATATAAAAGCAATAAAAGATTACCTTAGTATTAACAATTCTTAAAATTTCTTGTAAAATAAAATTCTTCAAATTGATCATAAACAATGGATGAAAGAAAGATATGAGAGTGAGATTTTTAAAGAATGAGCAAATGAAAAGTGAGGCCTAAGGCTTGCTTTTATAGTTGAGGTTAGGAGTATGTTATGAATGGTGTTAATGGTGAGTTATAAGTTTTTTAAAAGGGGGTTATGATTGGAATTTGAAATAAATATAAAATTAAATAATTTAAATAAATAAATAAGTAATTACAATTTAAACTTTAAATTTATTAAAACTTTAATTTTAATTTAACAACTTCTTCTTTATAAAATATTTGTAGACTTTATAAATCTAATAACAAACTTGTAATTTGATTATGTATTTTAATTCAATATTTAAAATCTTATAAATATTAATAACCTTTTATAGACCTTACATATTTGTAAAAATAATGATCTTTGTATTTTAATCCTTTATTTTAGTTTTATAATTAAAACTCATAAATGACAAATAAATTTCATGAATTTATAAAATTTTATTCTATAAATCATGAAATTACCATGAATTGATTTAATAAATGGAAGTTGAATAAATAGTATTATTATTGTTTTTGAAGGAATAAAATAAATTAAATTTCTAACTAATGTATTTGATTTTTCAAAATTGACCCAAACGAATTCGGGTTCGGTTTCTATTTTTCAAAATGGGCAGATGTTACAATGGATAGGATGGAAAATTTATATTCCTTACATTTTCACCAAGCCAACAAGTTGAAAATTATAAAATCTTGTGGAGTCATGGGGGATAAAAAGTTTGTTCTACCATACCTCTCGAGTTCACTACTCGGAGTGATAACACGTTGACGTTTATTACATTCATCCTTTAAAGTATTATATAAAGCAAACATTGGATCATTTGAACTTTCGTCATGTGCCGCATGCCTAAATGACTCATGGATGTGTGATGTTTCATCATATTTTAATAAATAAACATCAAACATTTTTTCTAATTGTTGGTTAAAAGTAGCTTTTAAACTTTGACCATAAAATGGGTTTTCATCTTCTAAATCCAAATTAGAAATAATTTTATCAAGTAAAGTTTCAACCCTCGACATATTTAAACAAGGGTTTAATGCGGCGACACATGTAATAATCGGAGGCATTTCTTTAAAATACTTTTTAAGATTATCTTTCACTATGGTATCATATCCGAATAAGTTCTACCCCTAAACGACAACTCATTTAAATTTGAAGTCATTAAATAAATTTAGTGAAGTACTAATGGACTCGTTGGATAATAAACTCAAGAAAGACAAGTAGTAGCGTTTTTAAAAATTTGAACCATTTTGGTTATTTCTTCAATAACGGAGCAACGCGATGGATGGTAAGTATTTGTCTTTCCACGACTTACCAAACTATTATGAAAGACTATTAAACTTTCTTTTTGTTCAATAGCCTTTTCAAACATGTTATAATGGAATTTCATCGTGTAGGTACGCTCCAATTCGGACCTAAACATTTGGAATTTGAATCTTTACAACACTTGTGATATCAACTATATCTTTGGTTATTGCTAAAAATGTCATGTAACATTCTTTTAAACCATTTTTTTGTTGTTTCAATCGTTCTTAAACCGTCTTAAACGGCTAAGTTTATAATGTGCGCAACACATCGACAATGAAAAACACACCGTCACACATTGGTTTATATTTTAATTTTTAATTGTTCTATCGCAAGCGTGTTATTTGACGCATTATCAAAAGATATAGGAAATATTTTGTTTTCTAATTTATACGTTTTAATAACTTTGTTAATAAGATAAAAAATTGTTTTCTCCGGTGTGACGATAATCAAAAAATTCAAAGGCAATCGTACGTTTCTTCATTTGCCATGAATCGGGGTTAACCCAAGGGGCGGTCACAAAAATGTATGAGTCCGGTGAACCGTGAGAAGTCGAACAAACATCACTAATTAAGTTAACACCGGTTTGTAAATTTATCAAAATAAGATATTAATTCATTTTTAGCTTTTTCCCATATTTTTAAATAATCACTTCGAAGGGTAGCACAACTTACATTGGTGTAACGTGGTTGGAGAGTTCGTTGAATGAGTCGAGTCAAACATTCGTTGTTGAAATGTTTGAATGGCAAGCTTTCATGAAATACAAAATGCGCCATTTGCTCCCGAACCGCATCAACCTTATAAGCCAAAACATTTCTTTCGTTTGTTATCAAAGCTTGACCTTAAGACGGTTCACCTTTGATGTAAGGCCCCGTTCCCGGGATGCCTACAGTTGGTCATTCATCGCACATATAACATAAATTTACATTCGTATTTCATAAACATCGCAACGGAACACTAAAATAAGCTTTCATTTCTATATAATGCTTTTGCAAGTTAATACAACATTCATTACAAAACAGTTTGTTCGTATTACAATTCAAAAACATTAATCAAAAGAATGCCTTCCCAAAAGAGCCGAGTAGCCTCGTAGTGCCATCCTCAGCAACATTACCTGCCAACTGGAAACACATAAAAAGTCAGCGTTGCTCACTGAGTACTAGTTTTATAATAAAACATACTTTACTTTCATTAGAACTATTCCTTTTCTCATGCGATCATACATCATACGTATACACAGATAATATCATTATTATCTTTCATTACATTCGTTAACTTTCGTTCATTTCATACGTTCATCCTTCCGAGTTTGTCGCGACAACAGGTTCGCTCACCTCATTAGCAATCTCAACGATTGCAAGCTATCCGAGTCTGTTGCAACCATAGGGTTGCTCACCTCATTGCCACTCTCAACGATAGCACCCTATCCAAGTCTCTTGCAACAATAGGGTTGCTCACCTCATGGCAATATCAACGATAGCACGCTATCCGAGTCTCTTGCAACAACAGGGTTGCTCACCTCATGGGAAATCTCAACGATTGCACGCTATTCGAGTCTCTTGCAACAACAGGGTTGCTCACCTCATATATGTGCTTGCAAGCCTTTCCTTCGTTCATTCATCATTCAATAATGCATGCATTCTTACTTCATGTTCCTCTTTCATTATCTTTCACATTATGTTACATAATATTTCATTCATTCATTAACACGTCACGTAAAGCCACAAGAAAGATAAACATACGTCGTAATAAGGAACATATCATACACAATCATCATCATCATACAAGGCAACATCATACATACATAACATGCATAAACATGCAACATCATCATCATCATCATGCCCAACGTACTCTCTAAGGTCATAACAGTCATCTTACATGCTCTTACGGGAACCTTTACCTCAAAACTTACATCCGCACTTTCCCCCGAAAGTCAGAAGTCGAACTACACTTTCCTTCGAGAGCAACAGCCCTATTCGGGCGTATGGACACCCTTCAGTCGCATGGCCTCCATGCGACTGAACATCATGCGGATGAACATCTATGCGAATGGACACCCAGTCGTGCGTATGGACCTCATGCGGATGGAACTAATGCGAATGAGCACCTATGCGACTGACCTCATGCGAATGGACTCATGCGACTAAGCACCTATGCGACTGGACCCTCAGTCGTATGACTCCCCATGCGACTGGACTCCCAATCATGCGAATGAAACCTTAGTCGTGCGAATGAACCCTCAATCGTGCGAATAAACCTCAATCGTGCGAATGAACCTCAATCGCCTCTCAATCGGCCGTATGGCCTCCATTCGGTTGCATAGCCCTAGCTGATGCAGAAAGGAGTTCATCCCGAACCCAATCTGCCATTTTCGGCCTCCAAGCTCATCCAAACCCATTCTAAGCCTAAATCAACCATCTTAGACCTTAGGAATGCATACCACAATACCATACAAGCACACACAAGCCCGGAAACAAACTCTAAACGCATCACACGCAACAAACCCAAATGGGTCAAACACACACACATACAAAAACCGGTTTTCTATGCTTTCCAGCCCCAAAATCAGTTGAAAACAAGTAAAAGTGGGGTCCTAGAACTCACACAAACAAGCACAACGACAAGGGCTTCGAATTGACTCGCTCCTCAATGATTTTGGCCACTTGAACCAACCCGAACCGACACTTTTTCCTCTTTTCTCTTCTTCCTCTCTTCTCTTCTTTCTTTGGCTGATTTGTGAGTGTGGGGGAGAGGATAAGGGCTGCCCTCTCCCTTATATACTCCCACTCACCCGACTTTCTTTCGTTGGCGAGTTGGGTCCCTCGACTTTGGACTTTATTTCTTTTTCTTCCTTCGTCGGCTTCAAAATAATAAATAACCGGGTGTTACAAGTCCACCCCCCATAAATAGGTTTCGTCCCCGAAACCTGTTATTCTTTGAACAAACGTGGATAATGCTGTCTCATTTCTTCCTCAGTCTCCCACGTTGACTCGGATCCCTTCCTGTGCTTCCACTGTACACGCACAAGAGGAACCACTTTATTTCTTAGTCTTTTCTCTATTCTATTGATGATTGCCACTGGTTGCTCCACGAAATTGAGACTTTCGTCTACTTTGATATCTTCCAATGGAACAATCATATCTTCATCTGCCAAGCACTTCCTTAAATGAGATACATGAAATGTCGGGTGAATTCCACTTAACTCATCTGGCAACTCCAGTCTATAGGCCACCTCTCCTACTCGAGCGACGATTCGGAAAGGGCCTATATACCTTGGGCTCAACTTACCCCGCTTTCGAAAGCGGATGATACCCTTCCAAGGTGAGACCTTCAACATAACTCGGTCACCCACCTGGAACTCAATCGGCCTACGTCGTTTATCAGCATACGACTTCTGTCTGTCTTTGGCTGCCTTCATGAAGGCTTTAATCTTCTCAAGCTTCTTAGTCATAGCCTTGATTACCTCGACGCTCCCCAATTCCTTCTGTCCAATATCACCCCAACAAACGGTTGTTCGGCATCTCCTACCTTATAGCATCTCATATGGTGGCATACCAATGCTGGCATGGTAACTGTTGTTGTATGAGAATTCGGCTAACGGTAGGTGGTCATCCCAACTTCCCCCGAAATCAATCACACATGCCCGAAGCATGTCTTCCAGCGTCTGAATGGTCCTTTCTGACTGACAATCAGTCTGGGGATGATAAGCCGTGCTAATATATAACCTCATCCCTGTAGCATCGTGGAATTTCTTCCAAAATTTAGATGTAAACCGGGTGTCACGATCAGACACAATAGACACCGGCACACCATGACGAGTTACAATTTCCCGGATGAACAGATCAGCCAACCTCTCAGATGAATATGTCTCGCGGATCAGTAGAAAGTGAGCACTCTTCGTCAAACGGTCAACTATCACCCATATGGCATCACACCCTTTCGGGGTACGCGGCAGCTTTGTAATGAAATCCATGATGATGTGCTCCCACTTCCATTCCTGTATATCCAAAGGTTGGATCTTCCCATACGGCTTCTGATGCTCGGCCTTCACCTGTAGACAAGTGAGGCATTTACTCACATACTCCACCACATCACGCTTCATACCCGGCCACCAATAATCTTCATGTCTTGGTACATTTTCGTGGCACCTGGGTGAATGGAGTATCGAGTCTTGTGAGCTTTATCCATTATCCTCACCCGTAGATCCCCAAAACGAGGAATTCACACACGACCGAATCGGGTTCTAACACCGAGTGTGTTTTCACCCAATTCCCCAACCAGACCTCTTATTCTTTCAGAGTTAATATGATCTTCTTTCAGTGCCTCATATTGAAACTCTTTGACTTGCTTCATTACATCAGAGGTCATGATCAGTTGATATTCTTTCACCCGAATCGGCTCGGGCCTCTCTTTCCGGCTAAGGGCATCAGCCACCACATTGGCCTTGCCCGGATGGTAGTGGATCTCACAATCATAATCCTTTATAAGTTCCAACCACCGTCTCTGCCTCATGTTCAGATCCTTTTGCTCGAAGAAGTACTTCAGGCTCTTGTGGTCAATGAAAATAGTGCACTTCGTCCCGTAAAGATAGTGTCTCCAAATCTTTAGTGCAAAGACCACGGCTGTTAGCTCCAGGTCATGATTAGGATAATTGACCTCATGAACCTTCAACTATCGGGATGCATATGCTATAACCTTCCCTCTCTGTATTAACACACATCCCAACCCTGAGTAGGAAGCCTCAGAATAGACCACCAGTGTAATATCTTGTATTTTTGAGTTAATTAAAGTTAACCTTGTTAAGTTCTTGCATGGGCTGATTATGTCATTTATGAAACTTATGGGTTTGTCATGCTTATTTATTTGTTGTCTTTAATTCTTTTTCAAGGTGCATAATAAAGATGTTGGATAATAATAATAGCAATAATACTAATAATATCACAAATAATATTAATGAACATAATAATAATAATAATAATAATAATAATAATAATAATAATAATAATAATAATAATAATAATAATAATAATAATAATAATAATAATAATAAAATAACTAATTATAAGAGTAATAATAATTATGTTAATAATAATAATAATAATAATAATAATAATAATAATAATAATAATAATAATAATAATAATAATAATAATAATAATAATAATAATAATAATAATAATAATAATAATAATAATAATAATAGAAATAATAACTAATAAAAGTTATATAAGTAATAAGTTGTAAATGAATTAAAACTTAAGTTAAGGAGGTTAAGGGGGATGTTTTGTCAATTTAATAAACTTTAAATGAAATTTTGTGCATAAATTAATAAAAAACAAAACTGAAGGGACTAAATGTGTAATTTTTAAATCCCAAACCCCCACCCCCATTTCCTTTCACGTTTTTCCGGCCATACCTCCGGCCAAATTCCGGCCAAGCTCCGGCGAGGCCCAAACAACCTTAAATCTTTCGAATACCGACCTCAAACCATCCCAAATCGTTTCGTGGACATGTTTCGAGCTTAAACACATACTTTAATTTTGTTTAATCATCGGTTACAACACCATTCGGTTGAATAACCGAAACAACCTTAATCACCTAACCGTTCGAGCCTTAAACACCAATAATAACTCAATTAAATAAACCAAATCGAACGTCTATCTAATTCTAATCGGTTTCAACACTCAATTGCATCTAAAAACACCAAATTAAACGAATTCAATCCTACTCTATAACGCGACCCACACTCCACTCAAACACCATCATTTGAACCTCAAATTCTGAAATTGTTAATTTTACTATTGTCCACATTTGCATCGTGAACCGACTTCGACCAAGCCGCAACGTGTTCTTCGGTTGTTCTTGTAGTGGTCAACTTCGAATCGGGTAATTAAACGCTGCTATATACTCGATTTCATATGAAGATCAAAAGCCCTATGGGAATTTTGTATAACAACATCGAATACGCACCAATTTGGGGGATTTCGAATTAGGGTTCATAGGTTAATTGGGGATTTGTTTCGTTTTATGGTTTAAAATTATTAAGGACCGAAGCCTAACAAGGCCTTGGCCCTTGTTTTGTTGGTAAAACGCGTGACCTCTAACCTAAAGGTCCCTGGTTCGAATCTAGGGGACCTCATGTTTTATTGTTGGATCTAGAGAGGCTGTTGCAACCAAAACCATGTCACTTAGAAGATTTTGAGTACAACATACAAAGGACTTCCGAAGCCAAGTGTGGGACTTCCGAAGGAAGAAGGAGCTCTTCCGAAGTCTAAGTGTAAAATACACTTCCGAAGGAAAACTCCAACTTCCGAAGACAAAGAAGTTACTTCCGAAGAATCAAGACTTGAAGACAAAGTTCTGAAGTCAACTTCCGAAGTATAAAGAAGTCCTTAAAGCCTCGGAAGCATAGAAGCATCTTCCGAAGTATAAGTAGCTTCGGAAGATCTTGTTCTTCCGAAGCCAGTTAACCTTCGGAAGACACTTCTATCCAACAAACTCCCCCTAGGCTGATGCTACCAAAACTTCACTTATTTCTACTTCTCAAAGTTTTCAGCACCAGGGATAACAGATATTTGTCTGTCTCTCTGTTCTTCCCGGAAGTGGTGCTGAGAAGCTTGTACAAGTCATTCGTGGATAGGAGATCTAGTCTATCACTTTGAATGACATGTACCCTTTGTTGTGACCCCCTGAAGAGAGTTAGTTGACGGGAGTTGTAGTCATACTCCCATCTAACTATGGACTCAAGTTTAGGACCTTCAACCATTTGAAGAAAGGCTTTGCCTTTGGTTGCTGATCCTTTCCTTTCCTCCTCCTCTCTCAGTTTTGACTCCTCTTCGACCTTGCTTCTGGCAGTGAGCTCGGCCATGTGAAGGCTGCCTAGATGATTTCTATGCTTGTAAGTGTCTTGTAATCTTGAGTTGAGAAGTAATATATACAAGTACCTTGAAAATACTCCTGCTTGTTCCTTTGTTTACTTATTATATTATTATCAACTCTTGTTAAAGGCATTGCTTCATCTTGTTTGAGTGATATTATAAGTGAGTTTGAGAGAATTACAAGTGTTAAGTGACAAACCCGATCCTGCAATTGGTATCAGAGCTTTTTAGGCTCTTGATTGTGAGATCTTACCATCCTAATCAACCAGTTTTTCACTCCTCCTTATACCTCACTCAAAATGGCCCTCATCAAATCTGAAGTTGAAATGGGAACGATGACCAAAGCTCCCATCATCGACCCTGAAAACTTCAGGTCTTGGAGCAGAAGAATGGAAGGCTTCATCAGATACCAGGATAGCAAGATGTGGCAGTCCATCGTTAATGGCCCGTACAAGCCAAAAGTTGCTGGTGGAAACGGTGCCATGATCGAAAAGGCTATTGAAGACTACTCCGATGAAGACAGGAAGAAGCTTGACATAGACAGCAATGCTATGACTGTTCTCATGACCGCAATCCCAAACTCCATCATGGTGGGGTTTGAGCATTGTAAGTCAGCCAAAGAACTCTTTGATGCACTTGCTCAAATGTACTCGAGCTCTAATGATTCAAAGAAGGACTCACTGAAGCAGCAGTTTGAGAACTTCACCTATGTTGCTGGAGAAACTTTTAGCCAACAATATTTCAGGTATATGGATCTTATCTCATCCCTCCAATCTGTGGGAATCACTCAAGAACTTAGAGACCTTACCAGAAAGTTCATGAGTGCTCTACCCAATGAGTGGACTTTCTACTGTGTCTCCATTAAGAGAACAGAGAATTTAAACACTCTCACCATGACCGAACTTTATGGGATCCTTGATGGATACCGTTTGGAAATGGAAAGTAAGAAGGGCCACCAAGCAAGCAGACCCTTGAGCCTTCCTGCTAGCAACGCTTTAATGGTTGCTGAAGGCTCAGGCATCTCCCAGTCTCAGCAGTACCTGTCATACACCCAGCAGCCATCTTGCTCATCTGGGCCTTACATCACATTCCCTGAGACTCCAAGGTCTCATCAAGCTCAGCAAAGCTCTTTTCAGGAGGGCTGTGCGTTTGTCTCATGGAGTGGACACTCTAATGATCATCAATTCTGCTTTGATGATCTTGAGTGCTTCAGTCCAGATGACATAGAGTATGTGGACATTGTCCAGCAAATGGCTCTTCTAACCTACAGAGCGAAGAAGTTCTTTAAGAGAACTGGAAGGCAATTCCCTCAAAACCCAATCACTAGCAAGTTTGGGTTTGACAAGAGCAAGGCTAAGTGTTACAACTGTAACCAGCTTGGCCATTTTGCAAGGGAATGCAAGGCTCCCAAATCCAACCCGGGAACCTCACAGGCCTCCACACATCCTTCTACACCAAAGCCCAACGGGAAGTCAACTGAAACAGCAGCTATGGCTCAAGAAGTTGACTGGAGCTTTATGGTTCAAGATGTGACTCCAGCTCAAGCACTCATGGCAGGAACAGATGAAAATAAGGTATATGAACATCTCTGTACCCCTGCTTGTATTGCAAAGGTTAAATTGTACCAGGACTACAATATGGAAATTAAATCCGATATTGAGTCTTTAAATGTGCTAAAATCTGACTTTAAAAGAGCTGAATCTGACTACCAAAAGAAAATTGAGGAGTTAGAGAAAACTGTATCTCTTTTAAAACATGAACACACAACTTACAAGACTCAAATCAAGGATTTAATATCCAAATTGACTGAGGCTCAAGCCCAGCTTGTCACAGCTGAGGCTCAAGCCAGGAAGTATGCTATTTCTGAGCAAAACTTCCAAGCCATACTTGCATCATCCTCTCACTCCAAACTTTGCTATCAAAACAAAAGTGGGTTGGGAACCAATGAAATTGCTCCACCACACTCTTATGAGTCTATAAGACAACCAAGATGTGGTACTGAAGAGCAAGAGGTTCCATCTGTTGACCCACCTTGTAAAGAGTCAAAGAGTGATGCAACTATGGAGACCATGACCATCACAGGGAAGGAACAGGTAATTGTGCCCTCCCAGGCCAATGATGATCAAACCCTGACCACCAAAGCCAGAAGAAGCAGGGCTAAAGCAGCCAGAAAAACTGCCAAGAAGGTGGCTGAATCCAAGCTGAAGATAGACCCAAAGCAAAAGGGTGTATTCATATCAGCAGGATTCCAAGTGGTTGGACCTTCTGATTCAGGAAAGGAGTATAGTACCAGTACTCCTATCCTACCAAAGGATCAGAAGTTAAAGGGAAAGGTTGCTGATGAGAGAAAAAGAACAAGAAACAGCAACCCTCAATTCCCAGAAAATTAACATTGCATGCATAATGTGTGGTCTGCAAAACCACATGGCTAAAGATTGTTACTACAATCCTGCAGCACACATTATGCAAATAATGTTAAAAGAGAAGGAGTCAGGGAAGGTTTCACATTTGGACCATATCAAATGGTTCAAGTGGTGAAAAAGGGAAAGCTTGTTTCCGAAGCAAGGCTTCTCTCGGAAGAAAACTCTTCTTCCGAGAGGAAAAAGGCTTCGGAAGTGAAAGCTGCAAAGACTCACAAAAGAGTCCCCTTGAAACCATCCCAGAAGAAGACTGCTTCGGAAGAAAAGGTGGTGAAGGTCTCTTCCGAAAAGAAAGAAGCTTCGGAAGAATGCCAAGCTACAAAAGCTTCATCAAGCTCATCTTCTATGATCAACCAAGGGATGGAATGGAAGATCAAGGAAGATGCTGTAGCCCAAACCTCTTCATCAAAGACATCTATTGAACCCCCATGCATAAATTTGGTTCAATCATGTCACTCTCATTGGAAGAACCCAAGACCAATAAGGCTTGGGTTTCCAATCAAAACTAATTATCTCACCTTATGTGCAGGGACATCCATATGACAAGAATAACAACATTTGGATTGTAGATAGTGGATGCTCCAGGCACATGACAGGGAACAGATCTCTCCTTTAACAATTTCAACATTATGATGGAGGTCCTGTCCAGTTTGGAGGTGAGGCCGGAGGATATATTTCTGGCAGAGGAAGTATATCCAATGGAAATTAAAAGTTGACAAAGTTAACTTTGTCAAACAGCTTGAACACAACCTGTTAAGTGTTTCTCAGTTTTGTGATCAAAAGCATCAAATGCTTTTCACAGAACATGAGTGCATCATTCTCAAACCTGGGATGACAATTCCTCAGGAATTGGTGCTTCTTAGATCTCCCAGGAGAGGGGATATGTACAAGCTTGATATGAACAATGCTTCCCCAATGGGAGAAGTATCATGCTTTCTTTCCAAAGCTGATAGTGATGAGTCAACACTATGGCATAAACGAATGTGTCATGTCAATTTTAAGACAATGAATAAATTGGCTAAAAATAACTTGGTACATGGTTTGCCTAAAAAGGAATTTTTCTGCAAAGATAACTGTGTTGCTTGCCTGAAAGGGAAACAACACAGGTCTTCTCATAAATCCAAAGTTGTTAACTCTATCACTACTCCATTACACTTATTGCACATGGATCTATTTGGTCCCACAAGTATAATGAGCATTGGAAGGAAATCATATTGCCTTGTGGTAGTTGATGATTTTACTAGATTTACATGGGTATTCTTTTTAAGAACTAAAGATGAAACTGCTGAAACTTTAAAATCTTTTATTCTTAAAATAGAAAATCAAGTTGATCACAAGGTTAAAATAATTAGAAGTGATCAAGGGACTGAGTTTAAGAACTTTGTTCTTGACTCATTTTGTAACTCAAAAGGGATTGCCAGACAATACAGTGCTCCTAGAACTCCTCAACAAAATGGTGTTGCTGAGAGGAGAAATAGGACACTTATTGAGGCTGCTCGGACTATGTTAGCTGATTCAAAGCTGCCTCTAACATTCTGGGCAGAGGCAGTCAGCACTGCATGCTATGTGCAGAACAGAGTTCTTGTAGTAAAGCCACATGGAAAGACCCCTTATGAGCTATGGAACAAGAGGCCACCGTTCATTGGCTTTCTAAGGTCCTTTGGCAGCAGGTGTACCATACTTAACACAAAAGACAATTTGGCAAAATTTGCTGAAAAGTCAGATGATGCTATCTTTGTTGGATATTCCTCCTATTCTAAAGCTTACAGGGTTTATAATATTAAAAACCAACAATTTGAGGAATCCTCCAACATTGTAGTTAATGAGCACACTCCTTGTGTTAGGGGGAATGGCCCTGATCATATTTTTGATTTAGAATTGTTTCCAAACTATTCTAAACCATCTTGTGAGAATGTTTCAGCTGGAACAGGTGCTCAAAGCAATTCTGATGAAGATCAACTGTTTGAGCTTCCCAGACCTGCTCCAAGTTCTCCAAGAGCAACAACAAATCAAGTTCCCACTATTGAAAGATCTGACAGTATAACCATTTCAAGAAATAGTGGAACTTCAACAAGGGATTCACCTGATGATCTTCAAGTCTCCTCAGGTGATCCTGCACAACACCAAGCTGATGGAAGCAGCATTTTGAAGGAACAGGCAACTGTTAATGATGCTTCACAGCAAAGAAATGATGATGTTTCTCTTTCATTCAATCAGTCCTCATTGAATGAGATTGAAACAACAGCTGGACCAAGTATTCAAGCTCCAGAGCAAAATATGTCCAACTTGGACCTATCTTTGCAACTGGAGGTGATTCCAAGACTCAGAATTCACAATACTCATCCAGCTGAAAACATCATAGGGGAAGTCTCTGAGGGTGTGAGAACAAGGGGACAAACTCACAATGGGAATGTCTGCTTGTACTCATGCTTCTTATCCCAAATGGAACCCAAGAAGGTGGAAGATGCCTTGAAGGATAGTAGCTGGGTTGAATCAATGCAAGAGGAGCTGCTTCAATTCAAAAGACAAAAGGTTTGGAACCTATGTCCGCTACCATCTGGTCAAGTACCTATAGGCACCAAGTGGGTATTCAGAAACAAAAGAGATGACAGAGGCTTGATTATCAAGAACAAGGCAAGACTGGTGGTTCAAGGATACACTCAAGAGGAAGGAATTGATTATACTGATGTCTTTGCACCTGTTGCAAGACTTGAGGCAGTTAGGATCTTCCTTGCTTATGCTGCATCCAAGAATTTCACTGTCTACCAGCTTGATGTCAAGTGTGCCTTTCTATATGGGGATATAGATAGGGAAGTCTACGTATGCCAGCCTCCAGGATTTGAAGACCCACAGCACCCCAACTATGTGTGCAAGTTGGATAAAGCTCTATATGGGCTGCACCAAGCACCTAGGCTGTGGTATGAGACATTGTCTCAATTTCTTCTGAAGAATGGTTATACTAGAGGAACCATTGACAAGACTCTCTTCATCAGAAAGTCTGGGAAAGACATTTTGCTAGTTCAAGTCTATGTCGATGACATCATATTTGGTTCCTCAAATGACCAAATGTGCAAAGACTTTGAGAGCATTATGAAAAGAAGTTCGAAATGAGTTCTATGGGAAAAATGGACTTTTTCCTTGGAATTCAGGTAAAGCAACTGAAGGAAGGGTTTTTCATCAATCAATCTAAGTATGTCAATGATATCTTAGAGAGATTTGATATGAAGGATTGTAAAGCAGCAAAGACGCCCATACCCAAAACCATGATTTATGCCCTGATTCTGAGGGGGAGGATACTGATCAACATCAGTATAGAGCAATCATTGGTTCTCTGATGTATCTCACAGCAAGTAGACCTGATATCATGTTTGCAACTGCATTTGTGCAAGATATCAGGCTGCTCCAAAGGTGTCTCACCTAATTGCTGTCAAGAGAATCCTCAGATACCTCAAAGGAGCACCTAAGTTAGGTCTCTGGTATCCAAGAAATAGTGATTTTAATCTCTATGGTTACTCTGATAGTGATTATGGTGGCTGCAACATCAACAAGAAATCAACATCAGGTGGATGTCAATTTCTTGGTGGAAGGATCATCTCATGGCAATGCAAAAAGCAATCCTGTGTCTCTACATCAACTGCTGAAGCTGAATACATTGCTGCTGCAAGTTGCTGTGCTCAGCTGCTGTGGATTCAAAACCAGATGATTGACTATGGATTCAACTTCATGAGCACTCCTATCCACATTGACAACAACAGTGCTATATCCATCACTGAAAATCCAGTGAAGCACTCTAAGACAAAGCACATTGATATCAGGTATCATTTCATTAGAGATATTCATGAGAAAAATCTTATAAAACTAATCAAAGTTGATTCAAATGAACAATATGCTGATTTGTTCACCAAAGCATTTGATGAACAAAGATTTAAATATCTCATTACAGCTATTGGGATGATAAACATTGACTAGTTAATCTCAATTGAAAACCTTTTTAATGTGTAAAGTCTTATGTCAATACAATCTAAGCCCTGTTACAAAAGATCCTTTCTTATTTAACTAAGTATAAGTTCTTCCGAAGAGAAACTTGCCTTCGGAAGATATCTAGCATAACTTCCGAAGCAAATTTCTCATAGGATAATTTTCTTCTCGGAAGTGTACTAAGTCTCGGAAGAAGCGATTGAGTTTATCTCAGATCTACTTCCGAAGCACTTAATACTTTCCACCTGAAAGCAACATGTATCTTTCGGAAGTAAGTTATTTACCTTCGGAAGTACATTTGCCTTCGGAAGAACTTTACCTTCGGAAATACCTTATACTCGGAAGAAAGATTTTACTGTGTAACGGAAATCTTTTGGGCCCCACTCTGTAAAAAGTAAAGATTTGTTAATGATGTCGGATTATTTAAATGGTCTAACCTTACCGCCCCTGTCACATCATCCACTGAACCCTCACATCATCTTATCCAAACCACCCTTTAAACCGCCATTTCACCCATTTAAATACTTCCGGTTATATCACTTACACTCTTTTTACCAAATTCACTGCCCTAAAAGCTTTCTTCTTCTCCCAATTTACCTCTATCAGAACTTTTCCTCTGCTATCTTTCTCAAATGGCTCTAAACCCTCAGCACAACCAGGTCGCACTCCTTGACTCTTCAAGGGATGCTGACTTCTCTGATATTATCTCTTTCTTAGCCCAATCTTCATACTACACAGCATTGACCGTAAACCCTACCATTTACTCCAACCAAATGTCCGAATTTTGGGCAAATGGTCGGATTGAAACCCTAAACGGGGTTCGTGCTATCAGGTCAAGTGTTTGTGGCCAAGAGTTGGTCATCACTGAACAAATCATCAGGGAGCATCTTGAGCTCCATGATGAAGGCGCACCGACGGAATTCCCCAAATCTGAGTTAGATAACTCTTATCTCCAAATGGGATACGGTGGAGATGTAAGCAGGTCTACAGTCTACAAATTCAACTTCTCCTACAAGTGGAAGTTCCTGCTACATGTGGTTCTTCACTGTCTATCTAACAAATCCGGGGGATGGGATCAAATTCCCTATGAACTCGGGTGCTTAGTTCATGGGTTGGTACAAGGCCTGCGCTTCAACTACTCAAGGTTTGTGCTGACTAACCTTATGGGAAATCTGCAAAGGGACACATTCTTTATGTATCCCAGATTTCTACAGCACATAATCAACTGCGAGCTAGATCAGGGTAAGCTTGTCTGTGCAGCTGCTCTGTCTGCTCCCCAAATGAGGCCGACCATCTTCAAAGTCTTGAAGAGAGTGTCTACCAACTACACTGGAAGGGATACCGCACTACTTCCAGGTATGATTGAGCCAATGGCTCCTGGTGACATCCCTGTTAACCCCACAGGTGATGAACCCACACCAGCAACTACCCTCACTATTCCAAATCTACCTTCTCCTCCAATCACTGTCACCTACCAGAGACGTACCAAACGAACCCTTGTTCAATCTACTCTGATTGAACAAGCCCCTCCTCTTCAAACCAAAAAGGCTAGAGTGGAACAAGGGGCTCCCACTCAGCCAGAGGTCCACCAATCCTTCACTATTGACCTCAATATGGGTCTTGAGTCTCCTCAGTCTCAGACCCATGAGCCCAAAACCCCAGCTGATAGCCCTCAGGGTGAGTCTCTATACTCCCCTGAGCAGCCACCAAGGGACAGCTCAATGCCTTTTGACATTGATCAAAGTCCCGGGTCCTTAGGTCTTCATTCCTTTTCTTTTACTGACCTATTGACCGGAGCTGGTGAAGAGACTATGTCTCTCAAAGGCGATGAAGTTGATCCACTACACCCTATTAAGGATCAACAGAGCCTAGAAAACCTCTTGTCTCTAGCCCACACCAGCAAAGCCCTACTGAGGTGAGTCCCACTGATGTGGAGGGGACTCATGTAGATTCAGCTGCCACTACTGAAGGAGCCTCAATGGATCCTCAGGACAGTGGTAACGACAGTCAGACTGAATCTACGGCAACCATGCCCTATGATGCCTCTGAAAGAGACATCATTGTGCAAGGGAAACCAGGGTGCCAAGAAACCACATCTGGTGGTGAGGATGAACATACTAGGTATGTTACCTCATCTCCCCGTGATTCTTCAAAAGAAGATGAGGGAAGAATGCAACTCACCATAAGAGACCTACTTTCTAAAGTCTCAAACCTTGAATCAAAGGTTAAGACTTTAGAGGATAGGTCTGCCACTCAGCAACTTGAGATTGAAAGTCTCAAGGCCAAACTAGCTGAGAAACAGATTGAGAGATCTGTTAGGCATGTACCAGTTCAAGTCTCCTTGACCTCTTCCTCTAGCTCATCTACCTCTCAAGATGATGCTACCAAAAGGGGGAGAATGTTGAGGAACAAAGCCAAAGACAGGATACCATCAGTCAAGCTCTTACTTCTTTGAGCTCAAGACAACAAGCTGCCATCTTCCCTGAGCCTCCTCCAGTTGTTTTTCAAGTGGATCAAAGGATGCTTCAGGATCTAAATAGGATCTTCAACAAGTTCCTTTTAGAGTCCCTAATTGAACAACCCAGTCCGGATATGTCTGTGATTTACTTTGGAGCTCAAGAGCTTCAGAGGTTGAATGCACCTCCTACCACCATGAGGAAGTTGGTCACCTAAGGCCCAAGTGGAACCTGAGATTGATTTCGAAGGGGAAACTAGGACTGATGGCCCAGCAACTGAAACAGTTGGGACAGAAGGTGTGTTTTCACAGGCTTCCGAAGCACAATTCGAAGCCTCGGAAGAACCAACACAAACTTCCGAAGCTGAGATTGCTGCTGCGGAAGGACTATTTTCTCTTTCCGATGATCTAATAGTCACAGATGCAATTCTGGAACTTGCATCTGAGGTTAATAGGGAGGACTTTCTCAGCCAACCACTAGCTATTACATCTGCATTGACCTCAGCTCCTACCTCCACCACCCAACCTGGTCTCTTCTATCCAAGAACCACCAAAGTCTAGCACTTCCGAAGACATTAAAGGCAAAGGAAGATGACTTCGGAAGAGCTTCAGGAAGAAGAAAGGTTGGAGAAGCTTAAAAGGAAAGGAAGACTGCCAACTGGGAAACTGTTAGCTGCAAGTACAAAAGCAGCTGCAGCCAACCAAGAGGCAATCAACAATAGAAGAAGAGTGGAGGTAATTGATAGACTTGTCAGTCTAGGGGCTGCTTCGGAAGATGTACTCCTGCTACCATTAGAGGAGCTGATAGAGCTTGAAAAGGCAACCTTGCTGCAAGACAGCAAAAAGAAGAAGCTGCAAGGTTGGCCTTGGAAGAAGAAAGGCTGAGAAAAGAAAGAGAAGCTGATCTGCAGCTCAGGAGAGAAAGGATCACTTTCCTACTCTCCAGAGGATTCTCTCAAGAGGAGTTGTCTCCACACAATAGTGACACGATCTTATGGCTCTTTAACAAAGAGCAAGATCAAATGGAGAAGGAGAGAAAGAGAGCTGCAAGGGAGAAGCTGGTAGAGAAGAAGAAGAAAGAAGAAAGAGGCTGGACTGTCTGCCGCCAAGAAGATAGGTGAGAAAGCTTGGATGAAGAACTATCTTAAAGCTCATGGCTTCTCTGGCAGGCAAGTGGGTCCAATGTCTGAGAAGACTCTCCAACGACATGTCAGTGACATCAAGGCTGACATTCGTGCGGGGAGAAGAAAGGAGATGTATAGAAGGGGACAGGGGATGACCTTCAAAGCCACCTCTCAGCCCAATATCCAAACCCAACCTCAACCTGAACCTATACCCTTTCCCTTCCCAATCAAAACTGAACCTGAACCCTTCACCCCTGAACCTACACCATCACAACTACCAACTCCCTCACCTCAACCACCTAAACTACCCATCATCCAACCTAAAACCTTACCCAGAACCCCAACTCCTAAACCTACCCAACAACCAATCAAACCATCCCCTCAGCCTTCCAAACATCTCTCTGGGAGGAATTCAAGGCAATCAAAACTAAGCTCATCAACTGCACTACTCTGAGCGACATCTCCTGTGAGGAGGATACAGTCAACCTGACTTATGTTGATGGATCCTCAAGTTCCCTCACAAGAGATGAGTTTCTTGATCTGCCAGAGGAACTTTGGACCAAGCCGCAAGACTCCTTGGCCTCAATTCAGATACATTGAATGAGGAAGAAAAGAAGCTGAGGAGAAGGCTGGTGACTCTGCTGGACACAAAGAAAGGAGATAGGGTACCAAGACAATCTCTTGTACCCAGAAAGAAGATAGTCCAGTGGAGGTTCGAAGACTCTTCTCACAACTTTGTTGTGAGAGAGAGAATGGTGAGATTAACAGGCTGAATGCCTCATCTCTGCTACTTACTAAGCAGATTTGATATTGCTGAGTTAGCAGAGAAACCATTCTCCAACCCTTCAAACTCCAATGTAGCTGCCCCACATCAGAAATCATCTAGGCAGCCTTCACATGGCCGAGCTCACTGCCAGAAGCAAGGTCGAAGAGGAGTCAAAACTGAGAGAGGAGGAGGAAAGGAAAGGATCAGCAACCAAAGGCAAAGCCTTTCTTCAAATGGTTGAAGGTCCTGAACTTGAGTCCATAGTTAGATGGGAGTATGACTACAACTCCCGTCAACTAACTCTCTTCAGGGGGTCACCAAAGGGTACACATGTCATTCAATGATAGACTGGATCTCCTATCCACGAATGCTTGTACAAGCTTCTCAGCAGGCACTGTCCGGGAAGAACAGAGAGACCGACAAATATCTGTTATCCCTGGTGCTGAAAACTTTGAGAAGTAGAAATAAGTGAAGTTTTGGTAGCATCAGCCTAGGGGGAGTTTGTTGGATCTAGAGAGGCTGTTGCAACCAAAACCATGTCACTTAGAAGATTTTGAGTACAACATACAAAGGACTTCCGAAGCCAAGTGTGGGACTTCCGAAGGAAGAAGGAGCTCTTCCGAAGTCTAAGTGTAAAATACACTTCCGAAGGAAAACTCCAACTTCCGAAGACAAAGAAGTTACTTCCGAAGAATCAAGACTTGAAGACAAAGTTCTGAAGTCAACTTCCGAAGTATAAAGAAGTCCTTAAAGCCTCGGAAGCATAGAAGCATCTTCCGAAGTATAAGTAGCTTCGGAAGAACTTGTTCTTCCGAAGCCAGTTAACCTTCGGAAGACACTTCTATTAACCAGTAGACATAAGTATGGTCTGTCTGACAGACCGCTGCAAATCTCTGAGATACTGCATGGCGTTTTCTCAAAAGCCTTGTAGTTGACCATACTTTAATCTACTGTTTACCTTTTATGTTAAGTACAGTTGCCATCTTTAGTTGGTGACAAAAGGTAAGTCATGGACATGTCATGACTACCATATCTTAGATAATACTTTATCTAAGATACCTTAACTTTAGCATTGTAGTATATGCTTTAGTCGTAGGTTTCTGGCTGGTATCAAGTATCACCGGCTGTAGGATCTAGTATATATAGTTTCTCATTGTAACTCATGTTCTATGCTTGTAAGTGTCTTGTAATCTTGAGTTGAGAAGTAATATATACAAGTACCTTGAAAATACTCCTGCTTGTTCCTTTGTTTACTTATTATATTATTATCAACTCTTGTTAAAGGCATTGCTTCATCTTGTTTGAGTGATATTATAAGTGAGTTTGAGAGAATTACAAGTGTTAAGTGACAAAACCCGATCCTGCATTTATTTTAGAGACTTTTTTTTAGCCTTCAACCCTAACACTAAAATTTTTTAAAAATTATAAAAAGTCATTTTATAAAAGATGATTATTTTAAAAATACTTTTACTTATTTCTTGTAAGTTAATTTCTTAAAAAGAAATACTTTTATACTCTTGTCATATATTTTAAAAAAAATAATAATAATAGATTAGTTTTACAAAACTATACTTTAACTACTACCTTGTTCCACAAATATGATTATCCCGAACGTTGCCTTTAAACTATCGTTTAAAATGTGTTTATTAGACTTTATTTAACCTTTATATATATACAAAATTATTATAGGCGTTATATTTTTATATTAAACTTTATATAAAATATAACAACTTTCTTTAATATTAATAACTAAAATTGGTTCCATTTTGTTAAACATAGTTATTTGACAATCCCTAAATTCCACTTAGAACCCTAGACCCCGTTAATTCGTTAAACTAATATAACTAAGCTTAAATCTTGTAAATAAATATATTTAGGTACCTTGTGAAGGAATACGTTGGAACGACGACTATTATTTTCTAATTAATCGTCAATTATATACTTATTGATCAAGTGAGTATTTCTATACCCCTTTTTATATTTTTACACTTTTGGGGTGAAACATGTTACATTATAAACTTTGCACTTGTAAACACGTTTGATTCTTGTAAACTTATGGCAATTTACTTGTGTGTTGTGGTTAGTTGAACTTTGTAGCTACCATGTAATGTCGAATATATATACAATCATTAACTATTGCTAGCCTGGCGACGTCATAGATCTATGGGCCTGACAAGCCTGCTTGGTTGATCCAAGTACACTTAGCTAATCGTATATACTTGTAAACGTTTGAGACTTATAAAACTTTGTCAAGGTTTTATTGTGTATTCTGTCTTACATCCCTAGCTTACTTTGTTCTCTAACATACAACATGAATTGCCATCTTTTATATATCTATGTATTGCAAACTATGGAAATCTCACCAACATTATTGTTGACATTTTTATTTTTAACATGTTTCAGAAAATACTCAAGCTTGATTACTACTATTTAAAGCTTATCACATCTAGGATTGGACCTAGATAAAAATAAACGGATGGGCTTGTTACATTTAACTTTTATGCATGATGTTTTCTTTGTTTGAGACTTTTAATTGTAATAATACATTTGGAACTTATGAATTATATATTTGGAGTTATTAATAGCATTATGTGGTTGTGAACGATCTTAACTCTCACTCCTCGATGTTTCCGCCGTCAAGGTTGGGGTGTGACAACCAGGTCTTCACTTCCATCGGGTAATCACAGAACAGGAGCTTGAGTCAATCTCGTCTTCAATTCCTCGAATGCCTTCTCTTGAGCTTGACCCCATATAAACTTTACATCTTTTCGGGTCAACTTAGACAGTGGAGAAGCAATCTTAGAGAAGTCTTGGATAAATCTTCTATAGTAGCCCGCCAAACCCAAAAAACTACGAATCTCGCATGGCGTCTTTGGTGACTTCCATTGCATAACCGCCTCCACTTTCGTCGGGTCTACCATAATCCCGTCAGGATTCACCACATGACCCAAGAACTGAACTTCGCGCAACCAGAACGCGCACTTGGAGAATTTAGCATACAACTTCTCCCTCCTCAGCGTCTCCAGAACCTCCCGAATGTGACCGGCATGCTCAATCTCGCTCCTCGAATAAATCAGGATATCATCGATAAACACAATCACTGATTTTTCCAGCATCGGCCGACACACACGGTTCATCAAATCCATAAAAGCAGCTGGCGTGTTGGTCAAACCAAAGGACATGACAAGAAACTCGTAATGACCATAGCGCGTACGGAAAGTTGTTTTAGGAACATCCTGCTCTTTCACCTTTAGCTGATGGTAACTAGATCGAGGATCTATCCTTGAAAACCAACTGGCACCTTGGAGCTGATCGAACAAATCATCTATCCTCGGTAAGGGGTATTGGTTCTTTACCGTCAACTTGTTCAGCTCACGGTAGTCAATACACATTCTCATGCTACCGTCTTTCTTCTTCACAAACAATACCGGAGCACCCCAAGGAGAGATACTCGGTCTAATGAACCCCTTATCAAGCAGCTCTTGCAACTGCTTCATCAACTCTTTCATCTCGGTCGGAGCCAACCGATACGGTGCCTTGGCAACAGGTTGGGCACCCGGTATCAGATCAATCTGAAACTCGATCTCTCTGTCAGGTGACGCTCCCGATAAGTCTTCTGGGAACACGTCTGAAAAGTCACACACAACCGGTACATCGGCTAGTTGTGGTGATGGCGTATCCACATCCTTTACATAGGCCAAGTAAGCGCTACATCCACGCCTCATACACTTTCCCGCCACCGCCATCGAGATCACTTTCGGAATCGTAGTAACCCGATCACCATAAACCGTCACTGAACTACCGTCAGGCGCTGTCAAACAAATCATCTTCTTGCGACACACAATGTTCGCCTCGAAGTCCGCCAACCAATCCATCCCAAGAACCAAATCGAAACCACCTAAGGTCATCACGAACGGTCTAACAGGAAACTTATGACCCTCAAGTTTCACATCACAGTTCTCTATCATCTCAGAAATCCTGGTAGACTTACCTATGGCAGTTTCTACATCAAAGGGCGCATTAACACGTCTACTACTAACAGGCAGCTTAGCACAAAAAGCAGCAGAAATAAAACTTTTACTGGCACCCGAATCAAATAACACAGAAGCTAAAGTTTGGTTCACCAGAAACGTACCGGACATGACATTAGGGTCTGTCCTAGCTTCCTCCTGTGTCATGGTGAATGCCCTGGCGCTCGCCCTCGGTCCTTCACCTCCTGTCTTCTTCGCTCTGGAGCTCTTAGCCCTCGGCCTCTTACAATCCTTGCTCATATGACCCTCTTCGCCACAGTTATAACACCGGACTATACGAGAGTCCTTTGCCATTTGCCCCGCCTTCCCATATTTGAAGCACAAGTTCGACCCAAATCTGCATTCCCCACTATGCTCCCTTCCATACTTACCACACCTTTTCGATCCCGCACTCGATGTGACCGCACGGCGGTCATCCACCCGTGCCTTCTTATTACCCGTCAAGGCATCACCCGACCAAACCTCTTCCCCTGCCAGTTTCGATCACCGCCGCCCTTCTTGCCACCTTCAGTCACCACCACTGTTCTCTCATCACACAGTCTCCCTGCCAAATCCACCGCCGACCTAAACGTGCTCGGTCGAGCGGCGATCATGTGCCTGCGAATATCCACCGGCAAACCTTGTATGTTCCTCTTAATCTTCCATGATAGAGGCGTCACCTGATCCGGCACCAGACATGCCATCTCGTTGAATTTTGTGGTGTACTGCTGGTGTGTTATGGTTCCCGCCTCCAGTTGCAAGAACTCCCTTTCGACCTTGTCCATTTCCCGATGAGGAAAAAAATCCTCAATCACCAACTTTTTCAGCTCAGACCATCTCATCCTCCCAATGGCCCTGCTACCCTCGGCTTGGACAATGTTGTCCCACCAACACAGAACCGAATCCACAAAAGAGTGGGTAGCGAACTTCACCTTCTGGTCTTCCCGGCATTCGCTGTATCAAGTACAGCCTCTATTTCCCTCACCCGCCGGTGAGCAGCAGCAGCATTGCCATTTCCATCAAAAGTTGGGGGCTTGCATCTCATAAATGCCCAGTAGTTACAGCCTCGTACCACCTCTTGCACGGGCTCATCTTCTTCCTCTTCCTCATTATCAGAGAAAATCGTTTCAGGCTCCGGTTGCTCCCGCTCCTCCGAAGCCCTGTTTCTCTCCTTTCTTTCTCCTTCTTTCACAGCCTTGATGACTTTGGTCACCACATACGGTAAGATTGTCTGCATGACCTGATGTACTTCTTCAACAACAGCCTCCTTTACCGAGGCCCTCAAGTTTACACTCTCATCCCCAGCCTCCGGATGAGGGGTCTCAGGTTCTTCAAGAACCACCTTCTCAACTCTAGGCCTTCCTCTTTTAGGTCGCAGATCAGCATCAGGCCCACCACGGCCTCCACCCCTAGAAGCTTTAGAGGATCTACCACCAGCCATTCTCTATATCACACTGAAAGATTCAAACACCAACACGGTCATTCAAGGAAACAGCTCAGTTTCTGTCAAGTATAGTAAGTCCCTAATTACAGTGGCCAGTTGTGATTAGCCACTTACTTTACTCTTCATACCCCAAGCATTACCTGTCCTGACTACATCAGTATTTAAATCTACATACAACACATAACCACATACCATGCGCACATAAAACCGGTTAACTTTACGAAAATACCTGATGGTGCGCAGCTACTCATATTGGCATCCCATTCCCTTTCCGTCCCATTTTCAGTTTAAGTTAAGGTTTATTTGAAAATTTTACCCATTTCACTTAAACTTTGGCTCTGATACCAACTTGTAAGGCCCCGTTCCCGGGACGCCTACAGTTGGTCATTCATCGCACATAAAACATAAATTTACATTCGTATTTCATAAACATCGCAGCGGAACACTAAAATAAGCTTTCATTTCTATATAATGCTTTTGCAAGTTAATACAACATTCATTACAAAATAGTTTGTTCGCATTGCAATGCAAAAACATTAATCAAAAGAATGCCATCCCAAAAGAGCCGAGTAGCCTCGCAGTGCCATCCTCAGCAACATTACCTGCCAACTGGAAACACATAAAAAGTCAGCGTTGCTGAGTGAGTCCTAGTTTTATAATAAAACATACTTTACTTTCATTAGAACTATTCCTTTTCTCATGCGATCATACATCATACGTATACACAGATAATATCATTATTATCTTTCATTACATTCGTTAACTTTCGTTCATTTCATACGTTCGTCCTTCCGAGTCTGTTACGATGACAGGGTCGCTCACCTCATTAGCAATCTCAACGATTGCACGCTATCCGAGTCTGTTGCAACCATAGGGTTGCTCACCTCATTACCACTCTCAATGATAGCACGCTATCCGAGTCTCTTGCAACAATAGGGTTGCTCACCTCATGGCAATATCAACGATAGCACGCTATCCGAGTCTCTTGCAACAACAGGGTTGCTCACCTCATGGGCAACCTCAACGATTGCACGTTATTCGAGTCTTTTGCAACAACAAGGTTGCTCACCTCATATATGTGCTTGCAAGCCTTTCCTTCGTTCATTCATCTTTCAATAACGCATGCATTCTTACTTCATGTTCCTCTTTCATTATCTTTCACTTTACATTACATAATATTTCATTCATTCATTAACACGTCACGTAAAGCCACAAGAAAGATAAACATACATCGTAATAAGGAACATATCATACACAGTCATCATCATTATACAGGGCAACATCATACATACATAACATGCATAAACATGCAACATCATCATCATCATGCCCAACGTACAATCTAAGGTCATAACAGTCATCTTACATGCTCTTATGGGAACCTTTATGTCAAAACTTACATCCGCACTTTCCCCCGAAAGTCAGAAGTCGAACTACACTTTCCTTCAAGTGCAACAGCCCTATTCGGGCGTATGGACACCCTTCAGTCGCATGGCCTCCATGCGACTGAACATCATGCGATTGGACTCATGCTGATGAACATCTATGCGAATGGACACCCAGTCGTGCGTATGGACCTCATGCGGATGGAACTAATGCAAATGAGCACCTATGCGACTGACCTCATGCGAATGGACTCATGCGACTGAGCACCTATGCGACTGGACCCTCAGTCGTATGACTCCCCATGCGACTGGACTCCCAATCGTGCGAATGAAACCTTAGTCGTGCGAATGAAAACTCAATCGTGTAAATAAACCTCAATCATGCGAATGAACCTCAATCGCCTCTCAATCGGCCGTATGGCCTCCATTCGTTCGCATAGCCCTAGCTGATGCAGAAAGAAGTTCATCCCGAACCCAATCTGCCATTTTCGGCCTCCAAGCTCATCCAAACCCATTCTAAGCCTAAATCAACCATCTTAGACCTTAGGAATGCATACCACAACACCATACAAGCACACACAAGCCCGGAAACAACCTCTAAACGCATCACACGCATCACACGCAAATGGGTCAAACATACACACACAAAAACGGGTTTTCTATGCTTTCCAGCCCCAAAATCGGTTGAAAACAAGTAAAAGTGGGGTCCTAGAACTCACATAAACGAGCACAACGACAAGAGCTTCGATTTGACTCGCTCCTCAAAGATTTTGGCCACTCGAACCAACCCGAACCGACACTTTTTCCTCTTTTCTCTTCTTCCTCTCTTCTCTTCTTTCTTTGGCTGATTTGTGAGTGTGGGGGAGAGGGTAAGGGCTGCCCTCTCCCTTATATACTCCCACTCACCCGACTTTCTTTCGTTGGCGAGTTTGGTCCCTCGACTTTGGACTTTATTTCTTTTTCTTCCTTCGTCGGTTTCAAAATAGTAAATAACCGGGTGTTACATTTGAACACCTTAAAATATTTATGCGCAAAGTGGTTTTTCAAGGTTGTGTTTGCATCTTTTTTGAAAACTTATGGCAAAAGTTGCAACGAGCTTTGTTCAGACTGCTAGCCATTTGACATAAATCGTAATTGCACCATATTTTGGGGCTTCTATTTATAGGAAGGATTGCTACCACCACGTTGTTTGAAGACGCATCACAACCAAAGGATGATTGAGCACTTGATGAAACCATTTGAGAGAGTTTTTTCTAAGAGAACAAAAGTATTGGGCGTTTTTATGATTTTTTAGAGTAAAGAGTGTTTTAAGTTGTTGTGATTCAACCAGAACATCCAATATATATATATATATATATATATATATATATATATATATACACTAACCTATTGGAAATATAATGGTTAAAAATCCACTAACAAAAAACACCTCCAACGGCCGAAAAACGCTATATAGCCGTTATACAACAACAACTTTATACAACCGGTCTGAAAACCGGTTTGGAAACCGGTTTAGGGTTTGAAAACCGGTTTGGGGTACCGGTATGAGAACTGGTTCAGAATCCGGCTTGTATACCGGTTTGAAACCGGACCGAGTTAGGAACCGGTTTGAATAAAGAAACCTACAAACCGAAGCTGAACTACCGGGTTGGGTCGGTTTGAAACCCGTTTCGTTTTTTTTTCCAACTCGGTTTTTTTGGCCACCTTTAGCAGCGCCTAACAACTTTTGGAACATGCTCTATTATATAGTAATGATACACAATATTGTTGAACAAAGACGATTGCTAGAGGACGTTAAATTCTTTGTTGTAATTGGCTTCAGAAAAACACATGCCAGTACTATAAATCCTGAAATGTCACCACTTCGAGTGTGATCATCGGGTGCTGATGATTACCTCGTATTGCCCTATCCATTATGTGTTGCGTATAAAAGTTCAATGTCATTGTAAATCGGTCTACAGAGAAATTTTTTTCATACAACTTAACGACACCATTACAACTTTCATGTGAACTTCTCTCGGATATTAGTGGGTACTCAAAAAGCGCTTCAAGAGCTTTTATGTATGCCGATTGTTGTATAGCTGACGTGGCCTTCTGTAGCACATCAAAACTCCTCCTCTAGGCTCTATCTTGCATCATAACCTGTTTAAAAATACTTAAAGTTCCCTTCCAGGTCACCGGCAATTTGTAGAAATATATTTTTTTTTCTATTTGAAAACCTTGTTTGAAACATCTTATTGTAGAACATTGGGTGTTTATTAAGGAAATAATCCTCAAAAAAGCGTTGGGCAGGTTCACAGTCCAAAGCACATTAAGTCTTGACCCAAAAATGACTTCAACTTCATAACATAACGGTGAATCCACCATCGTAGTTAGTAATTCGAAGTTATGTTTACTCGTTTCAAGCTCAACTTTCATCGAAGCTAGATAAATCATATGAAAAACGTGCAAGTTAAGAATGATCCATGACAAATAGTGGTTGACTAAACTTCAAAACTTTTTCACTCGCAAGTAATTAACTTATTATAGATGTATCCTAGGAGTAAAACTGTCGTCTAATCAACATCATAACGTGTTTAAACTTTGAGTGGGATCCACATCAATCGATTCAATCGAAATCTGACAAAATCATTTCAACACCACACCACCAATCATCATCATCATCATCACCATCATCACACCTGCAACCACCATGTCATGGTTAGCTCGCTCCATCGCCAACACCCTCCTAATCGACGACGATGACCCCTCAATCGCCGATCACGATCACCCCCAATTCCCAAAACAGCCCCTTCACATTCATCCCCAAACCCAAGAATCAAATACCCATGATCAAGATCCAACAGCAAGCGTTAAAGAAGATCTTTCGGAGTTCACAGAGTCCCTAACGCGTCAGTTATTGGGTGTTGCTTCATTTCTTGCTCCGCCACCACCGCCACCGCCGGTTCACCGTCGTTCCGATGAAATCTTTCGATCTGATCTATCGGTGTCTGATCGAGATGACGGAGATCGATATCTTTCTGGTGATGATGAAGATCGTGCGTTGGATTTGAGATTTGGGGTTGATTCTTTGGCAATTGATGAAATTGAGAGCGTTGAGGCTGTTGGTGTTGGAGAAGAAGCATTGGCGTTCGCGAGGAATATCTCGCATCATCCTGAAACGTGGTTGGATTTTCCTTTATCTGAAGAGGAAGATGATGATGGTAATTTGATTGCTTTAGTTTCTGTTTCTTTTGTTGATCTTCTGACATTGTAGAGAAAAAGTAATATCAATGTGCGATCATGCTTTTTTCTTATGATATAAAGTTGCAAGATTCTTCTGTAACATTGATATAACCTGTCATTCGAATGTTCAAATTGAATAATTTGACTTTGCAGTAAAGGGTTAGGATAGTATGTTGCCATTGAATTGGATGCTTAAAGCAAGAAATATGTTGGAATTTATTAGAGTTTGACAGTTGATCATAAAGTGGTCATGTGATAGACTGATAGGATTTGGATGACCTTTTTGCTTTTAGTATATATACGGTCTTATGGTAGATTGTGATAATTATGGTGTGAACAACTGCACATGTTAATCCATTCTATATTTTAAGGTTGGTTTGATGATCATTGTGTGATGATGTCTTGTGTAGATGGGCTCAGGATTTAGCTTTTAGTAGATGGATTTGAATATTTGCTTTTGAATTGGAATAACCATCTAGATCATCTTTTATACAATTAAATTTGGGATATATGTATGTAAAAAGATCACACTTGTAGCATCTGGTAAATGTTTTCATATCAACCTATGCTTTGCGGAGATATGTTAAAGATGTCATCTTTTTTTTATGGATATACTATATATAAATTACCTGGAGAACTTTCTTGTTGGACTTCAATCACTTCATACTTCATAGAATGTTTTATGCAAACAAGGCCCGTCTTGAACTTCCTGTTCTAGTTGTTGCATTGGATTCTTTTAGAGTCCTGTTGAACTTAGCATGAATATTATTAAACCTGTTTGATCAAATGTAATTTTCTGTTCACTAAATTGTATTTGTACTTATAAGAGGCTTATAATAAGTTAGGTTTGTAAGTGACTAGGGTTATAGTCGGGAGGTTGACATGAGTAATTCAGTCAAATATGCATGAATCCTACACTGCTCAATGTAGCAAGTGTGAAAATTATTAGCTTCTTTTGTGCTTAAATACAATAGAACTTTAAAGAGTGGATGAAGAGTGAAGGCTACTTGAAAGATAAAAGAGATTGAGCTCAATACTTGTAGCTTAGTGGTAAATCTGATAAATGTTGTAGTGTTTGTTACATTTTATAATCCAAGCTAAAACCACCTTTATTTCTCAGTTTCATTATTGACTACTGCTTATTGTCAAAATGTTACTGCAAAAATTTTAATGTTGTGCAGTGGTACAAATTTATTTGAGTCTTCAGTATGATTGTCATTTAATAATGGCAATTGTTGTTCTTCAATTTAATTTTGTAATATTCCCTTTTTTATGTTTAAAAACATTTTTAGGTTTATTGAACATAGTTCTGTCAAAATGTTTTATTTGCACATTAGAGCATTAGTTACTTGAACTGACTTGCATATAGGATATACTCATTTGATACGAGCTTATCGTTTTTTATTGTTAAGATCGGAATGATCTGACGTTATGAAAATCCTGCTGCTGCTATTGTTAGAAAAAAAGCAATGTCTAAGAACTGATTGAAGAATTGCTTCTGCAGAGAGCCAGAACTTCTATTTTTCTTTGGTGTTATTGTGGGATTTCTCACAAAAATGAGTATATTTGAGTTCATACTTAAAGCCTAGGAAACACATCAAAGTATAGCATGTGTTAAAATGGAGGAAATATGTTTAAAATGCCGTTAACCAAGTCTTTCTCTCATCATATATTTAATGTATCCTTTTCTTGTTCTGGGGAAAATTTATATGTTTTGTACGGTTCTGATTTGATATATGTAGCTTAATTATGTTTTCCATTGGATCCAGTTATTTTTTTTAAGTGTCTGTTGTAAATTTTAAATCATGATTTATATGATGCATGATGCTTTGATCATTTTCTTGAATTTATCATTTATAATATATCTTTATTTTCTTTGCCTCAGATTTTGAAATGTCTGATACCCAATGGAACCATGTGACCTTGGTTGAACGTCTAGCACCTAGATTAGCTGCTCTCAGAATTGAACTTTGTCCTATTCACATGAGTGAGAGTTACTTCTGGAAGGTTTACTTTGTTCTACTGCACCCAAGGCTTAATAAACATGATGCTGATCTACTATCAACACCCCAGGTAAGTTTAGGAATCTAAATTATTTTATTCTTTTTTTATAATTTATTTCATTGTAATTTTGTCCATTTGTGTGAATAGAAAATGTTTATAGATAGAAATTTTGGGATGACAACCTTGTTTTTCTGGATCTGCCAGGATAAGGGTATCTGTGGGAAGATGATCCACTGGCAAGAAGTTAATATTACATTATCATACTTGAAATAGTGAGTTTGATTTATAACTTGAGACAAATGAATGAAAATTGTCACATATAAGTGGCTGAATAACACTCTTCCTTTAATATTATTTTTTTAGCATTAAGAAAAAAAACTAATATTGTTGTCTTTAGTTTAACTATAAGTACCATAAAGCTATGTATTAAGCCTATATATCCATTTCAACTTGTTGAACACATAGAATGTTAACAATCTAATTCAATTCTTAAATAATCAGTCTATTTGTTTCTTTAATGCTACAAAGTCTGTCATCATCAACATCAAAATTTTATGTATGATAAATATGTTGCTCTATTCATGAGTTGTATTATAAGCATTTTAAGAATGAATACTAGAAAAGTTTGTTGCAAGCCAGTCTAATGCCATAGCTAAATGCAGATTGGTCTAAGGTGACAACTTAATGACACATGTATGACTGTTGGTAAGCAGCATGGCACCCAACATGACATTCTCTCTTGCAAGTATCATATACATATTTCCACACATAACGCTTAGTATCTAGAGTTTTGAAACTGTAAAACATTTATAGGAAATTCAATAGACATGGCATCTTATCCTTTGATGAAATTTGATTTCGGACTACTTATTTGGTGCTTGAGAAGCTATTAATAGGAGTAGATTTGTAGGATATAGTCATCAAGCTTTAAGTGCCACCGGTTTATTTATAGCATACTTAAGTGCCATCGGTTCATTTATAACATTTATACGCTTTGTGTGCGAGTTTTTGTGTTGGTATCAATTTAGGCAAGTACTCATGAGAAGCTTAGTATCTTGAATAGGTTGAAACACTTTGCCGGTGTTTGAGGTTGGGTAGGTATCTTTCGTGTGGATGGAACAATGTAGGATTTGCCTAAAGCATCATGAACACTCCCTTTGGGACTCACCATACTTGATGAGATATTCCCACCATCGTAAAAAGAACAAGAGTGGCTGTGATATCATTTTGTAACATCTGGCCTTATTCCAGCCAATATTGTCAGCCTTACCCACAAAGAGTTTACAAATTTGTTTTGGGTCAACCATCTTGGATTTGCTCCTATATAAGCACGCTTAACTATGAAGTTCTCTCATCCACAGTTGATTGCCAGAAAGCGTTAATGGTATTTAAGGTCAAACATTCCTTATAACCATAGTATCTCTTACGTGGATCTAACAATAGAGATTTTTCTAAGGTGGAACATTTTTGTTTGAAACATGGTTATGTGCTTGGGGAAACTTTTGACCATCCTTAGCAACCAAGATCCTTGCTTTACAACTAGATTCGGATATAGTCGATCAATATAATGGGGGCGGAGCCCAATTTCTCCATGTAGAACTTCCCTTGAGGCATGTAGTGAGTGTGACTTTGCAAGTCAACGAGATTGGGCGAGGCTTTTATAGATGTTACTAAATGCTCGTAATCTATTATCCGAGAATGTTCACCCATCAAAGTCATAATTTCATAGGTATGAAACCATAATTAGCATGCTTAGCTACGTCTTATAGTCTTATGCAAGTTCGTCATGCAACGTTCCATGATGGGAAGTTGTATGAGGAGCATGTTGCGGTCTCAAGAACTTATTGTGATAAGAAAGAAGTAGAAAAATGCAAAGAAACAGGTCATGATGTATGAACTCGGGGAGTGCATCATGGTGAAACTCATCTCTTAACTATTTAAAATATTACATACCATTTGCAACGGCTAATAAGTATTAGGGATTGTTCATCATCATTGAGTCAAGTAAGCAGGCTAAACATCTTTGACTTTCGATGAAAACCCATGATTAATCCAGCATTTCTTTTAGTTTATTAAAGTTGTCGGGACATTGACAAACACAAGCCACATGTAAGAGCAAAAACAGGACTGGAAAAATTAACACGCATAAAACTAAAAAGAAAACCCACAGCAACGTACGTAGTCTCTTAGAACTATTTTATAGGAAGTTTAAGTGACAAACACAAGACACATGTTAGCCTAATTTGGATTTGGATGAAGATAAAAAGAAAGTTGCTGAATTTTTGGAGTCTGAGTTATTTTTTACTTTTAATTATTTAGTGATTACCTTTATTTATGTTAAGATATCATAATTTATTTAATTTGATTGTTTCCTAGTATGTAGGAATTTTGAATTTTGAGTCAATTAAGGTTAGGGGTCTAAGTTTCGATTAGTATAAATAGGATATCAATGTAATTGATTCAAGAGTGGGTTTTTTGTAATAATCAATCAAAGTCTAAAGCAGGGTTGCTTTTAAAAACCCTCCACTGTTTTTTCTTTCTACTGCCGGATACCTTTCAATTGGTATCAGAGCTTGGTTTCAAGAGAAATCAAACTCATCATCTTGACCCAAAGGACTGGATCAAGAGCGAAGGACCGCAATCAATGGCAGAGAAACAGATTGTACCTGTGAAGGAAGGAGGTACGATGACCTTTCAATGTCCTATATTGAACCCCACAAATTATACAATATGGGCAGTGAAGATCAAGGCGATTTTCAATGTTCAAGGAGTTTGGGAGGCGATCGAACCAGGTGTGGATGTGATGTGGGCCCAAGTGTGGATGAGCAAGCTTTAGCCTTTTTGGAGGCCCAATATCGCTTATCAAAAGGGGCTTCACTGAAATGGCCATAACTTGGGCTAGAAGTCTCCGTTTTGGGCCTGCGACCAGTCAAAACGACCATTGGACCGAGGAGCACGTTTTCACAAATCGTTTCAGCCCAAAAAACGGCTTATTCTAGGAGTTATTTCAATTTTTGTCTTATTTTTACATTTTGTTGGACTTTGCATTTGGTCCAGTTTTTGGCCCGTTTATGTTTTGTGGCCCATTCGAATTTGGTTTTGTTTCTTTATATGTTTGTAAGAGATGGGTGAAAGAATTATTCAAGTTTATGAAAAATCTGTTTTTCTCTTTATCACGGTGTGTGTTAGTGTAAACCCTGATTATCGGTATTCTTTGTGAATCAACGATAGTTAGAAGGATTGTTCTTGGTATTCTCGTTGAATCAACAGGTTCAATTATCTATCTCTTTGTTTCCGACTGCATCAGGATGTTGATCCAAAGAAGGATAATATGGCGATAGCTTACTTGTATCAAGCAATGCCATAAGAACTCGTTTTGCAGGTTGCTGTAAGGCCCCGTTCCCGGGACGCTTACAGTTGGTCATTCATCGCTCATAAAACATACATTTACATTTGTACTTCATGAACATCGCAGCGGAACATTTGAAATAAACTTTCAAATCTATAAAGATGCTTTTGCAAGTTAATACAACATTCATTACAAAATAGTTTGTTCGCATTACAATGCAAAAACATTAATCAAAAGAATGCCATCCCCAAAAGAGCCGAGTAGCCTTGTCGTGCCATCCTCAGCAATCATTTACCTGCCAACTGGAAAACGTATAAAAAGTCAGCGTTGCTGAGTGAGTTCTAGTTTTATTATAAAACATACTTTACTTTCATATAAAACCATTCGTTACTTTTACATGATCACACATCATACGTACGCATAGATAATATCATTATTATCTCCTTCATTCATTCATTCGTTCATTCATTCCGTTTAACTTTACTTGCGCATCGGACATCATCCGTACCAATACAATGTGCTATACCCCGATTAGTCTCAGCTACCGGGCCGAAGTCAATAAATGAACAGCTAAACGTATGCCACGGTACTAGGGGTAACCGATCAGTCTTAGCTACTGGGCCGAAGTCAATAAATGAACAGCTAAACGTATGCCACAATACTAAGGGTAACCGATCAGTCATAGCCACTGGGCCGAAGTCAATAAATGAACAGCTAAACGTATGCCACAGTACTAGGGGTAAGCGGTAGAGGTTTTATATTAATGGTCGATCACAAAGAAGGACCCGTTATCCGATGCATGCAAGACGTTTCATTTCTTTCCACTTTACATTACATAATACTTCATTTCGTTCATTAACATGACATGTAAAGCCACAAGAAAGATAAGCATACATCATAATACATATCATACCCATTCATCATCATCATTCAGGGCAACATCATACATTCATAATATGCATAAACATGCAACATCATCATCATCATGCCCTACATGCTCTCTAAGGCCATAACAGTCATCTTACATGCTCTTACGAGAACTTTACGTCATAACTTACACCTGCACCTTCCTCCGAAGGCCAGAAGTCAAACTACACATTCCTCCGAGTGCAACAGCCCTATTCGGGCGTATGGACACCCTTCAGTCGCATGGCCTCCATGCGACTGAACATCATGCGACTGGACTTATGCGGATGATCATCTATGCGAATGAACATTCAATCGTGCGTATGGACCTTGTGCGAATGGGACTACTGCGAATGGGCACCTATGCGACTGACCTCATGCGAATGGACTCATGCGACTAAGCATCTATGCGACTGAACCATCAGTCGTGCGATCCCCCATGCGACTGGACTCCCTGTCGTGCGACTGAAGCCTTAGTCGTGTGATTGAACCCTCAATCGTGCGAATGAATCCCAATCGTGCGAATGACCCTCATTCGCCTCTCATTCGGCCGTATGGCCTCCATTCGGTCGCCTAGCCCTAGCTGATGCAGAATGGAGTTCATCCCGAACCCAATCTGCCATTTTCGGCCTCCAAGCTCATCCAAACCCATTCTAAGCCAAAATTAACCCTTCTGGACCTTAGGAATGCATACCATAACACCATACAAGCACACACTAGCCCGGAAACATACACGAAACGCATCATACACATCACACCCAAATGGGTCAAACACATACACACACTAAAAAAGGGGTTTTTACATTCTCCAGCCCCAAAATCAGTTGAAAACTAGTAAAAGTGGGGTCCTAGAACTCACACAATCGAGCGCAACGTCAAGGGCTTCGATTTGGCTTGCCACACGACGAGTTTGGACACCCGAATCACCCGAAACACCCCCTTTTTCTCTTTTTCTCCTTTTTTCTCTCTTCTCTTCTCTAAGGTGGTTGAAATTTTGTGTACGGGGGAGAGGGTAAGGGCTGCCCTCTCCCTTATATACTCCGCACACCCGACTTTCTTTCGTTGGCGCGTTTGGTCCCTCGACTCTGGACTTTATTTCTTTTTCTTTCTTCGCCGGCTTCAAAATAATAAATATCCGGGTGTTACAGTTGCTCAATACACCCATGCAAAGCAGATTTGGGATGCAGTAAAGGTACGTTTTATTGGCGCAGATAGGGTCAAAAAGGCTAGGCTACAAACTCTAAGGAACGAGTTCGAATCCCTGAAGATGAAGGATGGGGAATCTATTGATGATTTTGCAGGAAGAATGAGTGGATTGGTTTCCAAAGCTAACAGCCTTGGAAAGACATATGATGATGCAGCACTGGTCAAGAAACTCCTTGACTCGGTACCTGAACGGTTCATAGCCATTGCCGCATCAATCGAATAGTTCGCAAATCTAGATACCATGCTGTTCTCAGAAGCAATTGGTAGACTAAAAGCATTCGAAGAAAGGCTTCGTGCAAAAGAGCCAGTGATCAACACAAGGAAACCAGCTGCTATTGACTTATGATGAGTAGAGAGGCTCGCAACAAAGGTGGTAATAAGTACAACAACAAAGGTGGTAGTCGTGGTACGACTAATCATAGTCGTGGCAGATGTCAATGTTGTGATAGAGACAAGGGGAGTCGGGGTGATTCACCAGTAAATCGTAAACAAAATGTTTCAAAAATCAAGTGTTTTAAATGTGAAGAATACGGACACTATGCAAGCGAGTGTCCAAATCAAAACTGGAAAGGTGCAAGGCTGAAGAATGAAGTACACCTGACTCAAGAAGAAGAAGATGAACCAGTCCTGTTATTAACCATGTTCGACCAATAGGAAGATCCAGATATGAAAGATGATTCAGTGTGAAATTTTTCTCATGAGATCGATGAGAACATAGATGAGCATGAAACAGAATTAGAAAAGATGAGCTTGCAATTACGGGATCTACTAGGAATCAATAACACCGGTCGAAGAGATCCGAATCCAAATTAGGGGAGTGATTGTTAGCCTAATTTGGATTGGGATGAAGATAAAAAGAAAGTTGCTGATTTTTCGGAGTCTGAGTTATTTTTTAGTTTTGATTATTTAGTAATTACCTTTTTTATGTTAAGATATCATAATTTATTTAATTTGATTGTTTCCTAGTACGTAGGAATTTTGAATTAAGAGTCAATTAAGGTTAGGGGTTAAAGTTTAGATTAGTATAAATAGGATATCAATGTAATTGATTCAAGAGTGGGTTTTTTTTAATAATCAATCAAAGTCTAAAGCAGGGATGCTTTTAAAAACCCTCCATTGTTTTTTCTTTCTACTGCCGGATACCTTTCAATTGGTTTTAGAGCTTGGTTTCAAGAGAAATCAAACTCATCATCTTGACCCGAAGGACTGGATCAAGAGCGAAGGACCACAATCAATGGCAGAGAAACAGATTGTACCTGTGAAGGAAGGAGGTACGATGACCTTTCAATGTCCTATATTGAACTCCACAAGTTATACAATATGGGCAGTGAAGATCAAGGCGATTTTCAATGTTTAAGGAGTTTGGGAGGCGATCGAACCAAGTGTGGATGTGATGTGGGCCCAAGTGTGGATGAGCAAGCTTTAGCCTTTTTGGAGGCCCAAGATCGCTTATCAAAAGGGGCTTCGCTGAAATGGCCATAACTTGGGCTAGAAGTCTCCGTTTTGGGTCTGCGACCAGTCAAAACGACCGTTGGACCGAGGAGCACGTTTTCACAAATCGTTTCGGCCCAAAAACGGCTTATTCTAGGAGTTATTTCAATTTTTGTCTTATTTTTACATTTTGTTGGACTTTGCATTTGGCCCAGTTTTTGGCCCGTTTATGTTTTGTGGCCCATTCAAATTTGGTTTTGTTTCTTTATATGTTTGTAAGAGATGAGTGAAAGAATTATTCAAGTTTATGAAAAATCTGTTTTCTCTCTATCACTGTGTGTGTTAGTGTAAACCCTGATTATCGGTATTCTTTGTGAATCAACGATAGTTAGAAGGATTGTTCTTGGTATTCTCGTTGAATCAACAGGTTCAATTATCTATCTCTCTGTTTTCGACTGCATCAGGATGTTGATCCAAAGAAGGGTAATATGGCGATAGCTTACTTGTATCAAGCAATGCCATAAGAACTCGTTTTGCAGGTTGCTCAATACACCCATGCAAAGCAGATTTGGGATGCAGTAAAGGTACGTTTTATTGGCGCAGATAGGGTCAAAAAGGCTAGGCTACAAACTCTAAGGAACGAGTTCGAATCCCTGAAGATGAAGGATGGGGAATCTATTGATGATTTTGCAGGAAGAATGAGTGGATTGGTTTCCAAAGCTAACAGCCTTGGAAAGACATATGATGATGCAGCACTGGTCAAGAAACTCCTTGACTCAGTACCTGAACGGTTCATAGCCATTGCCGCATCAATCGAACAGTTCGCAGATCTAGATACCATGCTGTTCTCAGAAGCAATTAGTAGACTAAAAGCATTCGAAGAAAGGCTTCGTGCAAAAGAGCTAGTGATCAACACAAGGAACAACCAGCTGCTATTGACTTATGATGAGTAGAGAGGCTCGCAACAAAGGTGGTAATAAGGACCACAACAACGGTGGTGGTCGTGGTACGACTAATCATAGTCGTGGCAGATGTCAATGTTGTGATAGAGACAAGGGGAGTCGGGGTGATTCACCAGTAAATCATAAACCAAACGTTTCAAAAATCAAGTGTTTTAAATGTGAAGAATACGAACACTATGCAAGCGAGTGTCCAAATCAAAACTGGAAAGGTGCAAGGCTGAAGAATGAAGTACACCTGACTCAAGAAGAAGAAGATGAACCAGTCCTGTTGTTAACCATGTTCGACCAACAGGAAGATCCAGATATGAAAGATGATTCAGTGTGGAATTTTTCTCATGAGATCGATGAGAACATAGATGAGCATGAAACAGAATTAGAAAAGATGAGCTTGCAATTACGGGATCTACTAGGAATCAATAACACCGGTCGAAGAGATCCGAATCCAAATTAGGGGAGTGATTGTTAGCCTAATTTGGATTGGGATGAAGATAAAAAGAAAGTTGCTGATTTTTTGGAATCTGAGTTATTTTTTAGTTTTGATTATTTAGTAATTACCTTTTTTATGTTAAGATATCATAATTTATTTAATTTGATTGTTTCCTAGTATGTAGGAATTTTGAATTATGAGTCAATTAAGGTTAGGGGTCTAAGTTTAGATTAGTATAAATAGGATATCAATGTAATTGATTCAAGAGTGGGTTTTTTTTAATAATCAATCAAAGTCTAAAGCAGGGCTGCTTTTAAAAACCCTCCACTGTTTTTTCTTTCTACTACTGGATACCTTTCAACATTTGATCTCAGCCATTTCCTTGGTGGTTGAGGGATTATACATGGCGATGGACTTGTTATATATGGCCATCACACTTGAAGTCCAATAACGTTTATCTGTAACATGCTTGTGTTCTTGTTCTCTTTGTGATTCTTTGTTACCTTACTAATCTAGGTAAATACTAATTAAGACACCTTTATCAATTCATTGCCTTGGTTTTCAGTATATGATTTTTTCATGATTAATAATTTGAATTTGTGAGATCAATGAGTTATTCATGTTATATCATGCTGTTGAATTGCAGATAGTTGCAGCTCGGAGTATGTGGATGAAGGAGTTACAAAAGCGAACCAAGCCAAAACTAGAATTATCCGAGACAAATACTTCCCAATCCCATGGCAGTAGTTCTATGCATTCTATGCATCATGATATTAGTACTGCATCAGAATTACCTTCTGCAAGCACATCTTATGAACCCACAACCCACTCTACAGTTGCAGATAAATATCCTCCATTTACAAGCGAGAAATCTGTTAGTCAAGAAGAGGGGTCCACAAAGACTCGTTTAGACCACATGCGAGCTTGCTCTTACACAATACCCATAGAAGATGAAGATGATGATGATTGGATCCATGAAAACTCAGAACTAAATGGATATGTTGGGCCTGATGTTCAGTTTGGAACAGATGAAGACATTTCATTTAGTGATCTTGAGGCTGATGATGATTGTACCATGCCAATAAGATCCAACATCAAGTAGTAAAACAAATCGTCATGACTCATGACCTCTTTTTTCCAGTTGGGACCCACATCAACAAGATGCTGGTTTCAGACCAACAATCTTGCACTTGAAAGCACAAAGGAGCATGATGAAACCAGTTGAAAAGATACTGATGCCGATGGACCTCTTTGGTGGAATTGTTCAGACGCCATACGTTCTGCAACTTCTATCAGCAACAGAATACAAGTTTTATGCATGTGTCGAGTGATTAAACGATTAAATGGACTTCTGAAGAATGTTCATAGATATTATTGTTTAGAAAGCAAAAGCTAATCGCATCATTAAATCTGCATTTTTTTCATTATTTTGTACAAAGTTGATATTGAGGAATGTTAAGTCATCTGACTGATTTTGAGATCAAATTGTATTTACAGGCTTGGCAACAACCAGCTGTTCTCTTCTTGGTGTTCGAGAATACTTTCTTATTTGAATTATCATGTCTAGTGATGTGCACTTTATGGCATAATTTTCATTATTTAGGTAAAAAGGATATAAATATTTGAAACCAAAATAATATCATGTATAGTTTATCTTACATTCTCTATGATTATTAAACTCTTGTTTTATAAAAGGATTATATGTTCTTGATTGGGAACTAAAAATGTCAGAAAGAGAAACACTTTCATTGGAGTAAATTACACGGATAGTCCTATGGTATGTCAAAATTGCGGTTTTGATCCCCAAGTTTGGGAAACTAAAAGCTCAATCCCAAAGAATGCATAAACGTAACATATTTGGTCTCTGACATGGATGGACCAATATAACCTTACTAAATAATATAAAAATTAAATTAAAAGTAAATATAATAAAGCAACAGTTCTTTCGTCACTGTTGACCGCCTCACGTGTTACACTAAACCACCCACACCACATCACCAAGCGGCCGGCGGCAGCCTCCCGTCATCCACCAAACCAACTCCACGCCAACTTCCTATCATCTTCCACACCAACACCGCGACAACATCCTGTCGTTTATCACACCAACACCACTAACCTTAATATTTTCCCTCACAGACACCCCCACCATGTGTACGAGTACAACATCGACGTCGAGTACTCGACCAGGCCCTCATACCAATGACTTCTGCCATGCCACCGCCATCTTACGCCGGGAAAACAGAAATGTTGGTGCCAAGCTTTGCGATTAGGGTGGAGTGGGTTACGATTGTAGCTATCTTGTTTCAGATCATGAGGATAAACGAGTTCTAATCATCGACCGGTCGAACCGGGTACATATATATTTTTTAAGTTTTCGGCAATTTTTACATATATTCATTAAAATTATTATAATTTTATCTGGTTCTTATATTCAGTCCGATCAGTGAACCGGTAAGATGTCTGGTTCACTGTCCAACCCCCCAGTTCGGCCGATCGGATAGTGCTTTATAAACCGAAAGAAGATCTAGTAGCTCCTAAGTATGATTTAGTAAAATAGAATCAATTTCATTTTTAATGGCTTATTTCCATAAATATCCTTCGGAATAGGTAACCACTTCTTAGTTGGTACCGGATTCACCACTTCACCCTCAACCCTATAAATCATGATGTCCGAAGAGAATGATTTCTCAATTATTGGTCGTTTGTTTTGTCTTGACTTAACCTTTTCAGCTTCACATTTCAAATTACATACATCCATGTAAATTATATCAATGGGTTTTGTTATTGGTTCGACTAGTTTGAACGATTATCTTGTTAGTTTTGGATTCAATGCAAGTTTTACACTTCAAATTTGAATCAGTTTGAAATGTTGAAATGGTTTATAGTTTATCAAACAATGTATTAAATTAAATTTGATATGATCTAGTCTATCATACTTTGTTTATTTTTTATCAGTCAAGTATTTAATAAAAAAATACTATTGATAAATACAGGATTAGGTTAGTTGTTAAAGGATATAAACAAAAAGAAGGTATAGATTACTTTATACTTACTCATACGGGTGACACGAATAATCTTTGTAAGGTTGGCACTTGCAATTATGTTATAACAAATTTGAAGCTCAATAGATGTGAAACCCACATTTCTTAACGAAGATTTAAAAGAAGAGATTTACATGAAGCAAACCTAGGTTTTCTTCACTTCCAGATAAAAGATCAAATTATGTAACCTAGTAAAGTCTTTGTATGGTATGAAGCAAGCTTGAAAACATTGAAACAAGAAGTTTGATCATGTTTTATTTGTCATGTATTCAAAATATTTAATGCGACAAGTGTGTCTACATGAAAGACACGACTAGAGTTTATGCGTACTTATGGCTTTATGTATATGATATCAACAACAAAAAGGACTTTATTTACCGATGATGATATTTAGATGATATGTTAATTATCAGGAGTGCTGATAGTATGATCAAATATACTAAAGACATGTAAAAAGCGATGTAGTCACATGAAAGATATGGGTCGACGGATATAATTCGTGTGGTAAAGATCCTAGAACCCTAAATGGTCTTGTGTTAAGTTAAACTCACTATGCGGAAAAGATCCTAGTGAAATTCAATTCAGAGTACTTAAGTGTGTCTTAAAATGCAAGTGACACCACCCGAGTATCATACTAAGATTAGGGATGAGAGTATGGCAGGATTAGAATACTAAAGGGTTATTGGCAACCTAACTATCTTATGACATGTACCTGTCATAATTTAGCATGTCCTATGAGCATACTAAGTAGTTATACTAGTAAGTCAAGTGCGGAACATTGGAAAAGCATAATGACTATTGTGTGAAGTGTAATGATGTGTACATAGTGGATTGTTCAAAGGTACTGCGTCTACTGTCCGCTAGGTAACACTTACTTATTCTGTAATACTTATCTGACAAATTGCATCTTAATACTTGGACATCGGTAAGTTGCTGCTTTACGTAGGTGAGGTATATTTGTTCCTAATGGGCAAGTCACGTTATGACTGATCAAATCACCATACTAGTTTGCGACTGCTGGTCAGTGCCACTGCTTGGGGTGTTTGTAGTTGTGACAGCTTGTGGGTTAGCTTTGGTTTTGGTTAGTTACAAATGATCAATGAGTTGTGTTTGCTGCCCGTTCCCACTGCTATTGATTAGTTACGACTAATTTGCGTGAGTTGTGACTGATGCATTACTAGTACTAGGCATCAACAGTTCTCACTGCATAGAATAACATTGCTCAGTTGCGTTTAAGAAGTTGAATGAGTTCCATTAAGGACGTTTAATGCAATATATTTTTTTTATTTGATTCTTGATTAAGCCAATATTTCAACTTTCTTTTACTGCAGACGTTGAGGTGATTCTTGAAGGCAAAAATATGCTAGAATTCAGTACAGTTCTCTCTCAAATACACAAAACAATTTTCTACAATCAAATCTTTTACTTTTTTTTATTTCAAGGTACTATTTAAAAGTTAGTGTTTTTTCTGACAGTACATATTGATTCAATTGTTATGCTGTGAGATATAAAGATCATATTTAACACGTATCATAACCTTATTTATCTTATTGTTCTTCATCATTTTCTTATATTTTACTTTGTTTAGTTGTAAGTACTTGTAATACTGTTTTGTCTCTCCTTTTGTATTGCAGTTCAATAAAAGTGTCATTTATTTTAAATTTACAATTGGTTATTCTATGGAACTATCGTTGGCAGAACCATAGGAAGGTCTAGAGTATGACTGTTTAAAAAGCTCGCGACTCGTAACTCGTTTGAAAATAACTCGCTCTAAATCGACTCGGTTTATAGACAATTACGTGACCACAGTTGGTTCGAGCACTAAACGCTTAAATCGTACAAGCAAACATGTCACCTCTAATTATATCCTCATCAATTGAAGTTTTAATTGAAACCTTTATCAAAGATGCTTTGTCACTCTACACCACCAACTAATAATACGAATATTAGTAAAAATACACTTATACCTTATGACCATATACTCGAATACAATAGTGGTATTAATAAACTTCCATCTTTTTCCGGATGTTTATTTAAAATCAGGGAAATTATTCTTCTTATTATTCCTTTTGTATAAGGACAAAATGAGATTAGTTAAGGCATACATTTTTCTTATTTAATTCGAAACCTATAGTGTGAAACTTGAAAGAATCACACAACAACTTCATCTAAACAAAAACTTGCAAACCATTAAAACAATATATTTACCTCATCAAAGTCAATTATACTCAACAACAACATATTTTCTTATGAACACAAAACCACAAAACAAAACAAAATTTAAAGCAGTTATACCTTACGTGAAAGCAGAGTTGAGTTCGTGGTCCATCACCCCTCTCCTGACAATTTTCTTTTAAAAAACTATCAAACATTATCGTTTTCTTGTATTTTAATCTTTTAAGTTATTACGAACAAAGTAGTTGAAATTTAGAAAATGCATTAAATAAAACAAGGTACATGACAAGACAGACACAGATATTTGTCCTTTGATAGTTTGATGAACAATAAAGAAAGAACGTGGTCTTGTTGTCAAACATATAAAATATCAAACACCCCTTTCAATTGACTTCATTCCTATACAAATTGGAAAAAGATTCAATGTAAACTCACTCTATAATCTCACTGAAACTTCCAAATTCTTCATCATCTCAGGTAAATTTCTTCATACTATAACCTGTTGTTGTCTGCATTCAGCTCATAAATTCTCCTATAAAGTCATCAAATTCACACCCCTTTTGATCTTCATCAATATTCAATACATTCGATCAATCATCAGCCATTTGACCTCAAGATTCAACAAGAAACTCAAGTTCTTCACTAAAATTCGATCATGTTCATCACTAGTTGTTGATTTCATTTCACCTCTTCGTTTCTTGAAATGAAACCGCTAACAAAAAGCTTCAAATTCACCCCCAGAAAGCTCAAATGGGTGATTCTACTCACTCTTTGTGGTGTTTCGAGCTATGGTGTATATAAAGTTTATAACTTTCCATCTGTTTCAAGAAAACGAAAGAGATTTGTCAAACTGTTTGCATCCGTTATCGCGATTATCAAAACAATATCTGATTCTTCAGAGATTTTGGGTGTTGTTTCCAGAGATTTAAAGGGATATCTAGCATCAGAACATGACCAAATGCCCAATAGTCTGAAGCAACTGTCGAAAATCGCAGTGTCAGATGAGTTTTCTAAGTCTTTAACTAATGTTTTTGAGGCTGCAACATTAGGTGTCATTCAGGGTTATAATGAAGAACAGAAATCCGATAATTCAAGCTTTAAAGATCATGTTTTTGACAAACTGATGTCTGAATCTGGAACCGGATTCGTTTCTGTTGTTGTTGGTAGTTTTGCGCGCAATTTAGTGTTGGCGTTTGGTTCAAATGAAATCTATGAGTCTGGTGTGAAGTTATCAACTGATTTGCCTGAGTTGGTTGATGTTTTAAGTAGAGATGAATCGAAAGTGGTTATGGGCGATTTGATCAAGACGTTTGTAAGCACTGCGGTTGCGGTGTATCTTGATAGATCAAGAAGTATGAATGTTTGTGATGGCATATTATCAGGGATGACTGATGCTAAACATCATAAGCATGTTAAGGATATTGTGGTGTATGTTTGCAGTGGTGCTGTTGAAACTTTGATCAAAACATCTCATCAAGTTCTAACATCATGATTGTTGTATTGTTATATACTAGATGTCAGATTTGAAATTTTGATTCATATATTCATGTTAATCAGATTTAGATCCATAATCAGAACTAGTTTAGATGGCATATTGGCGTATTGATATTGTTTACTATGTTTGTTTAAAATTATCAACAAAATAAGCTGGTTTCGAGTTTAATAAACACAAATTTGAGAGGTTTTTTTAGAGAGAGGGGACGAGATAACAAACTTTATTAGGGTTAACTAAACACCCGAAATAGGAAATCTACTATTGGGCCAAACAAATGGACTTCATAGACCCGCCATATACTATTGGGCCTAACAAATGGGCTTCATTGACTCACCCAATAAGCATATCACGTGGATCTCCAAGTCTAAAAGGACATCATGTTAGATGGTAAGATGTCTCATTTTTATCTTATTTGTAAAAGTAATCAAGAAGTGCAGGAAATGAAATGATAGGGTGGCAAGATTTTTCGTTCGACGGTTGGTAGAAACAGGAAAGCAAAAGGCTAGTTTTTTAGTCGGAAGTTAATAAGCAGGTGGCTTAAACAACACAGGAGTAAGTAGAAGTCCAAAGAAGCAGGTTTTGATCTGAAGAAATTGTTGTTAAAGTAGGGGTTCAAACCGAAAAGATCTAGGATGTGGCTGGGGTCCGAGTGATGTCGATGAGATGAACGGATTCAAACAAATATGATGAGTGAAGGTAGTAATCAAGATTAGTGGGTGAATAATGGATCTAATCTTGATATGTTTATAATCAAAGGGGTTAACTTAGACAAAGTAAAAAAAGAACAGGGGTGAAACCTAAAGTTGGTTTAATTAATGTTATAGGTTATAGTTATCAGGTTTAGATAATTATTGGTTTATTTAATTGAATTTGTATTGTTTAAGAGTGAATTTGGTTTATTTATTTGATTATTTAAATATTAATCTTGGTTAGGATTGGTACATATCTAGTATAAAAACTAGCATAAATATAGGTTATGTATTCAGTTTTATCAAATCAAGTTCACTATACTAATATAGTCGCATTATATTGCTTCAAATATGTATGTTCACATAATTTTCGGTTTGCTCCATCTAGTTAATCCAGATACAGGTGATTCTAAAAGACAACCTAAAACCATTGTGCCCGTTCAGTTGAATTAGAATATGGTCAAGACAGCCTAAAAAGCCAAATTTAATCCACATTCGGCCCAAATAGGAATACAAAACTAAAACAATGCACCACAATGGCACAATATGCCCAATTGAGCATACAAACGATTTGAAACAAATTAGCACCTAAGACCCAGCCTGCAAAGAACCTGTTTCTTCACGTTTGTAAGAGATACCTGAGTTAGAAATCTTACTCCTACATCTTCTGGATCACTCAAGAAAAAAAGAGTTGGAAAAACTGTTTTTGTCCTTTAAGAAAGTGGAATCAAAGTGGGGGATTATGTTTAGAATATTGATTCTGATCTTGATACAACATTTTGATATTATTATTATTTTTGGTTTTTTAAGCGTTATTGGATTTTAATAATTCAAACTTTCATTTATTGGCCGAGATTAATCACAACTCAGGAAATGTTTACAGACACTGTCACACCCCAACCTTGACGGCGGAAACGTCGAGGAGTGAGAGTTAAGATCGTTCACAGCCACATAACGCTATTAATAATCCAAATATTGTTTAAACATAAGTTTCATTTGTCACATTACAAATATAAGTCTCAAAGGAAATTAAAGCATAACATAGAATGTAACAAATCATTCCATTTTATTTATTTATCTAGGTCCATTCCTAGATGTGCAAGCTTCAAGGTGTAGAAATCAAACTTGGGCGTTTCCTGAAACATGTTAAAAATAAAAGGTCAACAATAATGTTGGTGAGCATTCCATAGTTTTTAATACATAGATTATATAAAAGATGACAATTCAAGTCATGAGTTAGTGAATAAAGTGATTAGGGATGTTATGAACAATGCAACAATCAAACCTCGACAAAGTTTTACAAGTCTCAAACGTTTAAAAGTATATACGATGAGCTAAGTGTACTTGGATCAACCAAAGCAGGCTTGTCTTGCCCATAGATCTATGACTTCGCTGGGCTAGCAATAGTTAATGATTGCACATATAACGCCATAACATGGTAACCACGAAAGTTCAACTAACCACAACTTAACAAGATAAATTGCCATAGGTTTACAAGTCTCAAATGAGTTTACAAGTGCAATAGTATAAGTTAACATGTTTCACCACAAAGTGTGAAAATAAGCAAAAGAGGTATGGAAATACTCACATGATCAAATGTATATAAATGACGATTAATAAGAATATATTAAGCAACGTTCCAACGTAGTTCTTCACAACGTACCTAAGTATATATATTCACAAAATTTAAGTTTTAGATTAACAATTAAACATGATTTAGGGTTTTAAGAGAAAATTTGGGATTCCTTGATATATATATATATATATATTTTTAACAAAAGAATTACATTGATTTAATAATTTGTCATGAGATCATAAACTTGAATCGTTTAATATGGTTAACATATCAAAATATTAAGTGTAGGTATCTTTTTATATTTTTGTTTATAAAAATTATAAATAAAGTGTGAACCAATAACAATAATAATTTTTATGATTTAACCCATTATTTAATGTTTTCTTTAAATTAACAACCAAATATATTCCTTGTTTTACAAAATATTGAATTTATCTAAAAATAAATAAATTTACAGAACTTGTTAAAGTAATTTAAAAATATATAAAGTTTAAAAACTGTTTTTAATAATTTTTCAAAATTTTTATATATTTGTTTGAAGGTTAAAATCCCCAAAAAGAAAACTGTGAGGTGGCCCGGGGTCGAACCTGGGACCTCCAGGTTCACATGGGGACAGCTTACCATTAGGCTGGGTCGCCTAGGCCTGACAAAACCCGTTTCCCTTATCTTTTAAAACAAACCAAGTAAAACCCCCAAATCCAAGAACCCTAGATTCAATTAATCCCAAATTAACCCAATTTTGTTGTTGATAATGAAAGCAAACATGGGGCTTTCGTTCCCCACATGATTTCGAGTATGTGGATGTATGTAATTACCCGAATAATGAAGGATGGAGTATGAACAGAACGAAGAACAGACGCGAACCCTTGAAGCTTAATCGGTGTTCAAATGATGATGCCAATCAAATTCGTTGCACCAGAAGCTTAAGATGATCTTGAAGATGAAAAACCCTCAACAAATTTGCATTAAGAGGGTGCAGGAGGTTAGTTTCGACAAGGTCGCAGACCGCGTGTAAAGAGGTAGTCGAATTCGATAGTGATGTTGGTTTCAGATGGAATTGCGAGTTGTATTCGATTAATGATTGTTAGAGAGTCGTTTAGGTTGGTTTAATTGGTCTATTATGGTGTGTAAATGCTGGAACGGCTATATGCTTTAATGTATTTCGGTTATACATTCAAATAGGCTAGAAATGGATGTTTTAATGTGATTAATTGATGTTTACAGGTTCGAATCATGTTCTAGAAGAGATGGGAAGCGGTTTGGGGCTTCAAAAACCGAAAATTTTGGCTTTTGGAGGTTCGCCGGCGCCGCGCCGGACATGGCCGGCCGGCGGCCGGAAACACGGGGAGAGAGAAAAGGGAAGGGGGTCGGGTTTCGTAACTTTACACAAATGGTCCCTGCGGTTTTAGAAGTTATCATTTTATGTTTAAAAACATTCTTTTAAAGTTTCAAAAATAACAAAACTCCCCCCTTGAGTTAATAAACTCCAAGTTTTAAATATTATTCTTTGTTTTAAGTTTGAAAACTTTTATACATTATTATTACTATTACTATTAATATTATTATTAATATTATTATTATTATTATTATTATTATTATTGTTATTATTATTATTATTATTATTATTTATTATTATCATTATTATTATTATTATTATTATTATTACTATTATTATTATTATTATTATTAATATAACTTTTATCATTATATAATAATTATCAATATAACCTTACAAATTAAAGAATTAAAAGACCAATTAAAGTAATATGCATAAGCTACCCATAAGTTTCATGAATGACAAACATGGTCCTTAAACAAATTTAACAAAGTTAACTTTAATTTAACCTAAAAATACAAGATGTTACAGTCTCCCCAACTTAAAAGAATTTCGTTCCCAAATTAAGAATAAAGCTAAGAGAACAAATACGGGTATCTCTCCTTCATATGATCCTCACGCTCCCAAGTGAACTCAGCTCCACGTTTGTTTTCCCAACGGACTTTGACGATAGGTGTAGCAGTTGTTCGGGTCTTCTTCAGGGTTCGATCCATAATCTCAACAGGCTTCTCAACGAAATGCAATGACTCATCAATTTGAATTTCCTCTAGTGGAACATGCAAATTTTCATCAGCCAAGCACTTCCTCAAGTTCGAGACATGGAAGACAGGATGAACTCCGCTAAGTTCAGAAGGTAGCTCCAGTTTGTAAGCCACTTTCCCAATTCTTTTCAGAATCTTGAAGGGTCCTACAAAACATGGGGCTAACTTACCCTTCTTCCCAAAACGAACAACACCCTTCCATGGAGAGACCTTAAGAAGAACCATGTCGTCGACTTGAAACTCCAACGGTTTGTGTCTTTTATCGGCATAACTCTTTTGGCGACTTCTAGCCACCTCAAGGTTATTTCGGATCTTGGAAACTTTGTCAGTCGTTTCTTGAATAAGTTCCGGACCAGTGATAAGATTTTCCCCAATGTCAGTCCAACAGATCGGAGAACGACATTTTCCTCGAATGGTGCCATCTTGATACTTGAGTGATAACTATTGTTATACGAAAATTCCGCGAGCGGTAAATGCGTATCCCAATCACCACCAAAATCAAGGACACAAAGACGCAGCAGATCCTCGAGGGTTTGGATTGTTCGTTCGGTTTGACCATCGGTTTGAGGATGGTAAGCCGTACTTAAATCCAATTGAGTACCCAAGAGTTCTTGCATCGAAGACCAAAAGTGTGAAGTGAAGCGAGCATCTCGATCGGAAATAATGTGTAAAGGCACGCCATGACGACTCACAATTTCGTCAATGTAGATTCGAGCCAACCTTGAAACCTTGTACGTATCTCGTATGGGTATGAAATGTGCTGTCTTGGTCAAACGGTCAACAATGACCCATATGCTATCATGACCACGAGGTGTACGAGGTAACTTGTTATGAAATCCATGGATATATGTTCCCATTTCCACATAGGGATTTCAGGTTGCTCAAGTAAACCACTTGGTCGTTGATGTTCGGCTTTGACCCTTGCACACGTGAGACACTTGGAAACATAAGACGCGATATCTTTCTTCATTCCAGGCCACCAATATTGACCACGCAGGTCCATGTACATCTTATCGGAGCCAGGATGAATGGAATATCGGGTTTGATGAGCTTCGTTCATAATGAAGTGCCGAAGGTTGTCACGATTCGGGATCCAAAGTCGATTCAAGAAGTACCACATGCCATTCGGTTTTGTCTCCAGTTGTGACCGAACGTTAGACATCAAATCTTCATCTTTCCCTTCGTCGGTTAGTGCCGTTTGTTGAGCCTCGCGAATGCATAACTCAAGGTCACTATCGATCCTTATGTTTTGGAGCATGATAGTAGCCTCGTTGACATCCACATGGATCTCGGTATCAAATTCTCCTAGCGTATCAAACCATTGCCTTCGATCTCGAATCTCTTGAAGCGAGACAGTCTTATTGTGAACCTTGCGACTTAGCGCGTCGGCTACAACATTCGCCTTTCCAGGATGGTAGCGAATGTCGCAGTCGTAGTCGCTAATTAGCTCGATCCATCGTCTTTGTCTCATGTTGAGATCCTTTTGGTTAAACACGTGTTGGAGACTCTTATGATCGGTGTAGACTATGCATTGCGTTCCATATAAATAGTGTCGCCAAATCTTCAATGCGAAAACCACAGCACCAAGTTCAAGATCGTGAGTCGTGTAGTTCACTTCATGAACCTTCAATTGCCTCGACGCGTATGCTATAACTTTGCCTCGTTGCATGAGTACACAACCAAGACCTTGATTAGAAGCATCGCAATATACAGTGAAGTCATCATTTCCATCGGGAAGTGTGAGAATAGGAGCGTTGCACAACTTGCGTTTTAATGTCTCGAAAGCCTCTTCTTGCTCGGGTCCCCATTCAAAGAGTCGATTTTTGAGTTAGCGTCGTTAATGGTTTAGCAATCTTCGAGAAATTCGCTATGAACCTACGGTAATATCCGGCTAAACCCAGAAAAGAACGAACCTCGGTTGGGGTTGTGGGAACGCACCAATTCTTCACGGCTTCAATTTTAGCAGGATCAACGTGAATTCCTTGGCTATTCACCACATGCCCTAAGAATTGAACTTCTTCCAACCAAATTCACACTTGGAAAACTTAGCGTACAATTGCTCCTTCTTCAAAAGTTCAAGAACTTGTCGCAAGTGTGTCTCGTGATCGACTTTCGTCTTGGAATAGATAAGAATGTCATCAATGAACACGATTACGAACTTATCCAAATACGGTTTACATACTCGATTCATGAGATCCATGAACACGGCAGGTGCATTGGTCAAACCAAAAGGCATAACCATGAACTCGTAGTGCCCATATCGAGTACGAAAAGCGGTCTTTGGAATGTCATCATCGTGGACACGTAGTTGATGATACCCAGAACGTAGATCGATCTTTGAGAATTGAGTTGCTCCTTGAAGTTGGTCGAAGAGATCATCGATTCGAGGAAGAGGGTATCGGTTTTTGATAGTAAGCTTGTTGAGTTCCCGGTAGTCGATGCACATACGAAATGAACCATCCTTCTTCTTCACAAACAGTACAGGTGCACCCACGGTGATGAGCTAGGGCGAATGAAACCCTTATCGGTCAACTCTTGTAGTTGACTAGCTAGTTCTTGCATTTCAGACGGTGCAAGACGATAAGGTGATTTAGCCACAGGGTTTGCGCCAGGGATTAAGTCAATCTTGAACTCAACTTCTCGCACGGGAGGTAACCCTTTAAGATCCTCGGGAAAAACCTCGGGAAAGTCTCGCACAACAAGAATGTCTTTCAACTCCTTACCCTTGGCTTTCGTATTAACTACATATGCCATGAAAGCCATATAGTTTTTACTTAAGCACTTGCGGGCCTTGATGCAAGACATGAGTTTGAGTCTTTGGGATGATTTTTCCCCAAAGACCTTCAAAGTATTCCCAGTCGGTAAAGGAATTCGGATACACTTCTCGAAGCATAGAATTTCCGCACGATGCTTGGCTAACCAATCCATACCAATGATAACATCAAAGCTTCCCAATTGCATAGGAATAAGGTCGACGAAGAACTCGTGTTCGTTAAGGCTTAAGGTGCAGTCACGTATTACGACGTCCACGACAATAGATTCTCCATCGGCGACTTCGACCGTGAAAGATCTTTCTAGATTGACGCGCGGTTTAGAAAGTAAAGGCTCGAATTCCAGGGACACGAAACTCCTATCGGCACCCGAATCAAACAATACAGATGCACAATGATTATTTACAAGATACATACCTGTTTGGTAACAACCTATTGGTATGATGAACATAGATAGGATTTTTTTACAAGACAAGAAAGAACTAAAAGAGATTCAACGACGTACCATTCACCACGTCGTTGTTGGCTTGTGCTTGGTTGGCGTTGATGTTGAAAGCCCTTCCACGAGCCGGTGGCACAGTTCCCGCATTGCGAGGACATTGCGGACGAATATGGTCAACCTCGCCACAGTTATAGCAGGTTCGGTTGGTAAGCATGGCAGTGTTGTTTGGCGCACGAAGACAGGTAGCCACCAAATGACCATACTTTCCACACAGCGAGCAGACTCGGCATGGAATGTTGCTTGAATGATGGTACTTGCACGTGTTACACATAGGATGTGGACCAGCATAAACTTTAGCCATGGGAGCTTGATTCGCAACCACCATTTGTTTTTTAGGAGCATTTGGGGCGGTCACGGCGTAGTTGCGTGTCGGGATGAACTTACGCTTTTTGTTTTGAGAAGATGACTCGGCCCTTACCTCCTTTGTTGCCTCGGGTATCACCTTTGTAACAGACTTGGAACCCTTTGCCGACATAGTGCCAGCTCTTATATGATTCTCGGTGAGCTGTGCAGTGATGGTAATTGCTTCCTCCAAAGTTGTGGGCCTACTACCCACCACGGCATCTTGAATTTGAGGTGGCACCCCCTTGATAAATTTCTCAATGTTACGGGGCATGGTGTCCACCATGTGTGGTAGGAGCATACTCAACTCATGATGCCGGGTGGAATAAGCCAAGTGATTCCCACCATCTTGTTTGAGATTCCAAAATTCCTCCTCTAGCTTTTGTAACTCGCTCCTTGGACAAAACTTTTGAATCATAATCTCCTTAAACTCCTCCCAGGGCAGTGCCAAAGCAATCTCAGTTTCACGGTTTCTCTTTTCACTATTCCACCATGTTAATGCCCGTTGTTGAAGAACACTCGTGGCATAGCGAACCTTGAACTCGTTGGGACACTCACTAACAATGAACGTATTCTCCATACTTTCAAACCACTCGAGAAGTCCAGTGGCTCCTTCTTTTCCACTAAAACTAGTGGGTTTGCACGAGTTGAAGTGTTTGAAAGTGCAAGTACGGTTGTTCCCTTGTTGATTGTTCCCATTTTGATTGTTGCTATTGTCTCCATTAGCACCACTATTGTTCCCATTGGTGTTGTTGTTGCTATTAGCCATTAGTGTGCTATTAAGTTCAGCAACCATAGTCGGGAGAACGGCAGCCATTTGTCGGGCAATTATGGCAGCCAGCTTACGGTCGGAACTTCCACGCTTTCCATGGTGACGAGACATGCTGGATATACAAAAATGAGTTAGTTACAGGAGTGAGGATAACAAAGGATAGTAGTTTAACAAAGATAAGCTAAGGGTTATAAGGTACACGGAATGATTCCATTTGGTAACGCATTACCATTTGGAAACGTTGACACGTCAAGGTGAATTGACCCATTTACCTTAGAAACTTGTGTATTTTGACCATAGTTTATCACTCATCCCAGAAATCCCCAGGTAAGCATAACTAGTCCCGTAGGATTTATGCGATATGCTTGCCTTAGCCCGAGGGCCTTTTGCCAGGAAAACCAGGATACAGGTGTCTATGTGTCACACAATATTTCTTAGGTTCATAGAATCAAAACCTTGATGAGATTTATATAGATTAGACATAACGTCTAAAGATCCAAGTCATAACATAAGCATAAGATTCCACGTGTCGACGAGAATAAGGTTAAGAGAGTTCATGTTCGGGGAGAGTCAAAGAGTCAAAGTTAAGTTTAGGGAGACAAGTAACAATGTTTAGGCAATCCTATGCTAAGGCATCAAATTGCACATAAGAGGCATAGCATTATGTAGCATGAAAAGTATATAATTTACAAGATAGAAATATAATTCCATAAGGTTCATGCATACTATAGCCTAGGCCACCATTTCTAATAACCTAGATCCCTATAGTTATGGGCTCTGATACCAATCTGTCACACCCCAACCTTGACGGCGGAAACATCGAGGAGTGAGAGTTAAGATCGTTCACAGCCACATAACGCTATTAATAATCCAAATATAGTTTAAACATAAGTTTCATTTGTCACATTACAAATATAAGTCTCAAAGGAAATTAAAGCATAACATAGAATGTAACAAATCATTCCATTTTATTTATTTATCTAGGTCCATTCCTAGATGTGCAAGCTTCAAGGTATAGAAATCAAACTTGGGCGTTTCCTGAAACATGTTAAAAATAAAAGGTCAACAATAATGTTGGTGAGCATTCCATAGTTTTTAATACATAGATTATATAAAAGATGGCAATTCAAGTCATGAGTTAGTGAATAAAGTGATTAGAGATGTTATGAACAATGCAACAATCAAACCTCGACAAAGTTTTACAAGTCTCAAACGTTTAAAAGTATATACGATCAGCTAAGTGTACTTGGATCAACCAAAGCAGGCTTGTCTTGCCCATAGATCTATGACTTCGCTGGGCTAGCAATAGTTAATGATTGCACATATAACGCCATAACATGGTAACCACGAAAGTTCATATAACCACAATTTAACAAGATAAATTGCCATAGGTTTACAAGTCTCAAATGAGTTTACAAGTGCAATAGTATAAGTTAACATGTTTCACCCCAAAGTGTGAAAATAAGCAAAAGGGGTATGGAAATACTCACATGATCAAATGTATATAAATGACGATTAATAAGAATATATTAAGCAATGTTCCAACGTAGTTCTTCACAACGTACCTAAGTATATATATTCACAAAATTTAAGTTTTAGATTAACATTTAAACATGATTTAGGGTTTTAAGAGAAAATTTGGGATTCCTTGATATATATATATTTTTAACAAAAGAATTACATTGATTTAATAATTTGTCATGAGATCATAAACTTGAATCGTTTAATATGGTTAACAAAATAAAATATTAAGTGTAGGTATCTTTTTATATTTTTGTTTGTAAAAATTATAAATAAAGTGTGAACCAATAACAATAATAATTGTTATGATTTAACCCATTATTTAATGTTTTCTTTAAATTAACAACCAAATATATTCCTTGTTTTACAAAATATTGAATTTATCTAAAAATAAATAAATTTACAGAACTTGTTAAAGTAATTTAAAAATATATAAAGTTTGAAAACTGTTTTTAATAATTTTTCAAAATTTTTATATATTTGTTTGAAGGTTAAAACCCCCAAAAAGAAAACTGTGAGGTGGCCCGGGGTCGAACCCGGGACCTCCAGGTTCACATGGGGACAGCTTACCATTAGGCTGGGTCGCCTAGGCCTGACAAAACCCGTTTCCCTTATCTTTTAAAACAAAACAAGTAAAACCCCCAAATCCAAGAACCCTAGATTCAATTAATCCCAAATTAACCCAATTTTGTTGTTGATAATGAAAGCAAACATGGGGCTTTCGCTCCCCATATGATTTCGAGTATGTGGATGTATGTAATTACCCGAATAATGAAGGATGGAGTATGAACAGAACGAAGAACAGACGCGAACCCTTGAAGCTTAATCGGTGTTCAAATGATGATGCCAATCAAATTCGTTGCACCAGAAGCTTAAGATGATCTTGAAGATGAAAAACCCTCAACAAATTTGCATTAAGAGGGTGCAGGAGGTTAGTTTCGACAAGGTCGCAGACCGCGTGTAAAGAGGTAGTCGAATTCGATAGTGATGTTGGTTTCAGATGGAATTGCGAGTTGTATTCGATTAATGATTGTTAGAGAGTCGTTTAGGTTGGTTTAATTGGTCTATTATGGTGTGTAAATGCTGGAACGGCTATATGCTTTAATGTATTTCGGTTATACATTCAAATAGGCTAGAAACGGATGTTTTAATGTGATTAATTGATGTTTACAGGTTCGAATCATGTTCTAGAAGAGATGGGAAGCGGTTTGGGGCTTCAAAAACCGAAAATTTTGGCGTTTGGAGGTTCGCCGGCGCCGCGCCGGACATGGCCGGCCGGCGGCCGGAAACACGGGGAGAGAGAAAAGGGAAAGGGGGGTTGGGTTTCGTAACTTTACACAAATGGTCCCTGCGGTTTTAGAAGTTATCATTTTATGTTTAAAAACATTCTTCTAAAGTTTCAAAAATAACAAAACTCCCCCCTTGAGTTAATAAACTCCAAGTTTTAAATATTATTCTTTGTTTTAAGTTTGAAAACTTCTATACATTATTATTACTATTACTATTATTATTATTATTATTATTATTATTGTTATTATTATTATTATTATTATTTATTATTATTATCATTATTGTTATTATTATTATTATTATTATTATTATTATTATTATTATTATTATTACTATTATTATTATTATTATTATTAATATAACTTTTATCATTATATAATAATTATCAATATAACCTACAAATTAATGAATTAAAAGACCAATTAAAGTAATATGCATAAGCTACCCATAAGTTTCATGAATGACAAACATGGTCCTTAAACAAATTTAACAAAGTTAACTTTAATTTAACCTAAAAATACAAGATGTTACAGACACCTCCAACTTTGAGCATATTTTCCCTTAACGATCCATTGAGAGTTAACACCATTAGATTTTTGATAACGTGGATTGTTTATATGACCACAACACTAAGCAGAAAATTGAAATCAACCATCTTGTCCGTCAATTTGAAACTTTTGCATCCTAAAACCTGCCAACTCCACCCTTTGATTTGAACCACTTGACTCGTTGGAGGTAGATTATAGGTGACGATGTAGGCTAGACTCCAAAAAACAGACTTGATGGAGGTTGGGCGACGACGGAGTTGACAAATGGCTCAAAGTTGGCCCTATTTAATCAAAAAAAGCTAACTAGGGTTAACTATCAGTTAGTAAGGGATCGCTAGAGGAAAATAAGTTCAAAGTTAGAAGTGTCTGCAAATATTTTCTGAGTTGGGATTAATCTCCACCAATATATGAAACTTGAGATTATTAAAAAGCTACACTAGCTAGACAAAACATATAGTGAACGAAAATTATATTTTACTCAGGCGAAATACAGGGGCGAAAAGTGTAATCTCTTGTAAAAGGTATTAAGGACTATAGATATGTTGATTAAGCTCATTTTGTACTTACGTATTCTCACTAGAAATCTAGGGTTCGCATGTAAAATCATTTGAAGTTAAAAATCTTGTGTTCTTGATATATAACACACTGAGCCTTTTAAGGAGATTGTTTCGTTAGAAGGGTTAGAAGGGACACAAATAGCGGCCCTAAGGGTGTGAATCATTGTTGATGGGACCGGATCGGACCGGCCGGTCCGACCGGGAATCGGCTCAGTGGCTGGTCCGGTTCGCATCGAATTGTTTTGGGCCGGTTCGTCCCGAACGGTGGTCGGAACGGGAAACCGGACCGGTTTGAACCGGATTTTGTTTTTTTAATGGGTAAAAACAGGGTGTTGAACCATAAATTAATGTGTTGGATATAAAAATATAATTAAGTTTTATATATAACTATAAAATACATATATAAATTACTTATATTTAATTATATATATAACTATAGGGACTGGTTCAAATAAAACAAACCATTTGCCTAAAAAACCTAAGAAGCAATATTGGATTGACACATGGCGAAATTCAAGTGGAATAGGAAGGGTAATATTGTTTTTAACGATCAGCAACATATAAACAATACCAAAACTAGTTTCTTTAATTGATTTTATTCATCTCTTATTTAGGTTTTTTATTTCATTCAATCAAAATTAAATCCAATTTCAATTTAATATCAATTTCTTCTTCTAGATTTGTGTATTCTGATCAAAGTAAATCTAATTTTAATATAAAATTAATTTAGAACAAAGGTAGTTTAATATTGCATTCATTTTTTTATTTATTCAAAACCTAGATATATCATACTTTTCATATATATTTTGTTTAGTTTTATTTATATTAGAGTCTAAAACATCATTCTTTATATAATAGAGCATTTTCTTTCTCGAGAATCACTTTGATCTGCACAATTTTTAACTTTGTAATTTATACTATGTCTTCAAACAGGATCACGAAATTTAAAATTAACGGTAATATAATCATTTTTAATATGTGTTATATGTCAAAATATCATATAAACACAACATGTTTTGTGTTGTTTTAGCCAGAATGTTTTGTTTTACCCTAAATCAGCTAAAAACATCTTGTTTTATGTTAAATAAGCACATCACATATTGTTTTATGTGAAAACATCAGATAATGTGTTGTTTTATGTGAAAGTAGCACCAAACATGTTTTTTCCCATGAAAGCAGCTCATAACATCCTGTTTTATATGAAAACAACCTAAAACATGTTGTTTTACATAAAAACAACACAAAACGTGTTATTTTACATGCTACCAACACATAAAAACATAAAAAATGTTGTCTTACGATAAAACAATACATAATATGTTGTATTTATCATAAAACAATACATTTTTGTAACAGCGCTTTTTTTATTAAAAAAATATTGCAATACTATACTCAAATGAAAGAGGAAGAAACGCTTGATTTTATGGTGCGATTAATTTTAAAAAATAATATCTTATAAAAAAGTTACAAACGTTTAAATAAAGTGGGGGAATTTAAAAAAAAATCAACAAAAGTAGTTTTTTTCATACTACTATTAGGATCACATTTATGCTTAAAAATTGATCTCAACTTTTGATTCATGAAATAAAGGGCTAGGATCTTTTTTTAGTCTTTTTAGACAAATACATTTTTTTTTATTTTTAACCAGCCCCTATAACTATATATATAATTATGACGTCATCAGGTTCTTAAATCCTGTCCGACCACCAAACCAGTAAGGCGTCCGGTTCGACGTCCGATCCGGTTCTGAAAACATTGGTGTGAATAACCCTTGAATTGCTGGAAGTCCTTAGTGTGTTTGAGAGAATTGTAAATGAATTATAGTGTGTTTGCAACTAAGCCTTGATAATACTTATAGTGAAACAAAGTTGAAATAGCTCAATCAAGAATTAAAAAGAGAAAATAAATTGCTTTAAATGTCTTCAATGTTATTTATTCGGTTAAACTAATCACATCAAAACTTTGGTGAACTTAGGTCTTCAACACCAATTTTGTACAGCTCAAATAGTTTCAAACTCCCAATTTTGAGCATCGATATGTCGTTTATCGTAGCTCCTTTTTGATCATGATTTGGTTTAATGTGAAGCTCTCGTATAATAAAACACAGACCAAGAAGGAAATTACTATATAATTCCAATTACATATAATTATTTGTGTCTTAAGTAAGTGAATTATCATTTTCACACATAGTGAAAAACCTATTTTTACTCATTTTTCAAACAATCCAAACATGTACGACTAGCACGCGTATTCGTATTATGAAATGTTTATAACCTACTCGGACGATCTTTTTGTTGGAAAATTGGTAAAATAGATTTTTTTCACTGACTTCTAACACAAATAATTATATAAAATTGTGACTAATATAGTTATATATTTTGGGTTTGTTTTCTACTATGTGAGAGCTTCACCACGAACCAAACTACATCCAACACATGGTTATTACCGTGTAAAGTTCCCTAAAGAAAACATATATAAAGCGTGGATCGTTCTGGGAACCCATCATGTTAGTCTCAAACCGACTTATTTAACTAAATGTGGTCCTAGGGTACTAACATGAACTCATTTAGACTAAACCAAAAAACATAGAATATGTTTATGTTTTTATCAGAAATTCGCACTCTATTTATCCATTTGGTCCACTGGCACTAGCTGGTAGAGATGACATATACCACCGTACCAAAAATAACTTAAAGCATGAACCAATTACCATACCGATTTTGTCAATTCGGTACCGTTACCATTGAAAATACCAAAACCAAAAATGAAAACATTAAAGATAAACACTGGTACTGGTACCAATTATGTTCGGTCGGTAGTGGTTTGGTATGATACCGGTAACCGGTAAATTTTGCTCATCCTAACTAGCTGGTTTGGATAAGAGCTCTATGACCTTAAGGTCACAAGTTCAAATTCTACTTCTGAGCAAAAATCTTGCAACCATCAATAGGGTTGCCAATGATCTCTCCAAGCATACGCAAATCAGCAGGTCTTATATGCTAGTTGGTTTCCTTCTAGAACGGGTCGACGCCATCCTTAAGCGTCAAACTGACGATTGATAATTAAAATCTAGTGTGAGGTATGAACATACCTGGGCTCTAAAGATGCATGTCACTGAGTTGAATTGTTATTGCCATTAAAAAGAATGAAAACTACTTTTTTGTTTTATCTAGTAAATGTATTTTAGATAGCTGATATACATTTCATCAAGGAATAGATAAGATAATGATTTCAATAGGCGCTATTAAGTGTTAATTGTGATTATCTGTTTTTAGATATATAATAACAGACCAAATAAGTAACTTAGAAATCATCATTTGTGTTGGAAACCGGTTATAAGATTCACATACCCTTTGCAGAATACTAGTGTGTAAATCCTAATATGCAATATATTAAAAATTGATATAATTTAAAAGTATAAGTATATGAGTGTATAAATTGCTGATCTAAAATATATAATGTCAGAAACTTTGTAAAAGATTTAGTAGCTTTCTACTCTAATAAAAAGGTATCTTGAGATGACATGTGTCAATACCATAATCATTCTCACCAAATTTTCCCGTCTCTATCTCCTATTAAATAATTACCTTAATTACTAATAATATTTTTAACACTTTTTAAATTTAATAAATTAAGAAAGAGATCTATTCATTAATGTTATTTCTAATTAAGAAAAATTTAACACAAATTTTTAAAATAATGATATAATTATTTTATTACTTATAGTCATTTCTCGTATATAATATCAGTCATATCATATATTAAAATATTATTTTATAATTAATAAATTTTATCATATTAATATTTTATTTATTCAACCCGTGTAACACACGGGTTTACTAAAGCTAGTTTATATATAAATGAAAAAAAGTTCTTATATATAAACACATATCTCAAATTAAACGTGTTTATTGTTTAGTCGATCCCCCTTTATTTCCTACTAAATTAGTTATATTCTTGAAAATATCTGCAGTCTTAAATAAAAATCCATATTATTTCAAGACAAAATCATCATTAATAACTTGTTTCCAAATTTTACCTAATGTTTTAACTTCTATCTTGCCAGCTGCTTCTTGTATATAATTAACTAAATGACCAATTAAGCCTTATAATAATCATCATTATAACTAACAAAAAGTTTATTATTTTAAAAGAAAGTCACCAAACAACTTATTAAAACCTGTCAAGTCCTTTGTTCTTTATATCCTCTCACTCTCTGATCTAGAACACTCTCCCCCTCTCTCATTCTCTCTTTCGATCTCGACACCGATCGGTGTTATCGCTATGGCAGCTACGACCACAACCGCCAACTGTGACACCTTCTTCCACGCCGGACCGAACCACGTAGAGCCCAGTGTTCGACCTCCATCGAGCCATGGTTGTGCCAAGCTAGATGGGGTGGCTATGTGGCTCATGAATGGTGTGGCCAATGCATTTTTTGCATCCCTTCAAAGATGTTCATGTATCCGCATCGCCACTGTGGAGGATCATGAAGACCCCAATGACATGCCGCTGATTCCTAATGATGGGAACCAGCGGCATGACAGTACTGGCGATGCAGTAGCTGCTCGCCGCAGGAAAAGAAGCAAAGGGAAGAACAAGATGATTGGTGGCTTTGTTGAAGATTAATGATTCAAGTATAATTTTGTTATTGGTGAGTTGGGATAATCATCTGAATTATGATGTTTTATTTTCTTTCTGTCTTTTTGGAAATACCAATGAACAGATGGCAAAAAGCCAAAATAAATGTGAGTTGTGTTTAACCTGTTCATGACAATGTTATCGATATGTGATATGTTTATAATATTCATTTTATTTTTCATTTCAACTATATAGTTTTGATTCTTCATATTTCGTAGTTCAATTGTTATAAAAGTGTTATGAAATTTACATCTTGTTTTATGTTTCATAATTTATCTCACAAAGGTTAAAGATTGGGATATTCATAACTATATATTCTATTGTCATCATCGACGATTTTCTTCCTTTTATATTCACTTAAAAAAATTTATTTGATAGCTCACACCTTCGGCGTCAAACACTCAAATCGTACTTGAAACGTCTTGTTAGACTAAATACATATCGACATCACTAGAAAACTGACTATCACTAACGCCTAGAATCCATCAAACAGATCCAACATGATGGATTTTTGACGCCTTACACTTTCACGGATGGATTTATGACGTTTATATCCGTTACCTAAAGGAGTAGTGTGATATAGTGTTTGATTGAAGATATGATATATGTACATTATAACAATTTTTTTATGTTAACTTTGGTTATCGAAAGTGGGGTATGACAGAGTGATTAAACGGGCATGAATGAAGGGAAGATGCAATGCTTTTTTTATTTAAAAAATATAAAGTCAGCAACTTTTAGCATGATTGTGCATAGTGTTGTCATGAGGGTTATGATGTTGTTTGCTTATTTTAGTCCTTTCTTTTGCCTTTTAAAAATCATCCATTATCATAGGATCCAAAGAAAGATCACACAAATTAAATCTATACTTATTAATAAAACAATAACTTTGGTGCCACGTGGCATTCTATTAGGGCTCTATTTTTTTATTTCCCGCCTAATTATGAATCTGTTCTTAGTGTTAGTCTAGGTTCATTTGACTAAAACTCAACTTGTGATACAAGAGATATTTATGGAAAATTTGAAAATTTAACCCTAAATTAGAGCACATCTTTTTTTTGAAAATTAAATCATACATGATATTTATTTTTTCTTCAAATAATTCATCAACAAAAACTGTAGAAATTATCTATGATTTTATTCATCTATGAAAACAATTCTTTGATTGTGTGTTTCCATTAAATACTCGGTTTATATTTGACTCTTGATAAAAGTTACGAGATTTTTTCATCGACTCACCTCCAATTTGAATGAATGCATGGGTATCTTCTTTTGGATATGAAATCATACCCGATTTTAAAATATTTCTCAACCATCCCAGCTTTACGACCCTCGCGATTTGTGTTTATAAAGTCTGATGATATCGCATTCGACGTACTTCATCAACGTTCTCATTTTGTCTTCGGTTTTATCAAGTTTTCTTCAACAAAAGGTATTTTTTTTGTTATATTTGAGTTTTCATCCTCTGCGATTATGATTTATCCTATCATTGTCTACAATATTTGTGTTTTTGGATTAATATTATTTTACTTTCAATCTTTTGATTTGAAGGTGATTTATTTCAACATCCATCTGTAAAGATGTATAACATTCTTCTACTTTTTAAACTTTTTTTTCTTTTTTTATGTGTACTGTCATAGTATTATTATGTTTGATTAGAATTCGTTTGATATGTGTAAATCTATATCTATACTTATTAATAAAACAATAATTTTGGTGTCACGTGACATTCTATTAGGGCTCTATTTTTTTCATTTCCCGCATAATTATATATCTGTTCTTAGTGTTAGTTTAGGTTCATTTGACTAAAACTCAACTTGTGATACAAGAGATATTTAGGGAAATTTAGAAATTTAACCCTAAATTCGAGCATATCTTTTTTTTTAGAAATTAAATCATACCTGGTCTTTCTTTTTTCTTCAAATAATTTATCAACAAAAACTATAGAAATTATCTATGATTTTCTTCATCTTTGAAATTGATTCCTTGATTGTGTATTTTCACTAATTACTCGGTTTATATTTGACTTTTGATAAAGTTACGGGATTTTTTCATCGACTCATCTCCAATATGAAGGAATGCATGGGTATCTTTTTTTGATATGAAATCATACTCGATTTTTAAATATTTCTTAACCATCCCAACTTTATGACCCTCGCGATTTGTGTTTATAAAGTCTGATGATATCGCCTTCGACGTACTTTATCAACGTTCTCATTTTGGCTTCGGTTTATCAAGTTTTCTTCAACAAAAGGTATTTTTTGTTATATTTGAGTTTTCATCCTCTATGATTATGATTTATCCTGTAATTGTCTATAATTATGTTTTTGGATTAATATTATTTTAATTTCAATTTTTTGATTTGAAGTTGATCTACTTCAACAATCTATCTGTAAAGAAGTATTACATTCTTCTACTTCTCAAACTTCTTTATTTTCTTTTTATGTGTACTGTCATATTATTATTATGTTTGATTAGATTTCGTTTGATATGTGCAAATTGTTTTGATGTATCTAGAAGTAATAATAAAAATCATACTTTTTTCACGGTTGACTTTGACACCTTCAGATAAAATAATATTTTTGAATTTCAAAGAAGACAGTTCCCATTAGCAGTGTGTTTTACAATAACAATAAACAAGAGCTAATGACAATCGCTATTTAAAGTTGGTTTGTTTTTAAACAAGGGTTATGGTCAGCTCTATGTTACATTATCTCGAGTTAATCGTAGACAGAGATTAAAATTATTAATATAGATAGTGATGGGAAAACACCAACAAAACATCAAATGTTGTATAAAAATAAAATTTCGAATGTTTATGAATTTGAAATATTGTTTTTTATGTTCAATTTAATTTTTTATTACTTAAAGTTCTTATTTATAAGTTTATTTCATTCTATATTATACGTTATTTATACGTATAAATATTAGTAGAGAAAACCTACTAATACTAATATGTAGCTAATGTTAACAATTATACATAAAAGTCGATATACAAAATATTATCAACGACATTATAACTTACGAACTTTTTTAAACAACAACAATATTTTTTATTAAACCCGTGTGTTACACGGGTCTTTAGCCTAGTATATAATATACATGCTCGATACAAAACGGCTTTAAATAAAGTATCACATAACAATTATCCTTATTCAAAATTGATTGAGATTAGGTACCTAAGAGGTTGTTTGATAGAATCTTAATCAGTCTCTTAATGGTTTAGATGTCTGAATGATTCAGCATTTAATGGTTCAGACTGTTTGTTTCGCGAGCAAATGACTGAATGGTTCAGATGTTTGCCTCTAAATGGTTAAACATTATACTAATGATGAATGGTTAAGATGTCTAATGCTAAATGGTTAAAACCTCTTATCTGAATTGGTCAGACATTTGGTTTTGAATAGTTAAGCGACATACTAGCTCTTAATGATTCAGAGCTTATAATGGTTCAGCACTTAATGGTTCAGACTTCTTATTGGTTCAGCATTTAATCATTCAGAAGTTGCCAAACAACCCCTAAAACAATTAAAAATGGAAAGATCTTGGGTTCGATTCTTGTTCGGAGAAAAAACGCTCTAGGTTGAGCTAGAGGCGGTTTTTCCGGTTGTGGGTTTCCTACTAAGGGGATTGGAGGTATAATCACGACTAGAAAACAAATATTAAGGTAACACATATACTTTGAATCAGGGTCGTACATTTTTCTTTAACAAAAATAAAATCATCACATAAACAATTTTACATAGTACAAGATATTAAAAAAAAAGAGAAAAATATATTACATGGTTACATAGTTGTATTATCCATTGATTTGAAAACCGGACCGGACCGGCCGGTCCGACCGGTTGGACCGGGAAACGGACTCCAATCCAGTCAAGTTCGGTGCTTAAAACCGTTTTGGCATTGAACCGGTGGTCGGACCAGCGGTCGAACCAGGAACCGGACCGGTTAAACTGGAGGTCGAACCAGATGAATCGGGGGTTGGACCGGTCGAACCGGTTTTTCATATATATTTTTTACTTTTTTAGTATTTTTTACATATATTTATAAATAATTATAATTTTATATGCTTCTTATATCATGTCCGACCGTTTAAACCGGTCCAACTAATGAACCAATAATACGTTCGGTTTACTGTTCCATACGATACGGTTCTGAAAACATTGATATTAATATTATGTATCATAGTTTGAAGCCAATTGGGTTTTGATTGTCCAGTGATAAAAGTTTAATAGTATTTGAATAATACTAAAGTTAAAATCCTGTCATGTGATAAATTAAAAAACTTTATACTTAAAAAGCAGAAGTTCTATATATATGATCACGCGAATTGATTTGATGGGAACCAAACTTTTTGCAACGCTACGTGATTGACAAATGGGAATGATGGATATTCTAGAGGCATCAAATTAATATCAACTTACATAAATTAATGAAATATGAGTAGCACAGTGAGAATAATTTCTTTTATAGATAGAATTTTATTACTTAATATAGAACACACGAAAATTCTAACGGTAAAGTGATATATTTTTCAATCGAAAGTTACGGGTTTATATAATTTAGAATGTAGGTATAATAAATTTAAATGTACGATGATAAAAAGAGAGTGTATTCGCAAGTAAAAAAATTATATAAATACATAATATTTTTTTTCCAGTAACATATACCACTTATATTTTCCTTCTTTTCTTCCAGCCAAGTCTAGCTACCACATGAGTTCCAACACATGATATTGCTAAAAGACAAATATTATTGGTCATATCAATCATCAGATATTTTTTTAATAGCAACGCCTAGATTTTTTAGGATAAAACTATCTAATTCTGTATCCTACAAACTAAAACTAAAGTGGCAGGTTTCGGATACGTGTCATTACTAGCTACGCTATGATATTCAACTTTAACAATGGAGTTAGAGATAATAATCGAATGCTGTAAAAAACAATATAAACAGTTACTTTGCTTAAACACATGTAGCCAAAAGTGGATTGGTATATGCCCAAACAACCTTCAAAATATGCGCTTGAATATGCTAGTAGTCTCTAGATAACAGACAGAGTATACATATAGTTATAACTTTGTATGAATGTATAGTTATAACTCTGAAGCATGGTTGTACATTTGCTGTTTAAAATATAAAAAAGATAAGTAGAGGAGCTCCTAAGAATAATCTCATCCATATAATGCAAAAGAAAACAATATGGCAAGGTTATGTTTATCATAATAACGAGTTGGATATGTTGTTACGAAACAAAGAGTGATTGTGTAGGTTTTAAACGCTAGCACTAAGCAAGATGAACTTGCTTAAGATCATACAAATATTTCTAAACAAGAAAACAATTCGAAGGGACGAGAATCCACTGATCAAGGAGTTGGGTGCATATATATCGTATCTTGATGGGAGTATTAAAGAAAAGCATTTATAAATCAAGTTAGTGTGTAGGTGATATGGACATAAAGAGTGGTTTGGGGTCACGCATCTTGATCGGGAACACCGTTTCAGGTGTGATGGCGATGACAAAAAAACCACGAAATTGGTGGTCACCCTTGATTAGTTAATCGAGTCAATTTTTCATGTGTTTTTTCATAATTTTTAACGAGTAAAAAGTTAATACTTGACAATGAGAAGTTTGGGGAAAAGAAGGTGAGTGTCTCCATCGAACCACCACTTTGGAAAAAAAAAAGTTAAGATTATAGATTTTGATCCTAATATAAAGTGTGAGGAAAATGGGGAAAATGGGATGTACTCCCTGGGCCCTAAGAGAGAGACAAATATAAAAACAATACATATGATGATTGGTTTGATAACTATAGTAAATATCTTATAAGAATCAACCCCTAGAACCTTTTTCCTCTCATGAAATAATTGATTCTTGGTTACAACACCGAATTCTTTGAGAAGATGACAAATCCATATCGCCTCTGATATGACATTTGTCATGGCTTTATACTCTAACTCAACGCTCAATCTAGATACCATGTGTTACTTCTTACTCTTATATGATACAAGATTTTCCAACAAACACACAATACCAAGTCGTATCTAGGACATCTAGCTCATTCTATATGTGAGAAAACTGATACCCGTCCATCTTTATCTTCTGTAATGCACACACACAACAGTGACCCTAATCAGAATACAAAATACCTCGACCTAATGTGGTCTTAAGATATCTCAACACACAAAAAGCAACATCCTAGTGCTAATGCAACCATAAACTGACTCAAAACACTTACGAGAAAAGAAATATATGATCAAGTAATTGTCAAGTAGTTAAGCTTCCAAATCAATTGTTTGTATCATTTTAGATCCTTCATCAGTTGAAAGGAGCTTTCTTGTAAGAAACATTAGTATCAACTAGCTTACAACCCAGTAACCAGGGGTGTTTACAGTTCGGTTTAAAACCATGAAAACAATTGGTTTTTCTTACACTTTGAGTCGATCCATTTCAAAAATCTCAAACTATAGCGAACGGTTTGGTACAAGTTGAATGCATAGAGTAGGAAGCAGATCCAATAAAAACTTCAAGTGAAATCATGTACACCCATTGAGGCAAGCCTTGATAATTGTGCAGTGAGGAAGTCATGAACTTAAGCGAGGAGAGAATATGACAACCCGTGTAGATGTGCTCATGACAACTAGCTTCATAAAGGATCACTAGCTGTCTGTTCATTGTGGTTTCAATCATGTGCTTAGAAATTCATATAAACAACAGAAATCAATAATTAAAAACCCTTGTAAAACTGATGTGAAATCTCATCCAAAAGGAGCTATTTATCTTTATGACTTGATGATAGTACAAACACTTCAATTAAGCATAGGTATCCCGCTACATGTCAAGAATTTCAAGAAAAATACAAGTCTATGCCTTAGCAACAAAAGGGTATCCTACTGAATCTCACCATCCTCACCAACCTCCCCATCTTCAAGTTCCTCGTGACTGCCATTTTTACTACGAGAATCTCTCTTGTGTTTCTTATGTTTGCTTTCATTATCAGATTCAGGTGAATATGCATGCTGTAAGTTGAAATGAAGTATTGATAAACAAGTTATTATAAAGGTTTTGTATTAGGTAAATTTGACAGTAAATGTACCTTTCTTGACTTTTTGCGGTCACTGCCATGGCGGCGAGACCTCTTGGAGTCATCGCGTTCATCCTTGTCAGATGACACGTCATCTTGATGGCGCTTACGATGTTTTCTGTCTCTTTTCTTGTCCTCTTTGTGTTCCACAATATCCATATTCTCACTATCTGAATCATCTTTTTTGGATCGATCTTTATCTTTGCCCTTGTCTTTATCTCTTTCCCTCTCCTCTCGGTCTTTCTCTTTCTCTTTTCGTTCTTTCTCCTTTCTCCTCTCTTTTTCCTCCTTTCTGGCCTGCAATGTACCCCATAACCAGAAAACAATATTTAAGTAATATTATAGAATGGAAAGAAATAAAAAAGAATAAAAAAGTAGATTGATTGCTTACCTTCTCTTCCTCTCGTTTGCGTTCCTTCTCTTTTGCCTTCTCCACCAAGCGAGCAACATATTCCTCAAAGGCTTCACGAGCAACGTTCTCATCACCAATAGCTCTATTCAAAAAGTTAGAATTTCACTTAAAATACAATTTGTAACATATTTGACACACTACTACTGACAAAACATAACTAAACTTTTTGGACAAAAGGTGTTTCGGGTCAACCCAACTCAACTTGCCAATTGTCAAAGACCATCCATACCTGAATTCGGAGCTTTCCTCAAAGAGTTGCAGGCACTCATCCCATGAAGAAGATGCAGTTATTTCCTGAGTTCCAGTTCAGTCAAAGTAAGATGATCTCTCTTGGACAATAGTTATATCATTAACTAAATTTTATACCTTGATATCGTACAGTAAGTCAGTGAAATCTTTCACGAGAGACTGACGTTTTTTAACTTCCTTCTCCTCTTTCTCCTTTGCCCTCTCAACTAAGTCTTCGAACACGAGCTGGAAGCAAGTAAAAAATTATAAAATAACTTCATAAAGCAAATGGAATTTAAAAAGAATTATACCTGTAGATTAATATCTGATAATGATGTGATGATGTCCTCCTCAACAGCAGCCTTGAAATCTTCAAATGTCCATGTTGGTAAAACAGCAATCTATAAGAACAAAAAGGAATCAGGTAAAAGCATCATATTATGTCCAAGATAAAGTATACATATATAACAGATCCTACCTTCTTAGATTTCATAGAATCTTTCACACGAGTTTTATCATCATGGTACTGTCAAGTAGACCAAAAAGGGATCAGTTAGCCTTAAAAGTCATTAAAAATAAATTGCAAAAGTTTACATGAATTGTTAGTGAATACCTTTTTCTCCAACTCCTCAACTACATCCTCAAACAAATCTCTAGGAGTAGAGCCCGAGGTATTTGAAGCGACAGCCTGATAAGCTACAGACTCCTTCACCTGTGAAATATACATGAAATTAGAGCAAGTAAAAACTCATTCATCTGTGTACTTAATGTAAAATGTATAAATGCATACAAGTTATTTTACATTTACACTACCTTTTGACAGTAGTCACGCCATTGAGTTTTAGCTGTGAGTGTACCAGAAGTCACATGCTCCTCCAGCATCTTACGAAACTCATCACGGTTTTTGCGCTCCACCCTTCTTATATGTTCCTTGAAGAAATAAAGAACCAAATTTAATAACGATGGACAAAAGATTTAAAAAAATGCACCTTTAACTATAAGATGTTGTAAAGGAGCACCTTTTTAATTTTCCTTTGTTCGTCTTCTTCCTTCTCCAAATCACGGATATATTCCTGGAAAATCTCTAAACGATCAATTTTTTCAAGGCGTGAACATCTTTCATCGTCTTCCAAACGATCTTGAACTTTCCGCCACTGAGTATCCACCTGAACACAAATAATTGTATTAATAATTATAAAAAAAATACTAAGATAATTAAGGCCTAACTGCCTAAGTTGCATCACCTTAATCAAGCCACAAGTTTCCAGAAACTGCCGGTACTCTAATCTCAACTGCCTTTGCTCTTCTTGAGCTTTTGCTCTCTCCTAAATTAATATTAGGACATGAGCATAAATAGATATACAACAACTACTACTCTACAGACCGTAGACTACGGTGAATCAAACTTACTTTCTTCTGTAGGTCAACGAGGTAGCTTTGAAAAAGATCTTCACGGTCAGAAGGTCGCTCAACAGCCTTATACCGTTCATCATCTTCAAATAATGCCATTGCTTTGCTGGATTACAAGTATATATAAGATCTTCACATGTGTGAATCAAGTGCAAGTAACTGTATATCATCATGAAACATCAATTTATAGACTTACCTCCATCTCATGGATGATGTCAATTCCTTGGATTCCTGAAAGCAAGTCATAACATACAAACATACATATGTGTGTATGAAACTATAAATTTCATAAATTGCTATAAAATAATTTCTTTGTTCATTATAACATATAAGATAACTGAAACTTACTTCCAACATCTTTGTAAACTCTTCTTTTGCTTTTCTCTGCTTCAAACGCCTCTCCTCAGCCTCCAATTTCTTTCTTTGCATTATATACTATGATAGCATAACACAAAATGGGATCAAAAGATTAGGACAACTTTAACATACATATATATACGCAAGTGCTATCAATTAAGGGGTTTACCTCATTGAACGCTTGTTTCCGTTCACCGTGTGCTTTTAATGCACCGTATCTTTTGTCATTTATGATCACTCTCATTGCCTGATATGTCATATCCAACATCAATAACAAGTCATTAAAAAGTAGAGACCTTTAACAAAAATACCTGCTCCCAGTTCCAATCAGCCTTAACATTTGCCTCCTCCAATAATGATTTAAAAGCCATTTTTGCCTCCTAAAACACAATGGTAAATATCCAAAAAAAAGAGAATACATGAACATGATTACAGAAAATAAATATTTAATAGCATTTTACCTGCTTACTAGCATACAAAAACTGCTCATCATCCACAACTTTCTCATCTGACGGTGTTGTGTTCACTTTTCCAGCAACCGCCATGCCCTTCTTTGCTTCCTGCCACTCACATCATCAAATTGAGTTTTTGTATGCCATTTTTCTTCAAATCAAAAATAAAGAACTCAAAGCTGAGATTCAGCTAGGCAATACCTCTGTGTCTTGCACTGAGACTCCATCTAAAGCTTTTGGAACACCATGGGTAGATGAATTCTCTAATTTGCCCCTGAATTTTCAAATTTTACAATTATCAGACCACATAAAATTAAGTGTTATTCTATGAGGGATAATGATTAACTACATTGGAGACGAATGCATGTTGGCACTGGCAGAAATCGTAGAAGCAGCAGCTGCTGGAACAGCGGGAATTGCAATAGATGATGACTCAGACCCCACATTAGGGGGAGCATTGCCAACAGGGACGACAGGTGTAACTGCAACAGGGCTTGCAGACACCTCATTAACTGAGCTGACAGAAGCTGGAGCTTGATCAGGTGCAGAGGGTGTTAAACTGGCTGAAGATTGAAGCCCTCTGGAAGCTTCTTTTTCAGCCTGCTCACGAGCCAGCTAAGCATACAGAAACAAAAGTTTAGAGCTGGGACATTTTTGTCCTGGTAAGTACTAAAAATTGCAAGGTAATTAGTTATGGTTTAAACCTTCAATTCCTCAGGTATTGTCCATTTAGATTGTTTTGTATCCTTGTTGTAATAATATCTGCAATAAGTATAAATTAGATCAAATACAAATAAACATAACATTTGGAAATAAATATAAAGTTTCGAGCATAGTCAGTCATACTTTTTGCCCTCTGCAGTTGTGAACTCTTTCCAAACAGTAGAAGCATCAGCTCTCTGCCACATCAAAAATATAAACATTAATAATGTCATTTCAAATCTTGCTAACATTCACACATCACTAAGCTGGCCATAAATATGCATGTTCAAGGCTTCAAGTACTAATAAGATTGATGGAAATCCTCAATGAAAGTAACTACACAAGTTAAGGAATTTGTAATACAAGTAAATTACAGATTACAATGGCAGTATTGAATTCAGAAGTCACAAAAGCAATCATCCTTGTACAACAGCAAACTTATCTAATCCAGCCCCCCCCCCCCCCCCCCAACAAAACAAAAAAAGAAATGTTTCACACGTAAACTGAACATTTATTGGACTACCAAACATCAAAGTGTCGATGACGAGGTTTACCTCCAAAGGTGTCATTAACTCCAAAGGTTTCTCCCACGAAGATTGTTTTGTTCTCTTGTTGTAATAATATCTGCATATATATGCAAAATGAAGAATTATATATGCAGTGAAAAGATTCAACAAATAGTCTCATATACTATAATATATACACATAGATTTTACCTTCTTCCATCAGCAGCTGTATACTCTTGCCAATCTGATGATGCCTCTTGATTAGTATCGAGAACAGTTGATGCCTGCTATAGGAACAAACGAAAGTACTATCTTCATGACTAAGTGAATTTAACAAAAATTATCAATATATGTATAAGTTCAGTTCTACCAAACACACACTTTTATGAAAAAAAACTTACAACAATAAAATACTAAATAAACTAAAATATGTTCATAATAAAAAAATATATTTATCTATTACTTAATTTGAAAAAAGAAATAAAAATTAAGTACTACAAATATTCTAGCTTTAAGTAATATTCTTAGTACTCCACAAAGAAGCCAAAAATGAACGAAAAAAATATATACCTGATTTGTGGGAGTGGCGGTTGAAGGCTGCTGTCCCGGTTGTGGCACTGACGAAGCGGTTAGTGGAACTTGATTTCCAGAAGGCATCCAAGGTTGTCCTCCACTTGAGGCAACAGGTGTCTGCATCTGTGAGACAGCATGAAACTGAGAAGACACATTTGTTGGTTGCCCAAATGACGGTGCATTGAACTGAGACAATTAAACAAGTATATAGATTCCAAGGGGCGGCTACCTAAACACATGAACCAATAAAAAAGAGGGCCTTACAGTATACGTAGAAGAAAGAGGTACTCCAGCGTTCTGGTTCTGGAACTGTGGTGGCTGCATATAGGGCATGGGCATTGGTTGTGATGATGGAGAAGGCTGACCTGGCCTCTGCTGCAACAGTTGAGAATACTGTGGCAGCTGAGTTTGACCCATTGGACGATATTGCTGAGGGGCTGAAGCTGGCTGCATGAACGGTTGGCCTTGTTGTGGTGCAACCGCAGCCCGGAACTGCAACAACACATAACAAATTTACTATCCAATGGTATCTTAAAATGATGTGTAATTAAGAATCGGTAAACCAAGAAGAAGAAACATACTTGCATTGAATAGTTTGTTCCAAAACTTTGAGAACCAATGGATCCAATCGCAGGTGGCCGAAGAGACTAAAAGTAAAATATGTTGTTTTAGCAGACATGATAAATTGTAATAAGCTAAATCACTAGATAATTAAATCCTATACAGATCACATTTCATCATTATTTACAAGCATATACATCAAAATAACACATGCATCTAACTCCGGGCATTCCCTATTGGTATGCTTGTGTCCCTGCAGCATTGCTTATAAGAGTGGTTCCTTCCATAAAAGCACCATTTTTATTCATCGTCACGATAAACAAAATAGCTTTTACAATCCATTTAAAGCGAAGACACAGGATGGACGCAGGTTTTATAAGAAAAGGGAGATGGATAATTATTTGCTAAATCTAGAACGTGATTGAATGTGCCCAATACTGTGGAAAGTCAATACAATGATTCTTTACAAATCAGAGCTGTTTATGTGAAGATTCTCGAACCTAGTGATGATCAAATCATGAACGACTGTCATTTTATAACACTGCAGTTTGGGTAGCTTGTAAACTAACCCAATTCCACAACGATTCTACCTCGACAACACTCATAAGGCAAGGCAACCCCTAAGGCATGCTTATGTTCATGGTAAAGCTTGAGCATGTATCTAATCTCCTTGTAAGGGAACATTCATAGTTGGAACTTGGATGAATGATTTTCTATTATACTAATGTTGTATTATCAACACAAACAAGGGAACATTTAAAATTTAATCTTTTAGAATATTGAACATTTTCCAACTGATAAAAACCAACTTCACGTAACAATCTGATGCGCACCCTCCACGTGCATAAAACCCTAAAAAGACTATTCTTGGACCTTTAGTGTGGGTACAACTCCAACAACAAAGAACCACAATCCCAATTCTAAAGCTAAACAGAACTAAAAGATACAAATCAACAATACAAACTCTAACGAATTAGGGTTTAATCAAGAAATCAAGCAGAATCACATAGAAGCCATAATCGAGATCAAAACTTACCTGTGAAGCGGGATTCTGAGGGTTATTATCCATTGTAGAACATAAGCAAGGAAGAAGAAATGGATCTAATAAACCCTAATTCGAGTGAAATTAGCCGTTGGGTGGTGCGAGAGAAATTGGGCTACGAGCGCCTGTTTGCTTGCAACGTTTGTAGTGGGTCGATTTCTTCTCGTCTATTTGGAGATGTTAACACCAACACCATGGGGAAATTGCTCACAGATGAAACTTAGTCATGCTAGAATTTAGGGTTTGGTTTATGAACATATCTATTTAGTTTTAATAATATTGAAATAATGCTTCGAGTTAATATCTATTTAGTTTTAATAATATTGAAATAATGCTTCGAGTTAAGTTCTGTTTTTGTTTTCAAGTTGTTGTTAGAATTATTGGTTTAGTTTTATTGTTGTCGTTGTTGTATTTGTCGTAATTTTCAATTGTTTTCGTTCTTGGGTTGATGATGGTCGTATGATATGTGAACTAAGCTAAATGTGTCATTCGCGTGAGGGGTGAATTTGTCCATTCACATTTGACTTCTCCGTTGATACTTAACGCATATTACTCTTTCTTTTACCAAATCTTCAATCTTTACTCTAACTAAATCTTTAATCTTTGATCATTCAGTTTGCGTCACAATCGTGTTAACAATGTGGGAGCTTCGTGGTTCGCATACACATGATAACATCGATCCTTACAAAGTGTAATGTAAGTATTTACATCTTTTATATTTGAAGTTGTTGTTATAAATGTCTATTTGTTTGTCAAATTTGTCCAATTGATGGGGTTGATATTATTCAATATTAGAACGCTTTTTATATGTGTTCTTAGTCTTTAACCCGTGTGGAATAGAGTTACTTTGAGTTATTTGTGTGTTTATAGGTGAGAACAAAGAATACGAAAGTTTAGGAAGCTTTGACATAAAAGTTAGAAAATGATCAAGAAAAGAACGAGTTCAAAATTGATTTCTGGAGGTTTACGCCACTGACTGTGATATTGGCGCCACTGACTTTAGTGGTGTCACAAAAAGGCGCAAGTCAAAGGACCATCACAACCACTAACTGTGATGGCGCCACTAAATCCAAAGTAGCATAAACATGCACAACCCCGTTTTTTTTTCATATTTTTTGTTATTATGGATGATAAAGAAGGGGGATAACCCTAATTTTGGAGAGGATTTCATTTTGGGGAGTTAGACGATTCCAGAAGACTAGAATTCATCATTCCACCATTCAATTTATAAATCTGTGCATGGAATCAAGAATCAAAGCTCAAATCATCATCATGAGCGGCTAAATCATCCCGTGATCCGCTCCGAGTGTGAAGTTTGTGTTAGTAAATGCATTTAACATGTGTTTACCTTTGGTTTGGATTTAAAACTTGTGTAATCATTTGGTCTTAATGATTATTTAGGTTTTGATTGTTTGAAAGTTGTTTGGATAAAAAGGTTCAACTTTTGTTGATTCAATCGATAGTCCCTTAGTCATTAGTCATGTAATCATAAACAATTAGATATTAGTCGTTTCTTACTTAGTGAATTAATTTTTGTCTAGATAATATCTTTGCTTGTATTCTTAATTAGTTTTCTTATCATTAATTCAACACTAGCATTTAGTGGCTTGCATTAGTCTTCCAACAACAATTGAATACGGTTATGTCTATGTAACTTTCAAACCGGTAATTCACTAGGTTACATGTTGAGTTTCACAACTTGAACCTAAAGTTGGTCTTTCAGACTCAATTTAGTCATAGATTTATTTTGTTTAAGTTTTCGATTAGTTACCAGTTTCTTAAAGTTCAACTCTTTCAATAGTCAAGTGATAATAGATTGTTTAAGATAGCCAATTAAGTGATTACACAATATACTAACCATAGACTCTTTGTGATTCGACACCCTACTTGTTTTAAACATTTAAATAGTTAGGACAAGTAGGGTGTCGAATCACAAAGAGTCTATGGTTAGTATATTGTGTAATCACTTAATTGACTATCTTAAACAATCTATTATCACTTGACTATAGGAAGAGTTGAATTTTAAGGAACTAGTAACTAATCGAAAATTTAAACAAAATAAATCTACGATTAAAGTGAGTCTGAAAGACCAACTCCATGTTCAGGTTGTGAAACTCAACATGTAACCTAGTGAATTACCGGTTTGGAAGTTACATAGACAAGTAGGGTTAGGTTATCAAGTTGATGTCTTTATTAAACAAGAAGAGCGACTTACGTAGCGCAATCCTGAACAACAAATGTAATGTGTATAATAATTACAATGTTTATTAATAGAAGGAGCCTAGTGTGATGTGTTTTTAAACAACTTGTGTAAAGTGTTTAACAGATAGTTAATAAGATCCAGAAACAAGCCTATCATCACTTGTTTTGAGTACATTAGAGAGTACTCAATGAAAATAAATTTTGTGGTGCATAAATTGATTGAAAAAATAATGAACCATTGATACCCACTGTAACAAAGACTTTTAAGTGAATTAAAAAATGTAGCCAATACATTGTTACATTTGTTATCATTGCATGTATAACACCCTAAAATAAGTTTAATCGGTTTTAATAAAATAAGGGGGTGGCGCGCTTATAAGTAAGTTTAGGGGTTAAAAGTGACAAAAGGAAAATATGAACTTTATCTCCCCCTTCACACCCTACATAGAGAGCGTCGTGTCTCACGCACTTTTACTTGCAAAATAAGTTTGCCATTTCTAGAGAAAGAGAATAATAAACATAGGGGTAAATTTGTAGAATAGTGTTACATTCCATTGACCAGGGTTGGTTGTGACTGACTAATATCAACATAATACAGCGAAATATAACAATTTAAACATAAAAGCGTTTACAATCTAATGTCAATTGTCTAGGTGACATTACATCTATACTAAATTATTCAAATTAATAATAGTCTAAAACCCAAATAACATAATTTAATTAAGTTGTCTAAAATATGACAAAGTGAATAGGGTGGTGGCTAATTTCTAAATATCCATATAAGTATGCTTCTATACATATAACACTTGTTCATTATTCTTATCCTAATATATGCACCAAAAAGTTTATGAGATGTTACATTTTATAAATGAGTTAAAATAATCAATAATAATGGTGCAATAAAGAATGTATCATAACAAACATGGACTCGGGCTACCCACCCAAGTGCTAAAATATCCCCTAACCCATACCCCTTATTATTATGTGTTTAATTATGCCCTGCTATGCAAGGTTAAACTACACTTATTTGTGACACAAGTTTTGAATCTCAATTGTGGGTTTCCTTGTCATAAGGGCCATTGTGTGTGAAGATTCCCCAAATAGTACTATCCATAAATTTACGCAGCTCAAAATAGAGTTAATGATTGTGCTAACGCTAGGGAACAAAAGCAGTAACTATGGTGCCATAATTGATGTATGATTTGATATATAAATTTTAACAATGGATTTTACACAATTAAGCTTTAAAATTGTAAAATGATTTTCACCTTATGACTAATTACACACATAATAGGTAAGTGTACCTATCAGATAGTAGTATAACTTTTGGTAAGAACCAAGTATCGATCCTTGGACATGAGAGCTCCTGATACTAAGTTTTTATCATTATCTAGCCGATAAAAGATGATTTGTAAATATTATAATTAACTAAGTTAACTAGCAAATTAATCTAACTGAAGAAAGTAAACAAACATGAAGATAAATAGTCAGAGAAAGATATCACTTAGACTTTAATTTAGCTTAGCAAAATAATGACAACATGCATAAAACTATTGTAAGGTTTAATGAAAGGCTGATGCACCCAAAACAACCCAAGTCTCTCCTGCATGCATGCACTTAGTGCAAAGTAAAAGTTGCTTCGGAAGTTTCATACTCTATACTAGAAAATATTCTAAGTATGAAATCTTCCGAAGCCAAGACCAATATCTTCCGAAGCCAAAAGTGAAGCCTTCCGAAGCCAATGAAGTTAAGACAGATGTCTTCTGAATACTTTTAATACATGCTTTATCTGATGTACTTTTCCATAAAGCTGGACCACTTTCCGCTGCAACTCTGAAGACTCACCAACTTATACAAGTTGGTGAAAAGGTCCATGCTTTTGGTAACTGTACATTGAGGTATTATGTTTGTAACTTTCTACTTTATGTACTTTTATCCTTTTTGTAATATATTAGGATGTGAGCTATGATATGTCATAGTCACTTGTCAAAAGGCAATCTGACTTTTGACTCTACATTGATTTTGTTGTCTAGATTAATATTTCCAGCTGGCCTTCAAAGTATGGCCGGCTGTAGGATGTAGTATAAAGTATCTCAAGTACTTGTAACTTATCTCTTATGCTTTGTAAACACTTGTAATAGAACTTGAGAAGCAATATACTGCAATCTTGAAAACCAAACTGTCTTGTTGTTCTTAAGTTTCTGTGTCTAGTTTACTTGTGTATTCTTAGCATCACAAACAAAGTCCAGGTTTCCTATTTGATCTGTTAAGTGTTCTAAGTACTCTCCTCATTGTGAGACTAAGTGTATTGATCAACCCTTTAACGGTCCTGCACCTATGGTGAGATCATTTTCTAGACATAAAATATGGATGTAAACTGACTCCTGTCAAGATTATCTAATTATAGAACTCTTTGGAAAGCAAGAACGATAAACCCATAATAGCCACCTAAAGTTATGCCATAAAGAACCAATGATATAGTTAAGCCAATGTTAAAGATGGTTTGGACTCCCGTCAAGGATACCAAACCCACAAAGCTTTGGAAAGTTAACACGATGAGCATATGGTAACCAACTCAGTTCGCGTAATGTAACAATAGCTATATAAATCCTTCAACTTATGAATATTCTAACACGAATACATGAACCATAAATTTGCGCATTATCTATAGTTACACATAAAAAAAGTTAATAGATATTCATAACAAACACAATGGTTTTCATAAACATATTTATAAGGATGCACACTTGTTCAACTTTGCTAAATATTCAACCCTCATTTACCATTTCTAGTTAAATGCCATAAACTACATAATAGGTTATGCAATTCATGAATAAATGTTCCAACACACATGGTTTTCCAACATAATATGGTTGTAACACCCACAAGATTCAATATTTTATCAAGTTAAACAAGCACACACTATCATTAAAGGGCATTCATAGCTTTGTAATGAGCATTGACATAAACATCACCAAGGGTTTCATACATCATGTCAAAATATGCAAGCTTCATCTAATCTAAGTGATTAAGAGTGTTTAGCCCATGAGTCTTACAAAAACCACAACCAAGCTCACAAAAATGATAGAAAACATGGTGGATCTAGAGGTTTTAATCTAAGTGATTAAGAGTGTTTAGCCCATGAGTCTTACAAAAACCACAACCAAGCTCATAGAAATGGTAGAAAACATGGTGGATCTAGAGGTTTTCAAACTGAAATGAGTATAGGTGGGTTGTGTGATGATGAATCTTCCTTGAAAGTGCTCGATCTTTAATCTTGGCCTTGAATCTTCAAAGATCTGCCCAAAATCACCTAAGAGACTTGGGAGAATTAAGGTTTTGTGTGTAAAAGTGGATCTGAACCAAATGAGACTCAAACTAGGTTAAAAAGAGTGTCTGGGCCCGAACATGGTCGTGTTCTAAAGTTACATGATCATGTGAGGTGTTTTTCAACAAGTTCAGCATCACATGGCTATGTGAAAATATCACACAGCCATAGCAGAATGTTAGGCTTCACAACGTCACTTATTTCTTGTGTTTTCCACCAAACTCATTAAGCGGCCATCCAAAACTACAAAATTCAAATCAAACATAATTAAGCATCGATCATAATAGATTTGCAATTAAAAAGGCCCGAAAATAGGGGACGATATACATTATTAACATGTATATTTATTTAAATATTAATAATATAATTTTAAAGAGTATGTATTTTATCCCAAAAGTTTTAAGTAAAAAAAGAAGTTCATGAAAGTCACTGGAATGTTGTTCTTGAAGTTGTTATGTAGATGCTTGGGGAATAGAGGACTACCGACCAGCAAAATTCCTAATCTTATTTTTATGTATTAGTATCTCACTAAGTAATTATCTATGTCCTTCCCATGCATGTTAAGTTTACTTTATGTGTTTTGTTGTTTCTTGTTACATATGTGTAATTAAGCTTTGTGTCTTATGTTTTGGAGTCTTATCTTGTGTTTTATCTAAGTATAAATCTATACATTATTATTTTAGATTGTAAAAGTTATTATAAGTGTATTAGTTTTAAAACGATAAGGTTTCAATTACTGATAATTTTGGTCTCTAGATTTTGTTAAATTGACACTTTTAACCCTGAAGTTTGGATATTACACGTTTAGTCATGATCACATTTATTATTTTTATTTGAGTTATAATGCTAGAACAAATCACTTTTCATGTTATTTTAGTTTCTTTATTGGTTTTAATGACTTATATTAAAATAGTAATTTAAAACATGATTTTTACTTAGAAAATTAAGCGTGTCTTAATATGTGTTTATATTTTGTTATCTCTTAGTTTAGGTATAATTTAGTCCTTGAAATATTAAAATTATGATTATAAGATTGTTGTGTCGGTTTTTGTTTCTTAAGTGCGTATTGAATCATGTTTTAGACGCGCTTAAGATACAAAAACCTGATTATTGATCATATCTTATTATAATTAGTCACTTTTATTTTTTTAAATTTTTATAATATACTTTCTATTTTTGGCATTTACTACTTTTTATTTATGATACTTATATAAAATGCAGGGAAAGTTCTATAAATGTATAAATTTAGTTTTTAACTTATGTTAAAAATATAAAAGTTATTGGTTAAGAAAATTTTAGATTTTTATTTGTTCTTGTCTGTTTTACATTTTAACGTTTGTAGTTTGGCTTTTAACGCGTTTTCGTGTTCGAGTGGAATTTAGTCTTATTTTTTGACATGGATTACTTTATTATGTTATGTAATACTATATTTCTTTTAACTTTCAAATTTTTGGTTTTAGAACTCGTTTCTAATAATTATTATATTTCTAGCATATTTAAACATTTGGATTTTCATTTAACATGTAAATAAACTCTAAAAATTATGAAATTTAAGTTTTAGTCATTTCTTAACATTATTATGCTATTATAATTTTACAGTCAATAATATTTTATATATTTATTATTTTCGTTAAATTGTTCGGTTAGTGTCGTTAAATGCTAGTTATGTCTCGGTTTTGCCATGTAAGGTATTTTAATCAGATTTTTCGCTTTCTATTAAGTGTTATATGATAAATAACGTTAAAATAACCCCAAGTTGCTGGATGTTTATACCTTAAGGGTCTGTTTGGTATGGGGTAATGGAATGGATGAAGAAATTGAATGAATGAGGGAATGGAATGGATGAGAGAATGAAATTAATCATTACATTCCATTGTCTTGTTTGGTTACTCTTTAATAATTAATGAATCATTATTTTTTGTTGTTTGTAAGGTATGAAAAAACGAAATAATGAAATGTAAAAGAAGTTATGATGGTGATGGCGAGCGGGGTGGTGCCGGCGGTGGTTTCGGTCGGCGGTGGTGGCCGACGATGGTGGTCGGAGGTGGTTTCCGGAGGCAGCGGTAGCCTTCGGTGGTTTCTTGCGGTGGTGGTTCCCGGTGACGGTAGTGGCCTTCGGAGGTGGTTTCCGGCGGTGGTTTGCGGTGGCGGTGGTGGCCGACGGTGGTGGCCGGAAATGGTTTCTGGAGGCAGCGGTGGCCTTCGGTGGTTTCTTGCGGCCATGGTTTCCGGCGGCGGCGGTGGTTTTTGGCGGTGGTCGGCGATGGTTTCCCCCGGCGGCGGTGGCAGGCGGTGGTTTCCCCCGGCGGCGGTGGCCGTCGGTGGTTTCCGACGACGGTGGTGTCACAGCCCAACCTTGACGGCGGAACGTCGAGGTGTGAGGGTTAAGATTGTTCACAGCCACATAACCCTATTATTAAATCCAAATATAATAATCATAAGTTTCAATTTTAACATTTCAAGCATAAGTCTCAAATAAGAAGTCAACAAGCATAAAAGTAATATTTCAAGCCCATCCATTTATTTATCTAGGTCCAATTCTAGGTGTGAACAAGCTTCAAAGGTGACAATTAAACTTGAGCATTTCCTGAAACATGTTAAAAATAAAAGGTCAACATAATGTTGGTGAGATTTCCATAGATTTCAATACATAAGTATATAAAAGATGACAATTCATGTTATAAGTTAGAGAACAAAGTAACTAAGGATGTAAGACAGAATGCACAATCAAACCTTGACAAATTTTTACAAGTCTCAAACGTTTACAAGTATATACGATTAAAGTGTACTTGGATTACCCAAGCACGCTTGTCAGACCCATAGATCTATGATGTCGCCAGGCTAGCAATAGTTAATGATTGTACATATAATCGACATTACATGGTAGTTACTAAGATCAACTAACCAACATACAAGTGAATTGCCATAAGTTTACAAGAATCAAACGTTTTACAAGTGCAACGATTATAAAGTAACATGTTTCACCCCAAAGTGTGAAAAGATGAAAAAGGGGTATAGAAATACTCACATGATCAATAAGAATAAGAGTGACGACTAATAAGAATAATAAGCAACGTTCCCACGTAAACCTTCACGAAATACCTAAGAACATTTATATTTACAAGTTGTAAGTTTAATTATAATAAGTTTATTGGTTAAACAAGAATTAGGGTTTTAAGTGAATTTGGGGCTAGTTAAATAATTATTGTTAACAAATGGAATTCATTCACATTTTCTTAAAAATATATATTTATATTACATATAAAAATGTAAAAAGAAACAATTATAATAATTTGAAGATCTTTATATAAAGTTTGGATAAAGTTTATAGCTAAAAGAAATAATTACGATTCAAGTAATTTAAACTGAAAAGAATGCTTGGGACCAATAATAATTTATTAATTTTTTTTATTTATAATCCATTTTATAAGAATTTATTCAAAAACAAAACTTGTTAAAATGTTTTATTAACAAGATATATATATTTTTTAAACTTAAAAAAATTACAGAAAATATTTGGTGTCCTTAAAAATATTTGAAGTTTATAAAAATAATTTTTATATTTATTATAAATTTTATATTGGTTTTAGGCTAAAAAAGCCTTAAAAATAAAACATGAGGGTGCCCGGGTTCGAACCCGGGACCTCATGTTAGGGGGAGAGTGCTTTAACCAGTGAACCAGAGCCTTGGCCTTGGTTTAGTTTTGGTTTTCAAATCTTAAGAACACAACCCCTATGAACTTCCCCCAAACCCATGAACCCTAGATTCGTTTGAACCAAAATTGACATCCAAATCGTTGTTGTTAACGCTAAAGATCATGAGGATTTTTTTCCCCATGTTTAAACGACCCTAACGATGAGTTTAATTACCCGAATGAAGATGACTCGAAGTCGAACACCACGATGAACGAGTCGCGACCAACGTGGAACGTGATTGTTGCTCAAATGATGATTACAATCCAATTAACTTCGCGTGGAGCTTCGGAGAATGTTCACGATCCTAAGCCCTCTATCAATTTCGATTTAAGAAACCCAGATGATGGTGTTCGACTAACGGTGGGTTCGCGACAGAAATTGTAAGCGAATATGAGATTTGTGTGTTTCTTAGATGAAATTGCGAGTAATGGTGTGTTAGGAATAGTTAATTGATGGTTTTAGGTTCCATTAATTGAGTTATTAACAGGATATGTACGTTGAACGGTTAGAAGTTTAATGATTTTTCGGTTTCAAGTGATTCATTGGAACATTGAGCGTTTCAGGTTGAATTTTTGATGGTTACAAGTTCGATTCATGCACTAGGTTCAATTCGAAACGGTCTTGATGATTAATTATCGATGATTGACGAGTTTAAGGAGTGGCCGGAGCTCGGGCGGAGCTCCTATCGGATTTACGGGGGTGAGGGCGGGGGGTTGGGTTGTAATTTAAAAAGTTACACATTTGGCCCTTGTGGTTTATATGTTATTATTTTATGCCTTAAAGTTCTATTTAAAGTTTATAAATTGACAAAAGTAACCCCTGAACTTAATTAACTTTAAACTTTTTCAAAGATTGATAATTTTATGAATTAATATTATTACCATTAATTAATATTTAACATTATTATTATTAATTTTATTAATATTGTTATTATTATTAGTAGTATTATTATTATACACTTTAATATTTTAATTATTAACTTTTATAAATTAAAATTTAATAATGATTAAGGAACAAACATAGATATCCCCTAAGTTTCATAAATGCCAACAATAACCCTTACAAGAATTACGACGTTAACTTCCAAAAATACACGATGTTATAGTCTCCCCAACTTAAAAGAATTTCGTCCTGAAATTAAGAATGAACTAAACGAACAAATGCGGGTATCTCTCCTACATATGATCATCACGCTCCCAAGTGAACTCAGCTCCACGTTTGTTTTCCCAACGGACTTTGACGATAGGTGTGGTAGTTGTTCGGGTCTTCTTCAGGGTTCGATCCATAATCTCAACAGGCTTCTCAACGAATTCCAATGACTCATCTATTTGAATTTCCTCTAGTGGAACATGCAAATTTTCATCAGCCAGGCATTTCCTCAAGTTTGAGACATGGAAGACAGGATGAACTTCGCTAAGTTCAGAAGGTAGTTCCAGTTTGTAAGCCACTTTCCCAATTCTTTTCAGAATCTTAAAAGGTCCTACAAAACGTAGGGCTAACTTACCCTTCTTCCCAAAGCGAACAACACCCTTCCATGGAGAGACCTTAAGAAGAACCATATCGTTGACTTGGAATTCTAACGGTTTGCGTCTTTTATCAACATAACTCTTTTGACGACTTCTAGCCACCTCAAGGTTACCTTGGATTTTGGAAACTTTGTCGGTCGTTTCTTGAATAAGTTCAGGACTGGTGATGAGATTCTCACCAATGTCAGTCCAACAAATCGGAGAGCGACATTTGCGACCATACAAAGCCTCGAATGGTGCCATCTTGATACTTGAGTGATAAATATTGTTATACGAAAATTCCGCGAGCGGTAGATGCGTATCCCAATCACCACCAAAATCAAGAACACAAAGACACAGCAGGTCCTCGAGGGTTTGAATTGTTCGTTCGGTTTGACCATCAGTTTGAGGATGGTAAGCCGTACTTAAATCCAATTGAGTACCCAAGAGTTCTTGCATAGACGACCAAAAGTGCGAAGTGAAACGAGCGTCTCGGTCGGATATGATGTGCAACGGCACGCCATGACGACTCACAATTTCGTCAATGTAGATGCGAGCCAGCCTTGAAATTTTGTATGTATCTCGTATGGGTATGAAATGTGCCGTGTTGGTCAAATGATCAAAAATCACCCATATATTATCATGACCACGAGGTGTACGAGGTAACTTGGTTATGAAATCCATGGATATATGTTCCCATTTCCACATAGGGATTTCGGGTTGTTCAAGTAAACCACTTGGTCGTTGATGCTCGGCTTTGACTCTTGCACACGTGAGACACTTGGAAACATAAGAAGCGATATCTTTCTTCATTCCAGGCCACCAGTATTGACCACTCAGGTCCATGTAAATTTTATCGGAGCCAGGATGAATGGAATATCGAGTTTGATGAGCTTTGTTCATGATGAAGTGTCGAAGGTTATCACGATTCGGGATCCAAATTCGATTCAAGAAGTATCACATGTCTTTCGGTTTTGTCTCCAGTTGTGACCGAAGCTAAACACCAAATCTTCATCTTTCCCTTCGTCGGTTAACGCCGCTTGTTGAGCCTCGCGAATGCATAACTCGAGATCACTATCAAATCTTATGTTTTAAAGCATGATAGTAGCCTCGTTAACATCCACATGGATCTCGGTATCAAATTCCCCTAATGTGTCAAACCATTGCCTTCAATCCCGGATTTCTTGAAGTGAGACAGCCTTGTTGTGGACCTTGCGACTCAGCGCGTCGGCTACAACGTTCGCCTTTCCAGGGTGGTAGCGAATGTCGCAGTCGTAGTCGCTAATCAACTCAATCCAACGTCTTTGCCTCATGTTGAGATCCTTTTGATTGAACACGTGTTGGAGACTCTTATGATCGGTGTAGACTATGCATTGCGTCCCATAAAGATAGTGTCGCCAAATCTTTAATGCAAAAACCACGGCGCCAAGTTCAAGATCATGAGTTGTGTAGTTCACTTCATGAACCTTCAATTGCCTCGACGCGTATGCTATGACTTTGCCTCGTTGCATGAGAACACAACCAAGACCTTGATTAGAGGCATCACAATATACAGTAAAGTCATCGTGTCCATCGGGAAGTGTGAGAATAGGAGCGTTACACAACTTGCGTTTTAATGTCTCGAAACCCTCTTCTTGTTCAGGTCCCCATTCAAAAATTCGGTTCTTTTGGGTTAGCGCCGTTAATGGCTTAGCAATCTTCGAAAAGTTTGCAATGAACCTACGGTAATATCCCGCTAAGCCCAGAAAAGAACGAACCTCGGTTGGGGTTGTGGGAACACACCAATTCTTCACGGCTTCAATTTTAGCAGGATCAACGTGAATTCCTTGGCTATTCACCACATGCCCTAAGAATTGAACCTCTTCTAACCATAATTCACACTTGGAAAACTTGGCGTATAAATGCTTCTTCTTCAAACGTCCAAGAACTTGTCGCAAGTGCGTCTCGTGATTGATTTTCGTCTTGGAATAAATAAGAATGTCATCAATGAACACAATCACAAACTTATCCAAATACGGTTTACATACTCGATTCATGAGATCCATGAACACGGCAGGTGCATTGGTCAAGCCAAAAGGCATAACCATGAACTCGTAATGTCCATATCGAGTACGAAAAGCGGTCTTTGGAATGTCATCATCGTGAACACGTAATTGATGATACCCAGAACGTAGATCGATCTTTGAGAATTAAGTTGCTCGTTGAAGTTAATCGAAGAGATCATCGATTCGAGGGAGAGGGTATCGGTTTTTGATGGTTAGCTTGTTGAGTTCTCGATAGTCGATGCACATACGAAATGAACCATCCTTCTTCTTCACAAACAGTACAGGTGCACCCCACGGTGATGAACTAGGATGAATGAATCCCTTATCGGTCAACTCTTGCAACTGACTAGCTAGTTCTTGCATTTCAGACGGTGCAAGACGATAAGGTGATTTAGCCACAGGGTTTGCACCAGGGATTAAGTCAATCTTGAACTCAACTTCTCGCACGGGAGGTAATCCCTTAAGATCCTCGGGAAAAACCTCGGGAAAAACATCGGGAAATTCTCGCACAACAGAAATATCTTTCAGTTCTTTACTTTTGGCCTTCGTATTAACTACATACGCCATGAAAGTTAGGTAGTTTTTACTTAGGCACTTTCGGGCCTTGATGCAAGACATAAGTTTGAGTCCTTGGGATGGTTTCTCCCCAAAGACTTTCAAAGTATCACAAGTCGGTAAAGGAATTCGGATGCACTTCTCGAAGCATAGAATTTCCGCACGTTGCTTGGCTAACCAATCCATGCCAATGATAACATCAAAGCTTCCCAGTTGCATAGGAATAAGGTTGATGAAGAACTCGTGTCCGTTAAGGCTCAAGGTACAATCACGTATTACGACGTCAACGACGATAGATTTTCCATCGGCGACTTCGACCGTGAAGGATCTTTCCAGATTAACATGCGGTTTAAAAAGTATAGGCTCGAATTCCAAGGACACGAAACTCCTATCCGCACCCGAATCAAACAATACAGATGCATAATGACTATTTACAAGATACATACCTGTTTGGTAATAACCTATTATTGGTATGATGAACACAGATAGGAATTTTACAGGACAAGAACGATTAAAAGAAATTCAACGACGTACCATTCACCACGTCGTTGTTGGCTTGTGCTTGGTTGACGTTGATATTGAAAGCCCTTCCACGAGTCGGTGGCACAATTCAAACGCATTGCGAAGACATTGTGGACGAATATGACCAGGCTCGCCACAGTTATAACAGGTTAGGTTGGTGCGCCTTGCAGTGTTGTTTGGCGCGCGAAGGCAAGTAGCCACCAAATGGCCATACTTCCCACACAACGAGCAGACTCGACATGGAATGTTGCTCGCATGGTGGTACTTGCACGTGTTACACATAGGATATGGACCAGCATAAGCTCTAGCCACGGGGGCTTGATTTGCAACCACCATTTGTTTTTGAGGAGCATTGGGTGCGGTCACAGCGTAGTTGCGCGTCGGGGTGAACTTACGCTTCTTGTTTTGAGAAGATGACTCAGCCCTTACCTCCTTTGTTGCCTCAGGTGTCACCTTCACAGTAGACTTGGAACCCTTTGCCGACATAGTGCCAGCTCTAATATGATTCTTGGTGAGCTGTGTGTGATAGTGATTGCCTCCTCCAAAGTTGTGGGCCTACTACCCACCAAGACATCTTGAATTTGAGGTGGCACCACCTTGATAAATTTCTCAATGTTACGGGGCACGGTGTCCACCATGTGTGGTAGAAGCATACTCAACTCATGATGTCGGGTGGAATAAGCCAAGTGATTTCCACCATCTTGTTTGAGGTTCCAGAATTCCTCTTCCAGCTTTTGTAACTCGCTCCTCGGGCAAAACTTTTGGATCATGATATCCTTGAATTCCTCCCAAGATAATGCCAAGGCAGCTTCAGTTCCTCGGTTCCTCTTTTCACTATTCCACCATGTTAGTGCCCGTTGTTGGAGGACACTTGCAGCATAACGAACCTTGAATTCATCGGGACACTCGCTCACGATGAATGTGTTCTCCATACTCTCGAACCACTCGAGAAGTCCAGTGGCTCCTTCTTTTCCACTAAAACTAGTGGGTTTGCACGAGTTGAAATGTTTAAAGGTGCATGCGCGATTGTTCCCGTTTTGGTTGTTGCTATTCTCCCCTTGAACATTGTTATCACCACCACTATTGTTTCCATTAGTGTTGTTGTTGTTATTGGCCATTAAGGTGCTGCTAAGTTCAGCAACCATTGACGGGAGCACAACAGCCATTTGCCGGGCGATCATTGCTGCAAGCTTACGGTCGGAACTTCCACGCTTTCCATGATGACGAGACATGCTGGATACAAAATGAGTTAGTTACGGGGATGAGGATAGCAAAGGATAGTAATTTAAACAAGGATAAGCTAAGAGTTGTAAGGTACATGGAATGATTCCATTTGGTAACGCATTACCATTTGGAAACGTTGACACGTCAAGGTGAATTGACCCATTTACCATAGAAACTTGTGTATGTTGACCATAGTTTATCACTCATCCCAGAAATTCCCAGGTAAGCATGACTAGTCCCGTAGGATTTATGCGAAATGCTTGCCTTAGCCCGAAGGCCTTTTTCCAGGAAATCCAGGATACAGGTCTTTATGTGTCACATAATGTTCCTTAGGTTTATGAAATCAAAACCTTGATGAGATTTATATATATTAGACATAAAGTCTAAAGATCCAAGTCATAAGCATAAGTATACGACTCCACGTGTCATCGAGAATAAGATTAAGAGGTTTCATGTTCGGGGAGAGTCAAAGAGTCAAGGATAAGTTTAGGGAGACAAGTAACAATGTTTAGGCAATCCTACGCTAAGACATCAAATTGCACATAAGAAGGCATAGCATTATGTAGCATGCAAACCATACATTTTACAAGATAGAAATATAATTCTATGAGGTTCATGCATACGCTATAGTCTAGGTCACCATTTCTAATAACCTAAATCCCTATAGTTATGGGCTCTGATACCAATCTGTCACACCCCAACCTTGACGGCGGAAACATCGAGTTGTGAGGGTTAAGATCGTTCACAGCCACATAACGCTATTATTAAATCCAAATATAATAATCATAAGTTTCAATTGTAACATTACAAGCATAAGTCTCAAATAAGAAGTCAACAAGCATAAAAGTAATATTTCAAGCCCATCCATTATTTATCTAGGTCCAATCCTAGGTGTGAACAAGCTTCCAAGGTGGCAATTAAACTTGAGCATTTCCTGAAACATGTTAAAAATAAAAGGTCAACATAATGTTGGTGAGATTTCCATAGTTTTCAATACATAAGTATATAAAAGATGGCAATTCATGTTATAAGTTAGAGAACAAAGTAACTAGGGATGTAAGACAGAATGCACAATCAAACCTTGACAGATTTTTACAAGTCTCAAACGTTTACAAGTATATACGATTAGCTAAGTGTACTTGGATTAACCAAGCAGGCTTGTCAGGCCCATAAATCTATGACGTCGCCAGGCTAGCAATAGTTAATGATTGTACATATAATCGACATTACATGGTAGTTACTAAGATCAACTAACCACAACATACAAGTGAATTGTCATAAGTTTACAAGAATCAAACGTTTTACAACGATTATAAGGTAACATGTTTCACCCCAAAGTGTGAAAATATGAAAAAGGGGTATAGAAATACTCACATGATCAATAAGAATAAGGGTGATGACTAATAAGAATAATAAGCAACGTTCCCACGTAAACCTTCACGAAATACCTAAGAACATTTATATTTACAAGTTTTAAGTTTAATTATAATAAGTTTATTGGTTAAACAAGAATTAGGGTTTTAATTGAATTTGGGGCTAGTCAAATAATTATATTTAACAAATGGAATTCATTCACATTTTCTTAAAAATATATATTTATATTTCATATGAAAATGTAAAAAGAAACATTTATAATAATTTGAAGATCCTTATAAAAAGTTTGGATAAAATTTTATAGCTAAAAGAAATAATTACGATTCGAGTAATTTAAATTGAAAAGAATGCTTGGGATCAATAATAATTTATTAATTTTTTTTATTTACAATCTATTTTATAAGAATTTATTCAAAAACAAAACTTGTTAAAATGTTTTATTAAAAATATATTTGAAGTTTATAACAATAACTTTTATATTTGAAGTTTATAACAATAATTTTTATATTTATTAAAAATTTTCTGAAATTGGTTTTAGGCTAAAAAAACCTTAAAAATAAAACATGAGGGTGCCCGGGTTCGAACCCGGGACCTCATGTTAGGGGGAGAGTGCTTTAACCAATGAACCAGGGCCTTGGCCTTGGTTTAGTTTTGGTTTTCAAATCTTAAGAACACAACCCCTGTGAACTTCCCCCAAACCCATGAACCCTAGATTCGTTTGAACCAAAATTGACATCCAAATCGTTGTTGTTAACGCTAAAGATCATGGGGCTTTTATTCCCCATGTTTAAACGACCCTAACGATGTGTTTAATTACCCGAATGAAGATGACTCGAAGTCGAACACCACGATGAACGAGTCGCGACCAACGTGGAACCTGATTGTTGCTCAAATGATGATTACAATCCAATTAACTTCGCGTGGAGCTTCAGAGAATGTTCATGACCCTAAGCCCTCTATCAATTTCGATTTAAGAAACCCAGATGATGGTGTTCGACTAACGGTGGGTTCGTGACAGAAATTGTAAGCGAATATGAGATTTGTGTGTTTCTTAGATGAAATTGCGAGTAATGGTGTGTTAGGAATAGTTAATCGATGGTTTTAGGTTCCATTAATTGAGTTATTAACACGATATGTACGTTGAACGGTTAGAAGTTTAATGATTTTTCGGATTCAAGTGATTCATTGGAACATTGAGCGTTTCAGGATGAATTTTTGATGGTTACAAGTTCGATTCATGCACTAGGTTCAATTCGAAACGGTTTTGATGATTAATTATCGATGATTGACGAGTGTAAGGAGTGGCAGGAGCTCGGCCGGAGCTCCTGCCGGATTTAGGGGGGTGAGGGCGGGGGGTTGGGTTGTAATTTAAAAAGTTAAACATTTGGCCCTTGTGGTTTATATGTTATTATATTATACCTTAAACTTCTATTTAAAGTTTATAAATTGATAAAACTAACCCCTGAACTTAATTAACTTTAAACTTTTTCAAAGATTGATAATTTTATGAATTAATATTATTACCATTAATTAATATTTAACATTATTATTATTAATTTTGTTAATATTGTTATTATTATTATTATTAGTATTATTATCATACACTTTAATATTTTAATTATTAACTTTTATAAATTAAAATTTAATAATGATTAAGGAACAAACATAGATAGCCCCTAAGTTTCATAAATGCCAACAATAACCCTTACAAGAATTAACGACGTTAACTTCCAAAAATACACGATGTTACAGTGGTGGCCGGAGGTGGTTTCCAGAGACAGCGGTGGCCTTCAGTGGTTTCTGCGGTAGTGGTTCCCGGTGGCAGTGGTGGCCTTCGGAGGTGGTTTCTGGCGGTGGCGGTGGCCGGTGTTGGTTTCCGGGGGTGGCATTGGCCGGTGGTGGTTTCCGGCGGTGGAGGTGGCCGGTGGTGGTTTCCGGCGGCAGCGACGGTGGCCCGAGGGTGGTTTCCGGCGGTAGTGTCCGGCAATGATGGCCCGAGGGTGGTTTCTGGCGCCCGGCAGTGGCCGGTGTTGGTGGCCTTTAGTGGTTTTCGGCGGCGGTGGCAGTGTCCGACGATGGTGTTCCCGGGGTAGTGGTGGTTGCTGGTGACGAGTGATCTTGGTGGTCGGTGGTGGTTGTTGTGGCAGGTGAGTGGTGGTGTTGGTGACTACTAGTGGAAGAAGGGATGGAATGAAAAAAAAGAAGGGGGAGTGGATGGAATGAATTTGAGGGAATGGATTCAACTACGTAATGGTTCATTCAATTACCTTCACCAACCAAACATGTCTTTATTTATTCACCCGCAATGGTTCATTCCATTCCGCCCCTCATTCCTGCATACCAAGCGCTACCTAACCTTTTTATTTTAATGATATTTTACATGTTTATATTATTATAACAAAGATAGACCCAAATTTATTAAATTTGCATTGGAATATGTAAATTATGTTAAGTAAACAAAAAAACATTAAAATTGGAAGCACTACAATACCTCCATAAGTGGATTAAAGCCTCGACAACTAGCATCTATAGAGGAATGTTTTGTAATGGTTGCCTCTATAGCAAATTTATACACTCCGCAAATCCTTATGCTCATGATGAAAAGCGAAATCATAGGAACCCTTCGCAGGTAAAGAAACTACGAAGATGGGAGTCGATTGGTGTGGCTAAGAATTTTCCAACAAATATTCACAAACTTTAGTGCAAAGCTCAGTTGCAAGCCTATCAAAAAATGTTTCAATCATCTTCATATTGATGGAATTTGGCGAAACATTGGTGAAATCGAGAGGAGAGGAGCCATGGTGGTCCCCCCAAACCGCCTAGATCCCACGACTGAATCAAAAGATGGATCAACATTAGATCTCACCTAAATCACTAATGCAGATTTTCGTGGTCTACTCAAAAACAAATTATATTTAAGAGTTAGCTCACCTATACTAGTACTGGTAAGTAAGGTCGTCTCCACGAGTAATATGTGGAAAGTGTAACTCTAGTTCAGTGGTTTTAACTTTATAAAGAAACTAACTTTCAATTAATAACTGATTTAGAAAACAAGGTTGTAAATTTATAAACTTGAATGGTTTTGAAAATAATAATAGTAAGAATGATCCACTCTGGGTTTCAGGTTTGTAAAACAAAGTTGTAACCTATTTATTCTTAGCAAACAATCACATAGACATAATTGTATTGATTTGATTGATTTTAGTGATAGAGATGGAACGGGTTGTTAACGGACCTATTCACAAATTACCAATTTCAATTTGCTAATCAAAACCTAAGACTCACAATACTCATGATGTAAAGATACCAAAAACTGATGAGTCTTAGATTAAGATTCAAAACAAATAAAGACCGTTTAAAGTAATTAAACAATAAATGAAATCATATGGCTTAACATGCAAATCAAAACTTCAACCCAATCTAAGAACAAATAAAGTTAAACAAATGTCATAAACACAAACCCTACACTCAGAGAAAGTCATTGGTGATTTAGCCGCTCAAGGTTGTCATGGAATCGAAAGCGGTTGTCGTAGGAATCAGTTGCATGAAAAGATGGATCCGGGGGTCCTCTTTGCTCTCAAAATTGTTCCTTGGATGGCCAAAAATGACTTGGTGAATGCTTAATTCGCAGCCCCTTTTTAACCTTTATTTAGGGTGCAAAACCCTAAAAATCCTTATCAGTCAGCCCAGGGACATAATATACTTCCCCTCCCCCCCTAAAATCAACACTTTTTCCTCCTGTTTTGCGTCCTAGTTTGCGTGCATGCTGATCACACGTAGGACGTAATTTACGTCGTTTGGGACGTAATTTACGTCCCCCTTCACTTTTTCTTCACTTTTTTCTTTTTCTCAAGTGTTTCCTTTATTCGTGAGCTTATAGCTTCCATTCTAACTCCCAAAAACACCCAAAATATGTCTGTTTTAGCTCCGCACTCCTAAAAATCAATTAACTCTCAAAGTAATTATGTTCCACTATATTAAACACATAGAAAAACATAATTAAATATTAAAATAGTGAAAAACCACTACACATCACATCCTCGCACTTGAGTTTTGCTTGTCCCAAGCAAAATTATCATGCAATTATAGACACCCTTTTAGATAATTTCTCTTTATTATATCAACTCTTAGTTAAAGTCCAAGGTCATACCCTTATTCACAAAACTTACGTTGTTCAATAGGTTTACATTCTAGCAAGTAAAATGATATGCAAGTAAAAACAAGAAACACCCAACTAGACCTAACATGCTTCTAATTCTTAATTACATGCACACACCCCTCACAATGGTTCACTCCTCTCGGTTATATATATGTACTAGTAAAAGATGTACTAGTATAATAAGTCAATGACCATGTATGCACCCCTATTAGCATAAGCTTTTATCACTATCACACCTCCACCAACTTACATAGACGTTACACATATCAAAAGGACTTAAGGGTTTTGGGCTTAGGTAAAGGTAGGAAATTTTGGATTTTTAAAGTGGCTAAATTCAAAAACATGCACCTCAGATAGTCAAACAATCTTTATTACACGCAAACTATCCAATCTAGGTCATTTATGACCCTTTATTAAACAACTTCCATAATTTTGTCTTTTTTTTCTTTTTTTCTTATTTTTTCACTATACATATTTCTACTTTATATATTGTCACGGTCTGTACTTAACTGATAACTTTGATTTTCTATATCGGGTTGATAAAAAAATCACTCAAGGCTCAACATGACTACTAAGTGTTAAGATTGGATCAAGATAATCAAATGTTAATAAACAAGTAGGTGATCCTAACTTGCCTTCATCCTCTATGTGTACCAATCAAGTCTATGGTCTCAACGTACATCAAGTAACACAAGTTCTACAATAGAAGTAGCATATGACCTACTCTCAAACAAATGAATTCATATAAATGTGTTTTAAAAAATATTAGGCTCAAAATATCACCAAGTACGACATAAGGTTGTCGATGTGCACATGTAATTATTATACCACAAGCTTGTTAACCCTAGTCAGGCATTCCTACACATTTTAGAAACCTACTTGCTAGAAAGACTTTACCCCGCAACTTAAAGAATATGACAATGACCATGACCAATGACCTAAACCAATCCGTTAATATCTGAAAAGGAGAACTTTTCAAAAAAAATCAAATATGGTCTGAGTTTCACTCTTTCAAATATTGATTCTCCTTTAGGGTTCCCCATCCCCACACTTGGGATACATTGTCCCCAATGTATGAATTGATTCATTTGACAATCCCAATTTGCATTACACTTTAACCATGAGACCCAAACATATGATATAACACAATTATAAACCTCAAACCAAAAATCATGCCATCCCAATATATCATTGTTCAACAAACCCAAAAACAAAGAAAGTCAAAATAAGTCAAAGAAAGCACACATGGACCTAATCGAAGATGACCGAATGTGCCTCAATGTTGTTATATATGGGTTGTGGGTAGACCTGCCCAAACACATCCTCAAGTATGCTCCTAAAATTCCATATGCTTCCCCACACTTGCGTGTTTACATCTGATGATTAAAACTGACAAAAAACAAAACAAAAACAAAAAAAAACAAAAAAACAAAAAGAACAAATAAACTCACTTTCGTAGTAACCACAATTGCATTTAGAATATGCAACAAGCCTTCTAAACCATTCGGTAGGCCCGAGTGGACGAGTGAAGTCTCGTGAGTGTTTCTAAAGAACATACCTACAAAGTTTAAAATAACCAAGATAATAAAAAAACTAAAAAATAAAAATATCTCAGGTTGCCACCCAAGTAGCGCTAAGTTTTAGGTCTTCAGCCAGACCGTACCTGTCACCACTAAGGTGGTCGAAGTGCACATTTGCCTACCGAGTTCCCAACAAATGCTCGACAGTTGAGACGTTTGTTCCACAATTGCTTCCCAATGATTGGCATGTAAAATGAGAAGTTGCTGCAAAGCCACTTCCCAATGATTCGTCCAATATCTTGAAATCCCACTTTCTTTGTCTTTTTCCTCAAAACCTAATCCCCAAATCAACACTTTTTCCTCCTGTTTTGCGTCCTACTTTGCATGCATCCTGATCACACATAGGACGTAATTACGTCCTTAGGGACGTAATTTACGCCCCCCTTCATTTTTTCTTCACTTTTTCTATTTCTCAAGTGTTTCCTTTTTCGTGAGCTTCCGACTTCCATTCTAACTCCCGAAAACACCCAAAATGTGTCCGTTTTAGCTCCGCACGCCTGAAAATCAATTAACTCTCAAAGTAATTGTGTTCCACCATATTAAACACATAAAAAACATAATTCAACATTTTAAAATAGTGAAAAAGCACTACACATCAATCATCCCATCTATCCTCTTGAGGAGAAGTTTGGTTTCAAACCGCGGTTCGAACGGGAGGAGCACGCCATGCTAATATGCCTTGGATGATCCACATTAGGGTTAGACTCCGATGAACACATTGAACTATCCATGTGGCTAAGAGCCCTCACAGCGAGGCATAACAACGCAATTAGCATAGGCGCACTTTACCACTAAGTTAATAGCCCGTCGTGCGAGCCCCCCCTCCCCACCGAGGGCCCACTATGCCAAAAGCGAGAGAAACCCCATCCCTCTCTTTCTTTTTTTTCTGCCACATGTCACCACATAAGAGATAATAAGCTCATGAGCTTATTATCTTGTTCCAACCTGAGATAATAAGCTCATGAGCTTTGTCATATATAGAGTGATCAAGGGACATTTTAAATAAAAAATGAACAAAATGGAATTCTAAAATTTTGTAAGAACAACATCCTCTTTTTTGTTTTTTGTTAGATTTTGATATTTACTTGGTGTGAAAACATAAAACACAACTTTATACTACAACTACTACGACAACTAGGATCACTTCTACGACCACAACCATTATGATCACTACCACTACCACTACGACCACCACTACTAAAACCAAGATCACAACTATGACTAAGACTATAATGACAACTACAACGACAATAATTACTACGACCACACGACCCCTACCACTACCCCAAACCCACCCCCACCCCACCCCTACCACCACCGCCACTGCCACCTCCTGCTCCTACTTTTACTTTTGCTCCTGCTTTTATTACTTCTCTTGCTCTTGCTCCAACTACTCTTTTTATTGCTACTGCTGTTACACTACCACTACAAATACTGTTGTTGTTTCTACTCCTGCTCTTGCAATTGCTCTTGCTGTTGTTGCCACCGCCACCACCACTACCACCACCACCTACTACTACTACGACAACGACTACCATGACCACGACCACTACAACTTAACCCTTCCTTTATAACTGTTGTTGCTCCTGTTATTGTTACTTCTATTTATAAACTTTTTAAATAATATGGTTTTAGATTTTTTATAATTAAACAATCAAACTTTCTTATATTGTAATTTGGTCACAAAATTTTCCCCTTAAAGCTCTATACTTTAAAAAATTTACATGTACCCTTTATATTTCATTTAAATTATTTTTTTCCTTTTATTTAACTAATTAACTTTGTTGTCCCCAAATTTTAATAAAACTTTGATACAAGCCTTGAACTTTAATAAAGTTATTTTTTATTTTAAAACAAATCCTTATATTTTTGCTCTTAAAAATTAACAAGCAATTTTTTTTATTTTTTAACCATCCTTACGTATTGTATACTTTTATCTACATTTTCAACTCATCGTGGAGCGCAAGTAGGGTTGTTGTTCGGGTCAACCCGACCCTATTAAGGGTTAATCGGGTCGGGTTAATCGGGTTTTTTAAATTAAAAAGCTAACCCGTAACCCGACCCTATTAAGGTTCGGGTTTGTCGGGTTTCGGGTTAGTCGGGTCGGGTTGATCGGGTTAAGGTCTCAAATTCAAAAATAATTCATAGTAGTTCATAATCAAACATTCAAAAGTTAAGGTATCAAATTCATGATCAACAAAATCACAAACAAATTCAAAATTCAATCTACGATCTTCAAATTATAATCTTGTAACCTCTTTTTCTTTCATCAAATCTACATAAATAAAAAATTTAATTAATTTACATCACGATGTTATATTAAAAAAGATATTAATAACTAATTAAAGAAATACATCTTTCAATTTGAATTATTGTTTCAAGATCTTCTTCTTTGTTTGGATTACAACCTATACGAAGCAAATCTTGTGTGCAAGTTAGGCATTCAATAGTTTTATCACCTAAAGAACTCCTATAAGAATCCAACACCCTCCCACTCGTGCTAAACACTGATTCTGATGCGACCGTTGAGACGGTAATAACAATCAAATCTTTAGCCATAAGAGATAAAATTGAAAATCTTGGGCTATTAACCTTTCACCAAGTTAATATATCAAAACTAACATTAGGATTAAAACCTTCAACGCTTTCATCCAAATACTTATCTAACTCACTAATGGTGTGATTCGATTTTTGACTCGCTTTCATCTTATTTCTCAACCTTTCTCCAAAATCAAGACTTGTTGTAGTACATGCAAGATTCGTTGATATTGAAGATGTAGTAGGTGGTATTGGTGGAGCATGAAGTCGCACTTAATCTTCACATAACTCTTGCATTCCATTCATATATGCATAACTAAAAATAGGATTCGGGTTATTCGGGTTAACCCGAATAAGGTTATATATTTTAAAATAAACCCAAAACCCGACCCTAATAAGGATTCGGGTTATTCGGGTTAACCCGACTAACCCAAATAATATTTTTTAACCCGATTAACCCGACCCTAATTAGCTTATTCGGGTTCAGGTCGGGCCAGGTTATTCGGGTTCAGGTCGGGCCAGGTTATTCGGGTTCGGGTATTTTGGACACCCCTAAGCGCAAGTAGTTACTCTCTACTAATTTACTTTGTTACTTTGAACTTTAATAAAGTAATCATGCAGTTCATAAACTTTAGTAAAGTTAAAAATTTTTTATCAGTATATAGTGTCATATTTTGCAAACCCTTACATTTTGCTTAATTTCATCTATGGTTTTTACCATGTCTCGAAGCGCGGGCAAAACCCACAAATTATTATTATCCTTGATAGGGGATGATTAGTAACTTGCCCCTGTAGTCCCGGCCAAGAAACATATAGATGGACCCGATTAAGATAACACATATCCTTCAAAGCAGGGTCGAACATTTGCCGTTTAAAAGAAAAACTTGCCCCCTTAAAGGTTTGTACTATTACCATTATGTTCATTACGTATTCCGATTCCGATATACAACTTGTAAGCATTGTTCGTTCTAATTTTTTTTAACAAATTAATGGCGCTTCCTCTCAAAAGACTTTGATGAAAGATCTGGATGTGAAGGTTCGTGAATTTATCACCCAGGTTCGCGTTATCAGCATCAGCATCTGGAGATAACAGAGTAAACAAAACCCAAACGACACATTCTCTGTTGAAATGATTTTTGTTGATAAAAAAGGTGCCATCCAAACCACCCCACTCGTTATTCAAATACATTTTCACATTAAAAATCAAAGTTTATCCTATTCATGTATCTTATTGCAGGAGAGTGTAAGCACAACAAAGAATGTCGTCTATAAAGAGATCTTTGCTAGTTTTTAAATTTTTTTGCAGCTTCTCTTTTGTTTACATAAGCATTTTATTAAAATTGTTTATAACAAATATTGTTATCGTGTTCTCCTTATACCTTCAAATCAACTTGTGTTTTGTTATAAAATCTATCTATTAACGTTTTTTTCATTTACTACCGTGTATCACACGGGTTTATAAGCTAGTAATTCACTAGTAATTCATATGTAATATAAAATATTGAAAATTTGAATTCAAATTTCATTGTTGTAACTAAATCGAATTTTACGATGAAAGATTGTGCTAGTTAACCGGCCTTAATCTATATATAGGACGGTTTTGTCAAGCTTTTACATAAATAAACCTTTAAACTACATCAACTCTTCTATTGTTCTCTTCATATCTCCTCCACCATCAATTTCCTATTACAAAAATTACATTTTGTCGTCCAGTCTGATGAAAGAGTCTAGATATTGTTAATCACTTAAGCTTTAAAATTTTTCATTATACTCACTAAAATGATCTTAGAGTTTGTAATAACCTATATTATTAGAACACAAGATATGATTAATGTTGGCTACCTCACAAATCCGTAACTTCACGTAACTAAGTTTTAATTTTTTATTTAGACACTAGTCTATAAGAATACAACCAATAGCTTTCATAAATGATAAATTTAAAATTCTTAAATTCCGAACATAAATTGAATAATTCAAGCAATTCATTTGCATATACCTTATAAAACCCATTAAATATCTTTTCTTTAAATATAATTTTGTAGACCATTGTATGTTACACAAGACGAAGAAACTAGTTGATATAACATATTATAATACATATAAAAAGTAGACTCAATGATCTTGATCACCCCTACTTTGGTTAAGATTATGAACAAGACCCAACCTAAATCGGTTAAATAACTTGGGATCGAGTCCATTTAAGATCGCTTAAGACCAATATATGCTCTTAACTTCTCTTAATTTAACAAGATACAAGACCATCATAACTCTGGCCCTCAGAAAAACTCCACCGAGGGTCTAGGATCTGTTAACCCTCCGGCCGGTCAAACTTTTTGTGAACGAAAGTAGTCTAACCTTGATGATTAAACATCTGGATTTTTTTTCCATCCGAATTCAACGACGGAATATGAGCTACCCTCACAATACTATCATCCCTCACGCTACAAGAATGCTTACAAGATCCAAGAATAGAGTTTCTTCTCATCAAGGTACCTTTTTTATTGCTTTTGGTGCACTCTTTATAAGCTATGAGAAAAGGGTCATCATCTTTACTTCTTCTTGAACTACTTTTCAAACGAGGTTGAAAAACACATGGAGGTAGAGGGATATCCAAATCATGACAAGTAGTCTTGTTTAAGTTCTCACATGGTGGCGGGGGTAGCCGCCCCCGCCCTTCTTTGGTGGAGGAGCTGTGATCATGAACTGCCAGTCTCCTCTGTTCTTTGGTGGAGGAGCTGTGATCATGAACTGCGAGTCTCCTCTGTTCTTTGGCGGAGGAGTTGTCATGATCATGATCATGATCAGCCACCCTCCACCAGTCATCTGTTAAGTTTTCATGACGATAGTCTTTTCGAACCCCGGGCTTGTTTTCCCATGAAAAAGGAATATTTCCAGAAGGCATGTTGGTCATGTTTGAAAAGTAATGTAGAGATGTTTGTATTTGAAGGTGAATATATATATAGAATTGTGGAATAGAGTTGGTTGGGAATAAAGTTGAAGAGGTTGGTTTTTGTGACCAAAGTGCACAAGAAAGTATAAATATAGAATATTGAAGTGAAGGTTGGGTTAACGTCAGAAAAGTATGCAGAGAAGTTAAAGAACTAACAAACAAGCTTGACTTGGTACACGGATTTGTTTCTGTTTTTTAAGTAATATTGTTTTTAATGTGTATATAAAAACATAATTATATGGTCCATGCTTATGAAATGTTTTATTAAACTAATCCAAACATTTATTCTATATTTATTCATTTGAGTTTTTATGGCTATAACATTTCACACAATAATTAAACTAAACGGTCTAATAAAATAGTAGGTTGTTACGATTATGGGTTAGATGTCTGCTTGTTTACAGGGTAATGATAGTATCTTGTATTTGAACCAAATGGTTCATCAATGGTCGGCAAGTGTTACTTTCTTAATAATGAGGATGACCGTACATGTAATTTATGTACATGATACGAATAAAAATTAATAGTTCAAGTTTAACATGATTTAATATATAGCTGGGACTAGCTATAAGTAACTAAATACTAACTAAATTTCGTTGATGTTTAATTTAGATCACTCGGCTTAACCATTGTTTTACACATAACAGAACAATGTTACAATTTGAATGATTTAAAGTTAAAAACATAAACCAATAACTTTTTAAAAATAATATTAACTTTTAATTATTATTTTATGATATATTTCATTTTTTTCATTTTCTGAAAGAAATTTGTCTTATTTACTTTGTGAGTTGTATTATTCTGTTATTAGATATATCCTCACTTATTATATTGTATTAAATTTTTATTATTAAAAAATTCGTTAAAAGAAATTTCCATATTATTATATACTCTTAATCGTATACTAGTGGAAAGAAATTTCCATATTATTATTACCTAAATATTTAGGCGGGGGTTTCGTTTTATAAATATAGGTTAGAGCTTTATGATTATCGTAGGCAACTTTGTGATTTGCATATACCGGAGAAATTTGATGGAGAAATTGTCACCACAAATTACCATCGATTGTTATTGAGCTGACAACCGGCAAGGGAAAGGAGAAGAGGGATTAGTGCTCAATTGCAATGAATGAACGACATTTAAAGTAAATGGCGGTTTTGTTTGGCAACGTGTATATGCTTTAGCATTTGTATTATAAGCATCATATGTTATACTTTATTGTAAGGGCATAAATATAAAAAATGGTTAATTTTTTTAAATTTAAGCATGACTCTTCATATGGGTGTCTTAATCCATATGTAAAATTATAATTTTATACCCCTCATTTCACTTTTATTATAAAAGATATAGATAAATATTAAAATTATTAAACTCACAATATGTCCCTAGAAAAATATTAGTATTATAGTTATTATAAATATGAAGATATATATAAGTTATATACTTAAAATTTTTAAATAAAATAATACTTAATTTAAATAGTATTTAGTTATAAAAATATAATTAGTAAATATAAATTTAAATATCAATTTATATTATTATAAATAAAATAAAATTTAATTAAGTGAATTAAATAATATCACATTATTAAATAATTTATTAATAATGTGTATTAAATAATACAATAATTAGAAGAAGTTATTTAAATGGGGGTAAAAGTGGAACTATTGCATAAATCACTTGTACTCTATGCTTAAAATGTTGTATAGGTGTATTACACTTTGAATGAAGTTACCATATTATCCTTCTAATCTATAACATATAATAAAAGAAGGTTTTTTGAAATTACGTGTTATCATTCTAGCACATCAAATAACACATGTTATCATTCTAGCATATCAAGAAAATTATTTCTCGCCTCTCTCTCATAATAAATACGGAAATTATAACAACAATCAATTTGACTTTCCTCTATTACTAAAATATGTTAAACAAGCATATCTATATTTGTGTTTCATGTCTCTCTCATATTAAATGATAACTATTTTAAGTAAGTAAATTAAACTATCAAACATCTAAATATATAAATTATTCTTGTTTTAATAATTTATTAATACATTCTAAATTATATGATTTCATACATATTTTATCTTTAAATATAGCGTAATAATTTCCAATTTTATTATTTGTTATAATTTTTAGATATTTATTATATTTTTATTTCACCAATAACTAATAACATCTAGAAAATAAGATATTTATATATGTAGCTAATGGTTTTGACATGTTTTATTTTTTTCAGTCATGTAACACATGGGCTCTAACCTAGTATGTATTATATAGTAGTATAGATTTGTTAAAGATAAATCTATATATATAATTCAAATTAATTAGTACACAATTATATATACAATCTCTGGTAGTGCCTAGTTACAAAGGTTTATGTTTTTCACCAAGTAATGTTGGGTTCGAATCTCATTGTAAACGTAAAGTAATTTTAAGTGGAGTAGAGTAATATTATATCAAGGTTGTTAGAAACAACACAATTTTGTATGAAAGATATTAATTTGTGTCCAATTAGAAGAAGTTAATAACCTTTTTATACGATCTTATATTCTCTAGTGTTTCTTACCTTTTGGCCTTCAACTTATACCTTTTTTAATAGCTTCAACTTATACCTATAGCGTATAGGTTTTGTGTTTGTTAAAAGTGGTTTAGTATAAATGTCAGTAAAAGTTAACACTAATAGTTACTCATCTAGATAAACTATTCCTATGTATGACTTAGTTGTTAGTTAGAAATCAAAAGTTAAACTCATAGAAGTATTAAAGAAACTCCTAAAACTAAAAGTAAACATCTATATATATATAAAGAATTATGATTTACTAGTCAGTTTGTTATCATGTTTGGTGTCATTTAGACACGTATTAAAATAAAATAGCATTGATCATGTATGAAACTAAAAATATAATGTGCAAAATAACAATATTTAAAACAAGTCACATGTGATATAAGAAAGGAAAAGTGGTTGCAATATCGTATATAATACAATCATTTGTTTTAACCATTAATAAGAAACTAGTTGTTCAAATGGATTGATAATCTTAGTTTCGCAATATACTAAGATAAAAAGCTAATAATAGTATATTAATAAATGTGGTTCATGTATTCTATTTTAAAAACCTAGCATATAGCGAGTGGGGAGCGGCCGGGGTTCACATGTGATACAGAAAGTGCACCAAGACAAACAAACTCTACTTGCAACATGTTTGTTTGCGTTACTGTATATAAAAAGAGAAATTTGATATAGAATATAATATATATATATATATATATATATATATATACACACACACACACACACACATATATAAGAATTATTAACCACCGAGTCTTCTGGTTGAGTCGTAGTCCCGTGCCTTTTAAAATGTAAGCTCATGAGTTGGAGTCTCGTTTGGAACAATTTATTTTGAGTTGAGCCAGATGGTTTTTCCACATCTTGTTATTCGTATAGAAGGGTATCCGGGCCTTTGTTGTTCAAATAGGAAAATAATAAGAAGAATTATTAAATAGTTATGAACTATATATATTATATTTGAAACTTGATTATGGAGCGGGACAAAACGATGAACGATTTGTTATTTATGAAGTAGAAAATATATAATAAAGAAATTAAGGTCTTTACCATTCATTGAAAGCATTTATAGACGACTATTAAATATTTATTAAGCATTTGATACTATGCTAAATAAATGTATAAATAGATTTTTTAACGGCGAATCTACCATGCTTCTACTCGTAAACCACTTCATATAGTTTTACATTATGCCTGAGATTGAACCTAGTACATTCATTTTAAGAGGCAAGAGCTCTATTAAATAGGCTAGTCCCACATTAACTGTATAAATAAATTAATACACAGTTTGTTGAACTACACTCATTCACGATGAACAGAATAGTTCTTGAAAGTTCAGTCGATCACACTTGAAATCGTCAGTATCTGTGTTCATGTTTACTACTTACTAGATTTAGTAAACCCGTGTAATACACGGGTTGAAAAATATGAAAACAACATAATCCACAAATATTAAATATTTCGTATGATTATGTTATGTATTATTATAACAATGAAAATTAAAAATTACATTTATAAGTTATAAATATTCAAATATTTTTTAAATAATATAACATACAATTGACACATCTAAAATTAAAAACCATTTGTATTATAATCACAGTAATCTAATATATATAATTATATCAATAAATTTATTTTTTAGGTCTTTTTAATTGAATCTTATTTGACAATAAAAATGTGTATAATTCAAAACAATTTGATTACACAGTTAAGTTGATAATATAAAAAAATTAAATATAAAACAAAATGAATTGTTACTATTAATTTAGTTTTTTAAACAAAAAACTTGACTAAAATAATATATTAGTTTAGGCGGGAAAATGTTTTTGAGGAGTAACATAAGAGTGTCATGTGGTATCCTAGTTACTTTTTTATTATATACTATAGATTGGATAACTGTAAGAAAACATAAAATGAAATACTCAATCTTGACAATCAATCTTGACACTTCGTTTGTATTAGCCATTGTGATTTACTTTAACAAACGAAATTCCATTATGTGAAGGGTTTTAGTTCATGAATGTGTTTTATACAATATTTTGTTAATAAGTTAATATACGAAATTATTGATTTTTTCTGTAAAATTCAGAAGTCATTCCTTTTCTATAACAAACGAACACAATACCATATATTAAAAAAATGGACGACTAATGTATCACGTAAAAAGCTCCCATTCAAGTAAGTTTGGTACAAACTTGTGGCATGATAAAGATATGTATGGTCGAAATCAAGAATGAAGAATTTGTTTTTTTCTGTTTTAAATTATGTGATTAGTGTATCGTCTAAAACATGAGAAGTTATATTAGGCCAACTATTAATGGAGAAAAGAGGAGTACTAAAACAAAATTTATTTGTTATTAATCGTGTGTAAACTGTTAGACTATTTTATTGTCATCAAGACCACTTTAGCTTGAATTTATCTCAGAACAAATAGAAATTATAGTAAACATCAATACAAACAAGAAGGTGAAATAAACACTTATTCAAGACTATTTTAATTTATGATACCCAAAAATCCTAGGTGTTCTAGGAGAAAAACACCCTAGACCACGGGGGTTCCAAGAGGCATGTTTTTGGTAGGGTTCAACGGGTAAAGCCCCTAACATGAGGTTGAGATGCTCAGTCATCGCAAAGAAATTTAATTTTATCTTATTAAAAAACATTAAAATTGCTTTACATCTACATGATTGATGAAAAGTTTCATGATGGTCGTTAGTGGGAACTAATGATCCGTAGAAATTGTGTTGGGTTTTACATGTCTATTCTAAAATCATTTATGTAGCAAAAGTTTCACGATCAGATCAATTGTGGGTTAAATGAAAAAGACATAAATCAACCAAGGGTGTTTAATTAGAATTCATATATACCATATGAAATTTGTACTTTATTGATTGATCAACTTGACTAAGAGTATCCACAACGAAGCATCCGGTTCAAAGGTCATGTTAGTCTAAAACAGGTAAAGATAACCTTAAACACGGTTCGTTGTAGCTTTGGCTCAACCAAGTTCTCACTGCTCTCTCCCCTCTTGCTCTTGTTTGACGACCCTAACTCATAAGGGTTGCAGTGATTATGTTTGCAAGAAATTAGAGAATTGAAACCTTGAGTATGATATCTATAATGCTACATATTAACCTCAATTCTTAAGTCTGACCCAAGTTATCGCAATACAACTCAAACTTTATTACTAGAGTTTAAGAGCCACAAAATTAAACGGTGATATATCTTATATATATTTGTTGTGAATTAGATTTAATGAATACATTCATGCATACATACATAAAACATTGGCTTTTACAATGAATTCGTATATTTATACAATTCCAAATTATACATAACTAATTCGTAAATAATAGTAAACATATAAACGTTTATTCTACATACTCATTTGTTTAGCATTTAATTAGATTTTAAAATTTTATACTATTACTTATTAACCGATAATAATATTTATAATTAAATTAGTATTAATTTAACCAGTTCATTTGTATTTGTTTTCACTTTTATTACCATTAATTAAAACATCACAACATACAACTTTACCGCTAAGCTAGCCTAGCGGTTGTCGATGTTGATTAGTTTGCAACGTACTAAGATCGTAAACCTAAATCTCACGAACTTGTTTAAAAGTCTACTGCCACGACTATAGAAGAAGTAAAAACAAACAACACATGAATTATAAATAATTACGGAGGATGGTGAAGTTAACATGAAGACGGCTTTGTTGACGATAATTGTTTGGAAAATTATTTTATTTTTAATTATTAGTCAATAAATTATGTTTTAATCAAGAGACGTTTCCAAATAGAGAATGACATAATTGTCAATAGTCTTTGGTACGTCTCATCACAATTATAATTATATTAATGAGGACAATGAATAATCCATTGTAAAAGACTTGATCAAATACCAAAAATAAATATAATTTTCATGTTTTCAAGTGTATTAAATCTTATGTTTCTTATACAATATAATAATTTGGCATTAATTTGACCATGGATCTTGGTATATATGAATAGAATTTGAAGATTTCGGCCCTAAACTATGAATAAAATGAAGATTGACTTCTACCATAATATAACACCATATACTAGATGTTACGGTGAAACTTAAAGATCACGAATAAGAGTTTGAAGCGAAGTAAGTTCTTTATACACTCGATTTGTTGAGCACCAAATATATAGTCTATTGCTTACGAGTTGTACGTGAGATATTATTAGGGGCTGTTTGCCAACTTCTGAATGATTAAGTGATGATCCAATAAGAGGTCTGAATCATTAATAGCTGAACCATTAAAAGGTCTGAACCATTACGAACTAGTATATCGTTTAACTATTCAAATGCAAATGTATGACCAATTCAAATAAGAGGTCTTAACCATTCAGCATTTGACCTCTTAACCATTCAACATTAGTAATGCTTAACCATTCAGAGGCAAATGTCTGAACCATTCAGACATTTGCTCGCGAAACAAACAGTCTGAATCATTAAGTGTTGAACCATTTAGACATCTGAACTATTAAGAGACTGATTAAGAGGCTACCAAGCAGCCCCTTAGTGTAAGTTATAATATCCTAAAATTTTGATTTCTAAGAAGTTAATTAAGTTTAAAACTAGCGTTTTTCCTCCACACGCGCTGCGTGTGGGAACCCAAAAGTTTAGACGAAATCACAGAAAACTCGGAACACATTTAGGTTTGGTTGCGTAAAGAAAGTTTAGACACAGATGCCACCACCATGGCGGAGGCAGCTTAAGCCGAAAACGATGCCGCCTCCCCTACTTTCTCTTTCTCTAAACAAATTAGATGTGCAAAAGAAGCCTAAAACCTCATTTCTCAATTTATACACTTGGTAAGATGGAGGGACAAAAATGAAAAAACTCAAAAATCATATGGTCAAAAAACCATACTTCACAAACTTACTATTCTTTACTATTGCTTTTTAAATATTATGTAATTATTTGTGAAATTAATAGAAGAAATATTTTAAGTTGTATGATCATGGTGTTCATGTAATTATATGTGTGAAATTATAAGTATTTTAATGATGGTCAAATTTGGTGAGTCAAGGAACCAAGGGCAAAGGGGTTATTAGTTATTACGATCACTAGCAATTAGCCGCCCGTGAATCTCATTCTATTCATGTGCGGTTCATAAGTAATAAGTATTTATTTGAAAAATAACTCTCTAACAATTAATAAGTAATAATTATAGAAGATGGTTCGAATGATAATAAATCTAAAAAAATGTAAGAATGTGTAAGGCCCCGTTTCCGGGACGCCTACAGTTGGTCTTCATCGCACATAAAACATATAATTACATTTGCCTCATGAAAATATTGCAGCGGAAACATTCAAAAATGACATCTCATTTCATTATAAACACTTTTTTCAAATAATACATCATTATCCGATTACAAAATACATGTTTGCATTACATCACAAAAGCATTATAATTGGATGTCATCCTAAAGGAGCCGAGTAGCCTTGCAGTGCCATCCTCAGCAATTATTACCTGCCAACTGGAAAACATATAAAAAGTCAGCGTTGTTGGGTGAGTTCTAGCTTTATAATAAAACATACTTTACTTTAATAAATATTATTCATTTTCTTATGCGATCATTCATCATACGTATACACAGATAATGTCATTATTATCTTTCATTATATTCGTTAACTTTCGTTCGTTTCATACGTTCGTTCTTCCGAGTCTGTTGCGACGACAGAGTCGCTCACCTCAATAGGAATCTCAACGATTGCATGCTATCCGAGTCTGTTGCAACCATGGGGTTGCTCACCTCATTGCCAATCTCAACGATAGCACGCTATCCGAGTCTCTTCAAGGTTGCTCACCTCATGGCAACATCAACGATAGCACGCTATTCGAGTCTCTTGCAACAACAAGGTTGCTCACCTCATGGGCAATCTCAACGATTGCACGCTACCCGAGTCTCTTGCAACACAGAGTTGCTCACCTCATATATGTGCTTGTAAGCCTTTCCTTCGTTCATTAATCATTCAATAATGCATGCATTCTTACTTAATGTTCCTCTTTCATTATCTTTCACTTTACGTTACATAATACTTCATTCATTCATTAACACGACACGTAAAGCCATAAGAAAGATAAACATACATCATAATAAGGAACATATCATACACAGACATCATCATCATACAGGGCAACATCATACATACATAACATGCAACATCATTATCATCATCATGCCCAACATACTCTCTAAGGTCATAACAGTCATCTTACATGCTCTTACGGGAACCTTTACGTCAAAACTTACATCTGCACTTTCCCCCGAAAGTCAGAAGTCAAACTACACTTTCCTTCGAGTGCAACAGCCCTATTCGGGCGTATGGACACTCTTCAGTCGCATGGCCTCCATGCGACTGAACATCATGCGATTGGACTCATGCGGATGGACATCTATGCGAATGAACACCCAATCGTGCGTATGGACCTCATGCGGGTGGAACCAATGCGAATGAGCATCGAAGCGACTGACCTCATGCGAATGGACTCATGTGACTAAGCACCTATGCGACTGAACCCTCAGTCGTATGACTCCCCATGCGACTGGACTCCCAATCGTGCGGATGAAACCTTAGTCGTGCGAATGAACCCTCAATCGTGCGAATGAATCCCAATCGTGCGAATGAACCTCAATCGCCTCTCAATCGGCCGTATGGCCTCCATTCGGTCGCATAGCCCTAGCTGATGCAGAATGGAGTTCATCCCGAACCCAATTTGCCATTTTCGGCCTCCAAGCTCATCCAAACCCATTCTAAGCCTAAATCAACCATCTTAGACCTTAGGAATGCACACCACAACACCATACAAGCACACACAAGCCCGGAAACATACTCTAAACGCATCACACGCAACACACCCAAATGGGTCATAAACACACACATACAAAAACGGGTTTTTGATGCTTTCCAGCCCCATGATCGGTTGAAAACAAGTAAAAGTGGGGTCCTAGAACTCACACAAACGAGCACAACGACAAGGGCTTCGATTTGACTCGCTCCTCAACGATTTTGGCCACTCGAACCAACCCGAACCGACACTTTTCCTCTTTTCTTCTTCTTTCTCTCTTCTTTCTCTCTTCTTGGCTGCTTTGCGAGTCTGGGGGAGAGGGTAAGGGCTGCCCTCTCCCTTATATACTCCCACTCACCCGACTTTCTTTCGTTGGCGAGTTTGGTCCCTCGACTTTGTATTTTATTTGTTTTTCTTCCTTCGTTGGCTTCAAAATAATAAATAACCGGATGTTACAGAATGATTCTCAAGCACCAATCATATTAATTAGTTAATGATTAATATTTTATTGTAGGGAAAACAATCTTTTAGATTTGTATTTTTGCCATAACCCGTTAACTCTTTCTAAGTTTTTTCACTTTTTTAAACGTCTATAATTATGACGTTATTTTTTATAAAAATTACAAGGTTTTTAGTCTTTAAAACGAATTCAATATCTTTATATAAAAATATAATTATGTTCTTTTACGTTTATCAATTCATATAAAATCTGTTCATCATTGTGTCTTTAGAGTTGTTAATTATGTATTTTTGTTAGTTATTGTGTTTTTTAATAATACTGTTTTTTCTAATATGTAAAACACAATGATAAATTAACAACTAATTAAACGATACATTAAATACAATGACAAAATAACACAAATTGATATAAAACATTAAATACAATAATAAAATATTTTATTGTGTTTTTTTATCAGTCATTATGCTATTCTAAACCTAATGAGTTTTGAAAAACATATTGGTGAAAAAAATACTATTTTGTACCTCTAATTATAATACACAATAACAACAAGTTTATATGATATACAAAAACAATGACAAAAATAACATGAAATTATATAAAAAATAAAAAACAATGATGAATGCATATAAAAATGATGAAATGTATTTGACACAGTAACCTGACGTATTTAACACAATAATCAAAATGCCATTTTTTAAAACAATAAAATAATACATGTAAAGCTCGAAATCATCCTTAAATTTTTTAGATCAAATATTTTTTTATTGTAACTCTATCCTATTTATATAAAGTTTCTTGTTCATATATGTAAATTTAGAATTATATACAAATTATAATCAGTACATAAAAAAATAAGAAAGAATTTATAGATAAATGCAATAAACAAATGATTAGAACAAAAATGAGTTTGAAGTGTCTGTTGCGTTGTTTGAGAAAATAAATGCGTTTAAAGAACTTGGTTATCCTAACCCGCCCATTGCGTGAGGATATTATCATGATCTCAAATCTCAAAACACAAATGCAACAATATGTTACGGTGATATTGTACGTAACGTGATAATGTAGAGACTAACAATCGACCCAACTTGTCTTCAAACTAAATTTACATTGAATCGTAAAGTAACTCGAATTTATCCCCTTGAACAAAAACGTGTTATACTTGACCCACTCTTTTCCAAACAAAGTTATGTCAAAACATAGTCCAATCCAAAACATATATAAAAAGCACCTGCAGCTGCGACGTATGCAGCATGATAAAATATAGATTGCGATCGTTCTGACTCGTTTCCAAACTAAATTCACGTTAAAACGTACAGTAACTCGGATTTATACTGTCGAATAAAAATGTTTCATATTTGAACCCACTCATTTCAGAATAAATTTTACGTCAAAACGTAGAGGAATATCGAAGCGAATATCGAAACGTAAATCATCTCAAAGCATATATAAAATATGCACGGAAACGTGTTATATTCTACCCGATTCGTTCCGACACGTAAACTCGAAACTGTAGAAATCTTAGGGGGATAGAGTGACATCTTTTAAATTTTTTAAAACGTGTTAGTATGTGAAAAAGCCAAAGCTAACCAGTTAAAACATTTAATAAACAAATTATGTATATGTTATCATTATTTAAATATTATTATTATTTTACTACTATTGTTACTGTAGATTTACAGCTCAATTAATATAACCTGATACTGTAGAAATCTAACGGGGATAGAGTGATATTTTTTAAAGTTTTTAAAACGTGTTATGATGTAAAGAAGTCAAAACTAACCAGTTATAACGTTTAATAAACATTATACATATATATTAAAAAACAACTTAGGTTAGTACAAGAAACTTTTTGTATTTTAAAATTTGCCACTTAACTTTTGTAAGTTTAAGTTTTTCACCTAGCCATTTTTTTATTTTTATTTCTTTACACAATCCAAAATATGATATTAGATTTTATTAATGCATATATTCAAAATAGAATAAATTTTGATATCGTACGTTAGACCGAGTGACGTTATTGTTGAGGTACTGAGACGAACCCAACTGCTTATGAGTGACGCTACTGTTGAGGTACCGCTTATGATGTCACTGTCGGAATTTGCATCGGTGTTCGGTTTTGTAATTTTTGACGAGCTGAAACGATAACGGTCAAACTCCCACTGTGTTACACGGGGAAAGCCTGACCCCAATTTATTCGCCACAAAACGTGGGAAGGAAAACTAGTTAAATAAACAAATTATTATATGTTATCATTATTTAAATATTATTATAATTTTATTATTATTATTATTACTGTAGATTTACAGCTCAATTAATATATGTATAATTAGTTGAAATCTAATGTGTTAACAATAATGAGTTTAAGGTGACAACTGATGTGGCATGCTTAAGCGGCTAATAATGGATGTATTGGAGATGCTTTAAACTGAGCATTATTACTTCAAAAACACTTCTTCTTTTATTTTTTATTATCCTCCTCGCGTACGTATAAGGTCACTAACGTCCAGAAGCCAATCACAAGTAAACTTGTTGTCAATAATTCATCACATCACGAGGGGGGATTTCAGGCCATCAAAATTAGGCAAATAATATTTTAAATATTATAATTAATTGACCGATTATAATTTATTTTAATAGTTTGGTCAATTACGCTATTCACTTTTACTTTGAAGCCAACGTCAATCGAGTAGCATATTTGAATATATATTTACACTTGATTATCACTCAATTTCACTAGCAATGATCATTGTGAACAAAATGAGAAAATGTAGAAACAAAATCGAGTGAAAATCAAATGTAGATACTGATTATGGTACTGTATACAGTTAGAATAAATATTATCGGGGCAATAAATCATAGTTGAATATTAAAATTTAATTTACCTTAAAAGTATATTTATAGTTAAAGACTTATAAACATGTTTAGTTTGGAATCAAAGAGAAATGTTTTTTTTACCGGCATATATACCCTATTATTACTTTTAAAATTAACTAATTTACACCATTCTTGGGTTTGAACCCAAGGCTTTCAATCTTAGTGCCAAAAAGTATATCAAGTAGGTTAGCTCCATGTCGGCGAATGGTTACAAATTTAATTATGGGTCAAATTTAAGAAAAATAAGTTTAGAATAAGAGTTAATTACATGGTTGGTTCTAATAATATGATCATATTATAGGATCAGTTTTAACTTTGAAAAACTATATCATTGGTTCTAATCGTTTGCTAAAACGTAACACGATTGTTCTAGGAGTGGATGATCATTAGTTTTTGTTGTTAAATGGGTGTGAAATGACCATTTTACACCCAAACTAAAAAAATACATATATTAATAATATAGGAATGTAGGACCAAATTTTCTTTTTATTTAATTATACATTAATCATATACACACACCCCAACAACATCATCATCAACTCTCAATCATCGTCATCCACTTCACCCCCCTCTAAACTTCGGCACCCCCTTCCCTCCGGCACCGGCTACCGTCGCAATATGAACACCGTCGTGGACCACATATCTGGTTACCGACTCGATCTTCACCACCACCATCGCCTTAAGCACTGCCATCACCACCGCCAAGAACATTGCTTGAGCCATCACTGAGTGTCATCACCATACCACCACCAACGCCATCGCCTTGACCCACCATCATCATTGCGTAACTAGATACATTATCACTGTCATCTTAACCAATCATCATGTTCACCATCATCGTACCACCATAACCATAGCTGACCATCACCATCATCTTTCATGTCAACCAAAATGGTGGTTTTGTGATGGTGGCTGGAGTGGTTGTTGGGATGGTGCGGTGATGATGGTGGTTCCGATGATGATGATGATGTCTACGATGGTGGTCGAGGGTGGTGGAAATGTGATGGTGGTGGTTTTCCGGCTAGTCCACAGTGAGGGTGGGGGTCAATGGTGATTGGGGTCTAGATATAAAAATATGAAGTTTTATATAATTCTAATATAGTGTGGTGATAGGGGTCTACATCTGAAATATGAAGTTTTATATAATTCTAATATAGTGTTTTGTTATGCTTATTTTTATCTATATTTAGTGTAACTTTTTTTCAAGGTTCTATTTGTGCGCGATCATGTATAATTATAGACGCACATATGTAGAAGGGATTAGACCACTTTGAGGATTCATTTTTAGAATGAATTCCATGAATGGTGTATGTGGTTTGTATCAAGTTATTATTTTAGTCCCTAATTTACAAATTTTGTGAATTTGATCAAAAGTTGCATAATTTGCTTTCATTCATGTTGTCAAACCCCCGTTGGTAAGGGAAAAACGACTATGTGACGAACGAGATCGTAATAACACATTGGGGTTTTAAGAGAATCTCTAAAGGAATTCTCTGTTAATGGATCATGACGTCGCCTGACACAAAAGAACAAATATCAAGACAATCAAAACCATAATGTCATTCTAAACATGCACAAATAATCTAAAGTTCCAAACCAGATCGAACAAGTACACGTAAATCTAAACCAAATACAAATCCATCAATAAAACATTATCCCAAAACCAAATATTTAAAATGTCTAATGCTCTTGTGAAAGTGATCTTGTTTATAGTCCACTGTCCAAGTACTTAGGCGTTAGTACTTGAAAAAAACATGCTCTAAAAACTTAACATACACTGGTGAGTTCACGGGTTTATAAATATAAATAAATGGTTGTGTAAGTCAAGTACAAATAATATGTGTGAATGAGAACATAAAAGTAATAGACACTGACAAACGCTTATGATCAATCCTAACGACGAGCATGCCCAAGTCCAAATCCAATCCAAATCCAATCCAAGTCCAAACAACCAAATTATATTCACCCAATGGTACGTACAGGCGACACCAGTCTTAGCTAGCATACCAACAACAATGGTGGGGTGTCAATCCATTAGTTCTAACAATAACTCTCCATGACATCCCGACCCAAGTACAAAAAAAGAACACATACTCATGAAAAGAATCTAGAGTCGATCCTATGACTCAAACCACACACAACAGTCCAATCCAATTATAAAATTAATTTAAAAATTATGCTATTGTAAAAAACCATTAAGCACGCTTTTCTTACAAACAAAACATATTATAAAAGGGTCGTGAAACTTACCTTGATGTTTGCATAGTCCAAAATTTCATATATAAATACTATCAAGTAACTACATATATCAAAACAACATGGGATTACTAAAATTCGGTAAAACCTTAGTGTCCAACCAACATATATTTATAAAAATAATATCCATCTATTAATCCATGTCCAAGGTCCCTCTTTAAAGTTCCCAATCCCGATTCATTTTAGTTCCAATCCCTTACCACATTCTTATTGTTATTCATGTCTCATGTTGTGTGTTTTTCGATTCGAGTTCAATGATTACTTAATGTTGGATCGGGTTATGAACTAACAAGACTTTTCTAGTTGATCGGCAGATGACAATTGCGGAATCTAAGTCAACTGTCTTACTTCACAAACACAGATACTTTGAATAATGATAAAGACAAACAATGTTCTTTCAAAGTATTCACTTAATTAATTTTTTCTAAGTACAATGAGTAACAATCAGTAAATAACAAGTGGGCAAACAAAGCTAACCTTAAAACTATACATGTGAGAGGTACTTATAATATGAAATCTAAACATAAACAATAAATCACTTTATATCTATTCCTGGTTTAGGAAAACATATGTATATCGTAGGCAGGCAATCGGCACATCAGATATCATCAGCTTTAGTACATTGTTGTCTCTGAAAGGTAGAACACTACAGCCGCCAATGTACTATGATACATACAATCTTGTCTAGTGTAATAGTATATCAACAACTCTTCAAGTTGAGTGTTGATAAGCAGTCAATCAGCAGCTCATCACTTTCAGTGTTGATCCGTAATGGTTAAGCACTTGACAGAGTTCGACAGTTGACAACCAGTGCTAAATTCTTAAGTTTTCGATAGCTTCATCCTTTTCATGGATCAACAAACAAAGATCATCAGCTTCAGTACAATGTAGTCTCCAAAAGGTAGAACACTGTAGCCGCCAATGTAATTCGGTACAGACAGTCTTGTCTAATGTAACAGTCGATCAACAGCTCTTCAAATTGAGTGATGATAAGCAGTCAATCAACAGCTCATCACTTTCAGTGCTGATCGGCAGTGGTTCAACACTTGGCAGAGCTTAGCAATTGACATGCTAAATAAATTCTTGAGTTTTTGATAGCTTCATCCTCTTTATAGATCAACACTTAACCTTAGGTTATCTTATTATTAAGCCTCTTAAAATCCACCATAAACACTTCCTTTAACTGTCTTTAGTTATTAAGTCTTAAATCTTGAAGTTCAAATTATATTAAAAAATAATTCAGCATGTAGAGCCGATCGTGCATCGATCTTGCTTAGGCTGCTTGAAGGTCATAATGATAACAAACGTCATACATTAGGTCGTGTATGAAAGCTAACACCTTAAACTAAATCCTAAAAAATAAGTATGAGTGAGAGATGGCCTCACGAACACAGACCAACATTCTGCTTGAATTTTTCAACATTGACCTTCAGCTAATGTGTTTGGAGCACCAAATGATGTCGGATTTAAGTGATACCACTTGGATTACAAAACGACCAAAATTTCTAATAACAAGTTGTACGTCCAAAATATAACATTTCTCCTTTGCACCAAGTTCCATAAATTTTTTGACCATGTATGACCCGAGATTCCAACCGATGATTATTTTTTGAACCATTTGACTTATCCACTGAATTAGACCATTACATTACCGTTGATTCAGTTCTATTTGATTTAATTAATGTTATTGTTTTGGTTCACATTCTTTGTCAGTTATCATTCCAAGCTCCAATACTTTCATGATCTTAATTTGTAAATATATATATCCAAATCAGGCATCCAACCATACGTAGTTAAACAAAAACATGAATGGAACCATAGAACGTTAAATATACTACATCAACAATCCACACTAAATCTTTACACCTTGAAAGCAACAATGGTCTCGCTAGTTGATCAGATTCATGAAAAGATCAAAACTTGCAACGTTTGCAATGTGATTTGGAGACCAGCGACGACAACGATAGGTTATGGCGGTAATGTTGGTCGTGACCGAGAGGACCAAAGGAGGGGGTCTTGACGACTAGGGTGTTTAGTCAACGTTTAATTAATGTTTAATTACCAACAACCCTCAGGATTTATCAATTAACATTTGATTAAATAAACTTATAGACATTCAAATGTTCAACTATAACTTTAAGTCGTTTAATCTATTTTATTAATTATTTCACTAAATAATTAATCAATGATTATTTCTCTTAATAATCAAACACCATTAATTTATTCCACGTTTCGTGAACTATAACGTATAACTATTTGACGTTAATATTTTGTTGTTTTCCAAAGTGTAACTTTTAGGATTGTACATCAATAACAACATTGATATTATTGATGACCAGACATATAATATCCAAGAGATTGTTTATTCACTAATGCTTCGAGCTTCGAATATTTCTTCATTGTGGCATTCAATCTATGCACAGAAGTGATGGTTAGTGACTAGAGCAAGAGATGGTGAACAACTTAATTGTGAGAGAGGGATATAATAGTGGTTACAGTTTTAATTGGCTATTTATTTTTTGATTGTTTTAATTGGTGACAATATAAAATTTACCAATATGCCCATAGAGTTAACTGATTAAATTAACGTTGTTAAACATAAGGACCATATTTGAAAGCAAACATTGTAATTAGGGATCAAATCCATAAAATGTAAGGCTTAGGGATCATTTCTAGAATTTAAGCCAAATCATAGGATCATATGTGTAATTTACTCTATTTTTACAATTCTTTTCATATTAACTACTAGCTTAACGAACCATGTATTATACGGGTTGAAAAAATAAATAAAAAATAATAACAACTAGAAAGTAAGAGTTAGTATTAATAATCATAGAATATATAACCATGTGAAAAAATTATATACTTTTAGTTGCTCAAACTAATCTTTAAATATACCAACCAAACACATCATGAATTTTAAAAAGATTCCATTTCAATTGCATTCTTTAATTCTTTTCAAAAACATTATGCAATCAGAATTCAGACGACTCCTTAGACACTTGTTAAGGAAAGCCTTATATTAAAAATGAAAAGAAGCACACGATTCAAAGAGTGAAAAAAGGGATGTTCATCTTTTAAACCTAAAAATACCCGAAACAAAAGAAAAAAGTTTATATGTAAAATTTACAAGTGTGAAATAGTAATGAGTTAGCTTCAAACACAACCACACAGGTTTATGAACCTAGTTTTAAACTTAATCATGCTACCCGTAATGGTTATGATGATGTATCTAGGCTGCCCGTAAGAGCTCCCCTCCTTATTTTTTGTTTTATTTTTTCTTTCCCCATAAGTTTAAGAGAAAATTACATAAATGATCCTTTTAGTTTAATCAAATTGCATGTTTGGTCTCAAACTATAAAATTACAAAATAATCTAAACTTTTGTGTATTCATTGCACTTTTGGTCCCCTAACATTTAAATTAATTTAATTTTTTGCATTTAATAAAAGTTTGGACTAACTTTTAATTTAACATAAGAGACCAAAAATTCTACATAAAAGGTTGGACTAACTTTATAATTTGTAAATATTTAAGGATTAAACTTGCAATAAATACACAAAAATTACTATAACTTTAAAACCCAAATAGCACATGATTAATGCATGAAGTACAACCCTCAAATGCATGATACATAACATGGGTTTGACTTGAGCTCACGCTGTGGTTTCAAAGTTGAAATATTATTTAATTATTATAATTGATTTTTGTTGTAATTTGTTTTTCATTTATAAATTTTAAATATAATTTTTTTAAAATTTCGGATACATTATTGCGATATGCTTATTTTTATCTACGTTCAGGCGTAAGATTTTTTCAAAACCGACCCGGGTCAAATATAGTATATTGTTATTTTCTTTTAAAAATTGTAATGTTTTTGAAACTTTTGAATATATGTAGCAACATGATTATCTCTACATAAAATATTATTTAAAACCAAGTCTCGCAAAGCGCCTTTGGTCCGCACATAGTATATATATTTAGTTCTATTCAAACCATAGCAATTGTTTTTATATTCAGAATACTGACGTTACGATATGTTTATTTTTACCCACGTTCCGATATAAATTTTATCTGAGCCGGCGCGAAGCGCGGGTAAAATTCTAGTTTAAACTAAATTTGAAAGTTTAAATGTTTAAAGACCAAACATGTGATTTGATCAAATCACAGGAACCATTCATGTAATTTTTTCAAACTTTAATTTACAATCCAGCCCCTCTCTTCTTAAACCCTACAATTATTTTGCACCCCAATAACCACAATATCAGAGATCAAATTAGGGTTTCTCAACGGCGCCTCCTATCATCCCCATTATATATACACTCATCTCTCAACAGTTGTTCTTCAACACCCCATCAAATTACTCTGCTTCCACTTCAATCCAAAACACCCATATTCGTTCTGATTCATCCTCAGGTTTTCTATTTTAATTTCGCCCATTTTCTCAATTAGGGTTTTGATCTTCGTGTTTTTACTCATTTTCTCTGTTAATTCCACAATTATCTTCGTTTTTCATCATATAGATGATATCACGCGTTTTGTTAGATGACGGTTTGCAGTGATTATAATAATCAAAGATTTGTATCAGAATGCCATTGTTGTGGTATGATCGACTCTTTTACACCCATAGAATATGAGCATCCTCTCATCGAAAATCCCAATTGTATTTCTTATTTTCTTTCAGATTCCTTAAATCTATCTTCTTTATTATTAAATCTTGTTAGTTTTTGAATGATTTGTGTTTGGTAAATGGTTTTAATTGATTTTTGAGTTGCTGTGATTATAAAAAATTCCTCGTTCTGAATGCTGTAGCCATGGCATGACAGACATTTTTACACCCATAGAATATGAGCAACTTCAATTACCAATTGAATCTTTTTATATTTAGCTTTGAATTTTTGTTAATTTGATGTATAAAGTTTTTTGTTTATAGGAGTTTTGGCTATGATTTAATATGCAGTGATATGTATTACTGTGTAAATCGCCTCTCCTGAAATTCAATCTGAAATTGGTGGTGTTTAAAGCCTTTATTTGATTATATAGATTGGGGTTACGCACGCCTCCACATTTCTTTAATATATTGTTATTTTGGTCGAATCATGGTTTATAGATTATTTTTATTTTTATTTAACCTTAGGTTTCAGGTTTAAATGTTTAGTTTCATTTGGTGTAATGTAGTTTTGTGGGTTAATATTTGAAGTACTCAAGATGAAAATTTGAGTATTTAGTTATAAAAAAGATGTTTTATCCACAAATTTTCCTAGAGAGCAACTTAAGGGCTTTGGCTGTGTCTATCTGTACAAAAAGAATTTTTTTTTGTACGGTTATTTATTTATTAAGGAAAAACAACATTACCAAAGAAGGTAAGCAGATGAAAAACATATACAAAGACATAAAATTGTCATATTGATAATCAAAATACCTTATTGAAATTTTGGGGGTTTTGGATAATGGTGGTGTGTAACTGTGTATCTAGCAACGAAAGGCTTATTGTTGGGTTTTAGGATTGTTCAATAGGAAGGGCATTTTGCATATTTCAAGGTGTTTAAATTGTACAAATTGTCTATGGAATCAAAATTTGGTTATTCTAATTGTGATTTTTGGGTAACCTTTTATCTAATTTTCATGCATCTTTGAAATTTGATGTATCTAATTTTTTTTAATGAAGAGATACTAATTTGTTTCTAACATTTAGACAATAGATGTCTTTTACATGTGATTATAAGCATGAGTAACATTTAAAGTGCATTCATAAAAATATTTGGAAAATGAAATTAAAATCTCTTCTTATCAAGAATTTAAAAAGTTATAAGACAAACAACTAAGTCCTAAAGTATCCAAATAATCAGAATGCATTAAATTTGAATTGCTCCTTTATTTTGTCAGATGTATACGACCTCGTGCGTCAAGTAAGAAGCTAGTAAAGCTAATAGTTCAAAAGAACTCTAGTTTACCAGAATCGACAAAAACTTTTACTATAAAGCTTTAAATGAATTAAATAGCCTGCTGATTTGTAAATTTTCGAAAGTTAACGCTATTCATTCCTTACAATATCTTTAATTAAAACAGGATCGTCATGTTCTCGTCTTATGTCAACAAAAAAACATGCTATAAATTGACTCAAAAAAACATGCTATAAATTGCTATAAATTGACAAATAACTAATGACTTATTTAATTGTGCAAGCAACTTCATAAAATAAATCATCTCTAAAAATTAAATGTGCAAGCAACTTAATAAAATAAATCATCTCTAAAATTAAAATGTGCAAGCAACTTCATAATATAAATCAAATGATGAGAACTAAAAAGTGAGAAGTATAAGAAAAACTAAATATGAAAATGAAATACCAAATAATAAGAGAAAGATTCAAATATAAATTCTTGCAAAACTAAAAAATATAAAAAAAATTTAAGATGTTGACATGTGTCATTGTGATCAAAATTAGGTTGAGTGTAAAATTTATAATGGCCCCTCTTCTCACGTTGCACCTATTTTTTTAAACCATCATAAATTTTATATATGATATTATTTTAAAAAAATTACATCATAAAAGCGAGTATCTTTAAACACGTATAATGTTGATACAAAAAACAAATTTTTTTTCACGCTATGTAACTCATTGTGTAATTTAGTCAGTTAATTAATCATTTGCATTGACGATGATGAGAAATATACAATGAACATTAAACATAAAAGTTTACACTTCTCAATATTGTGTTATTCGAAAATCTTTTTTTCAAAAAATACATGCATAGCATAATGGTAAACATTAGACACAATGGTTACCACAATGAGCAGCACTAGACTAGACGATTAGCAATAAACGTAAAATTTGCTTGACGAGAACTACACAGTGACCTAATTAGGATTAAACAATGAACTGGAAAATGTAAAAAAAATACATTTTTAGCATTGTGTTAGTTGAGATTCATCATTTTAAAAATACATAATGCATAACACAATGGTCAACATTAGACACAATGAGTAATATAATAACCAACACCAGACTCGATTAGACACAATGAGATGCTTGACAAGAATTACACAATTAAGTTATCATGATTACACACTAAACTAGAAAACGCAAAAATAAATTACGTTTTTAGCATTGTGTTATTTGAAAATCACCATTTTAAAATATACAATGCATAATACAATGGTCAACGCTAAATAAAATGAGTAACACAATGACCAGCACTAGATTCAATGATTAGTAATACACACAATGATCAATGAATATTACACAATGACTTGAGATTATACAATGATCTAACAAATATTACACAATGAGTTGAACTAACAAAAAAAAATTTTTTTTATGTATGAACATCATACGCGTTTTATAGATAAAAAACACTCGTTTTTTTGGTGTAATTTTATAAAAAATAATGTTGTGTATAAAAGTTACGAGCGTTTAAAAAAAGGTGGAATTTATCAATGTGGTTAAGACTAAAATATCTTTGGTCAATCACTTAAAGTTTCAATTATTTACTATTATGACACCAAATTTTCATAGCCGTTGGATCTAATATCAAATGAATAACAACCATTTTCATTTTTTTTTCTTCTTTTTTAGAACAACCCTACCCCAATAATAAACCTTTATAATTCCCCAAGAATTCAATCCAATTACAAAAAAACCTAACTTTGTGAATAAAATTTCAATGATGCTTTCAAATTCAACCATAAATTATATGATAAATACAACTACTATCAAGCACACAAACTGATCCATCATTATACTTTTCACCATTTAACAAATGATTCTAGATAACCTTAACAATTTAAACTATTAGAAAGCGATTTGAGTTATGATATCATATGTATTTTATCCTTTTGAATTAGTGCCATTTCCCAGCAAGTGCTTTCGTATTTTGTGTTGAAGCATTGCACATCATAGCTATTGAGAATTCGATAGTATTAAAGTAGGACATGGATAGTCTTAGAGTGCATGTACGTGGAAGAGACCACTCAACGTATGCTTTCCAACATACACTACTTCATGGTGGACTTTCTACTGAACGTCATGATGGAATTTGAAAATATAAGGTTCGTAGTGTAATTCATGAATTTAACTTTATTTGATAGTAGTCTTATTTTTACTGTTTTTTTAATCTTTTTTATGAAACATAAACAAGACAAAAGTAAAAACAACCCTAACACTAATAAAGTTAATGAACCTTATATTTACATATCTTATAGCATTCTAGGAATGGATAGTCTTGTTCAATAGAAAATCTACCATGTAGCATCATATGTTGAAAAATATACGTTGGATGATCTCTTTCACATTTATGCATTCTAACACTATCCACCACTTGTTCCAACACTATTAAATCTCCAATACCAACGGTTTGTAAAGCTTCAACACAAGAAATAAAAGCACAAACACAAGTGATATTTTGTAATACAAATCATTATCATTCTGTAATAGTTTGGACTTTTAGGTTATCAAAAGCCTTTGGTAAATTGCGGGAATTTGATTAAAGGTATAAGGATGGATTGTGGGCGAAAGTTTTAAGACTAAATAGGGTTGATATAATGGGATGATACATAAAGTAAAACTAGAATATGTGTAATCTTAAAATGTAAAAGAAACATAGATAACATAAATACAATAAACGACAAAGTTGAAAGGACAAATTTTGAAACACTGCATTAACCATGTGTTCAGTACAAATCAAGTGCAATGGTGTCTTGTTACCTTGGTAATAAAATACTGATCGAGGCGCGCTTGAGCCATAAAGAGCTAAAGGCAATCAGAAAAACACCTTAGAGCCTTGAGGTGGCGCCTCATACAAATCCGACTCACAATTGATCAAGATTGGGGTGCGCAGAAGGTGATATGTTGAAACAACCAAATGGATGAAAAGATCATGGACATGATAAAAATGCCAATATGCAACTTTTGGTTGTATATAAGCTTATTTGGTTGCACATAGAGCAATGTCTCACGTACATGAGGCTCTAGCTTCAAATCTCACACCTTCGCTTTTGAGACTTAAAAGCCTCAGAGCACCTCATTTTTTTAAAACCAAGCTTGTTTCACATAAATTGTTCTTAGTTTCCCTTTTAACTTTCATTTTACCCACTTGAGTTATTTAAGTCATTCAACCAACTGACCCTCACTCCAAGTTTGAACCATACAAACCAAATACATAATCATTACAAATTACACAACAATAATAATACTAATAATAAGTTGAGGTTTGACCAACTTTGTTTTTAAACAACAAAATATTACAAAAAAGAGCAAGTAAAAACAAACAAAACAAACATACATAGTATATCACATCATAGTAATCTATTTGTAGGTTATGGGCGGAGTAGAGTGATGGTTGGTCTTTCCTTTATCTTGAGAGATAGAGAGACTACTTGACAATGAGATCCCACACTCTAAACGTTTTTAACATAAAAATAAGACAGATACCGTATAATAGAGTAACATACAAAAGTAAAGCATACAATAAAATAGTCATATTGAGATAACATACACGGATAAAGCAGCCACCAAGGCAACATATAGTATGACAATATATGAAAATAGAAAGGCAAATTTACATCAACAGCATATAAAAAAATACACCAAACAGAACAACGAAGATCATGCGTGAAAGAATAAGAAGCAAAAGAGCAGCGCCTATTATGTTTAACCTACTAAAAGTTAATTACATGAAAGGTCCTTGTGGTACATAACCCTATACCTATTCTTAATCCAATACCAAACTACCTACACTAATCTAACTAAACGTTTGAATTACCACCAAACCCTAAATCCCTAAGTTGGCCATGAAGCTTCTTTAAAGATAGAAGCGCTAATGTGAGAAGCTTCATTTGAAAAGAACATTAGTTGCAAATAGAAGTTCAAGTCATCAAATACTTTAACAATTTAGAATTTAAAAAAGTCACCTTATGTCGGCTGAAATAGGATGGAATAAGACAAAAGACAGAGTGCTTGATTTCAGGGGAATAAGGGGTGTCACCCGACCTCTCATACCACCAATATTATCCGCTTTGCCCATGAGGAGCTCACGAATTTGCTTTTGGTTGCCTAGGTGAAAACTTCTCAGGGAGGTAACCAATCTCTAGATTGCTCCCACCTGAGCACGCTTAACTGTGGAGTTCTCCTCTCATCCACAGCTAATATGCCCAAAAAGCGTTGATGATATTAGAGACCGAACATTCCTTATGAACCAGGAATCTCTCCTGTCCACGGCCGATGTGAGATTTTATGTAGGGTGTTACAATCACTCCCCCTTTGGACTCATCGTCCTCGATGAGTCCGAGAACTCACCATCCTAGGTTAGTTATGTCCCACATCCCGAACGGCACATGAGTGGCTCTGATACCATTTTGTAACACCCAGCTCCTCATACCACAAATATTATCCGCTTTGCCCATGAGGACCTTATGGATTTGCTTTTGGTAGCCCAGGTGAAAACTTTCTAGGGAGATCACCCATCCCTGGATTGCTCCCACCTGAGCACGTTTAACTATGGAGTTCTGCTTTCATCCACAACCAATACGCCCAAAACGCGTTGATGATATTAGAGACCGAACATTCCTTATGAACCAGGAATCTCTACTGCCCACGACCGATGTGGGATTTTATGTAGGGTGTCACAAGGGTTATGGCTAATAGGTATTGTTAGGACAAGTAAGGTTGGTGCAACCAAAATAACACTTAAAATAATTTTGGTGCAACTGAAGAAAGACTCGAAGGCAAAGCTGCACTTCCGAAGGTTAAAGTTAGAAGAACTTCCGAAGAGGAACTCAATATTCCGAAGACAAAGTTATTCCTCTTCCGAAGACAAACACTTGGAAGATTTCAAGACAAAGACTTCCGAAGTATAAAGTCGTGAAGATCATCAGAAGTCTCGGAAGAAGTAGACTCTTCTGCATCATCATTCGAGTGTGACTTAGTGAGTTTGAGAGAAAATACTTGTGTTGAGTGTACATATCCGATCCTACAATTGGTATCAGAGCTTTTTAGGCTCTTGATTGTGAGATCTTACCATCCCAAATCAACTTGTTTCATCACTCATACACCCAATTCACTCAAAATGGCCCTCAACCATAAATCACCTGAATCTGAAATGGGAACGATGACTAAACCTCCTATCATCACCTCTGATAACTTTAGATCTTAGTGCAAACGTATTGAAGGCTTCATTAGGTATCAAGATGGCAAAATATGGAGATCTATCACCCATGGTCCTTACAAGCCAAAAGTGGAAGCACCGGCTGGTAATGGTGCCATGATAGAGAAAGCCGTTGAAGACTACTCAGATGAAGACTTCAAGAAGATGGATATCGATAGCAAAGCCATGACTGTACTACTTACAACCATACCAAACTCCATCATGGTAGGCTTTGAGCATTGTCAGTCAGCCAAAGAACTCTTTGATGCTTTGAAATTAATGTAATCTGGTTCCACCGAGTCCAAAGAGTCCAAGAGAGATACCCTGAAGCAACAGTGTGAGAACTTCACTTATGTTGCTGGAGAGACCCTCAGCCAGCAATACTTCAGGTATATGGACCTAATCTTTTCACTTCAGTCTGTTGGAGTGACTCTTGAGAAGAGAGATATGGTAAGGAAATTAATGAGTGTACTTTCTCATGAGTGGACTTTCTATTCTGTCTCTATCAAGAGGACAGAGAATCTGAACACTCTCACCATGACCGAACTATATGGCAGCCTTGATGGATACCGTTATAGATGGAAACTCAGAGAGGTCACTAGATGAGCAGAACCTCTAGCCTTCCTTCTAGCAATGCCCTACTTGTTGCTGAAGGCCAAGAACTCCTCAGCCCCAGCAGTACCTGACTTATTCCCAACAGCCATCATGTTCTTCTGGGCCATACATCTCTTTTTTTGAGACATTAAGGTCTCAACAGGCTCAATCAAATCCTTTTCAGGATAATTGTGCCTTTGTTTCAGGAAATGAGCATTCTAGTGATTTTCAGTTTTGCTTTGATGATCTAAAATGCTTCAGCCCAGATGATGTTGAATACATGGACATTGTCCAACAAATGGCTCTTTTGACTTATAGAGCAAAGAGGTTCTTTAAAAGAACTAAAAAGGCAGTGCCCTCAGAACCCAACCAACATCAAATTTAGGTTTGACAAAACTAAGGCCAAGTGTTACAACTGCAACCAACTTGGTCATTTTGCTAGGGAATGTAAAGCTCCTAAATCCAACCCAGGAGCCACTCAAGCCTCCACATATCCTGCCACACCAAAAGCTGCTGCAAGATCAACTGAACAATAGACTGCTGCTATTGCTCAAGAAGTTGATTGGAGCTTCATGGTGCAAGATGTCACCCCTGCTCAGGCACTCATGGCTGGAACTTGTTGGGACCGTGTACGGACGGAGTACTAACTGATTTATGTGTATACCAACTCAAATAGTGCAGAATCCTATTTGATTGGCAATCCAATCAGTGAGAACGCACGTAGAATCGATCTTAGAATGAATCTAAACGTTAAGAACAATCGCAATACGATTTAGGGCGATCTATGAACTTGGAACAGGTTCTCTAAAGTCTCTGGACGGCTAGGGTACGAGTAGGAGTCGACATATTGAAAGTGTTACGTTTTTCCACGAATTAAGTGGTATTTATAGGTTAGGGTTAGTCAATCGTACGACTGGACCATTAGCATGGTTCAGTCGTGCGACTAAAGCATGCGACTGAGTCAATCACACGACTGAGGGTTCAGTCGTGCGACTGAGTCATTCGTATGTCTCAGTCGTGCGACTGATCCAGTCTCCTGGTTCAGTCGTGCGACTGGTCCATTAGCATGAAGTATTCATGCATATGGTCCATTAACATGGTCCATTCGCATGAAAACTTCATACGACTAAGTTTGAATATGTTTCTCAATCATTACTTGACTAAGATCTATTCAAACAACCACAAACCTATATAGGTAGTTTAATATGCGTTAATAAATAATAAACATTGAAACAAACACTAAAACATTTAACATTAAGATCATCAATCACATATTCTGTTTCATTCAACTCATACAATTCATTTACATTTAGGACATGACAGACATATTACATTAAGATCGTAAACTAGGTACATATGTATCAACAAACTCCCCCTTGGACCTAGTTTCCTTCATTGTCTGGCATCCTTCATTAGCTCGTCAAAGTTCTTATGCCTCTCCTCGACTATGACTCCAGCATGTATCTCGAATGCAAAACAGAGTCTTATCACGTTCTGAAATTGGAGGGCCTGTACACTATCCTGCGGATCATAGAATAATGGCCACCTGTATAAAGTATAAACATCACTAGCTGACAGGTATGTTAACCACATTGGGTCAAATACCCGGATGGTCTCCATTTGGCGCTCTTTTTGCAATACTATGACCGCTTCTCCTGTTCTCCAATCATAATACCACCACTTGAAGTGGAGAGTGAAGTCCTGTGGCATTTCCCTTATGGGAATCTTTGACATAGTGCGCGGAGGACTCCACTTCAGCACCACTTTGGGTTTCCCAGTCCTTGGGTCCACCTCCGACCTTCGAATATACCTCGTAGGTTGTTGAGGCTTGAAGTTAACCCATCTAGTATGGTATTCTTTCTTCAACGCAGCTTCAAACCAGCCTGACATCTTCCTAGAGTCAGCATACAGCAGGTTTATGCGTGCCAGCTGGTTGAGCTCAAAACAAGGGAGAGTCTTCAGATCATGTGGGAATCTGAAGTACTCGATTCCCTTCTCCCTCTTCACGTCATATACATTAAGGTGCTGTTTGTTTTTTCTGCAGGGAAAATGTTTGCAGTCTGCGGACCACATCTGCAGACATCTACAACAGAAGAGGTGGACCAAATGTCTGCAGTCTGCAAGAAAAAGATTATTTTTTTAACATCTGTAGACTGTTAAAACAATATCACAACCAACTCAAAATTCAGACTGCAAAACAATTTCACAACCAACTCAAAATAATGTCACAACCAACTCAAAATTCAAATCAAATCAATGATTATTCCCGTAGGTTTGGGTTGATGTGGCCAATTATCCCAAATAAAAAGAAATTATTTAGGATCAAATTGTGCTCAAGATGATACCCGAGAACAAACCGGCTCCAAGAATGGCCCAAAAGGCAAAAGAGTTGGCTCCGGTTAAAGTCGAAAACCGGCTCCAAGAATGGCCCAATAGCAGGCGGAGGGGAGGGCGGGGCGGAGGGGAGGGCGCGGAGGAGGGGAGGGCGGGGCGGAGGGGAGGGCGGGGCGGAGGGGAGGGCGCGGCGGAGGGGAGGGCGCGGCGGTGCAGTGACGGTTGGGGGGAGGTGGATGCGGTGGTGAGTGGTGAGAGGAGAGGAGGATAGAGAGTTGTTTTCAAAAGTGAAGATGAAACCTTGTGCGAGGAGAGAAAGATAATAAGAAGTGAGAAGAGGTTAAAAGATCTCAGAAGACATAGGTCCACATCTTCTCCATGCAGACCTCACGAAGACGTTTTTTAATAAAACGTATTCCAAAAAACAAACACTCTGCGCACTCAAAACCTCTTCCCGCGTCTGCGTGCGCGCAGATGAAGAGGTGGGGAAGAGGTTTTGGTAAAAAACAAACACCACCTAAGATCCTCAAAATAAGCCCACGTTATAATCTTGCCAGACACCTTTAGATGCTTCTTTACTTTGTAGAGCTTGGCGTAGGCACTCGGTTTTGGCGCTGTGCGTTGGGCACGGATCTCTGCAAAACAAGCCGCCCATTCAGCCTTTTTGATCTCAATGTTGGCGTCCGAGGCTTGGGCTTGGCTTTCTGATTTCTCGGCCTCCCTCTCCATCGTATCCAGTTTAGCATACATATCACTGTCGAGAGTATTTCCAAAATCTGGAACCACATTTCCCTCTCGATCAGTATATTCTGGATAATGCTGTGTTGTGCGTCTTCAATCTCTATCTCATCCACATCGTTGAGCTCGTCATCACTAGCAACATCAAAGGTAGGTGCATCTTTAACCGGTTCATCCGGATTTAACCTGAACATCTCTGCGAGTTGCTCATCAGTGAGGTCGTGAATGATTTCTGCTTCTTCGGGAGTATAGCTTACTGACCTCCTGACAATCCCTTGCAGATCAAGTATCATAGTGAACTGAGACTTAATCTGCTGCAGGGGAGCAATATCATATTCATCCTACTGATATGGTTGATCTGCTTGATTTAAAACATGTAACACATCATTCATTAGTAAATAATCAAGACAGTTAAATAATCAAATATCTACATAAACATTTAGTACATGAGTTTTAATCCATGATTCAATTACACAAAAGTTCAAAATACATAAACATCTAATCATTACTTTGATCTTGAATCATGGGTTTTGCAGCTGGCGGGGCCGAGGACGAGACACCCTGATCCTGAGCTTTCTTGGATCGTCTCTCACTTGCTTGAGTGGCAGCAGATGCAGCAGCATCATCACCCTCCTCATCATCCTTGCCCTCATCCTCTCCCGCATCATCATCTCCTCCATCATTATCAGTATCATCCTTATCATCGTCATCATCATCACCATCGTCATCATCATCACCATCGTCATCCCCTTCACTAATCTTTAGAGGCTCATCCTTGGATCCCTTGAGCCTCAGCATGAGCTTCTTGTTCTTTGCCTCCAAATCCTGTATCCTCTGTACAGAGGATGTATGCAGCTCATGTAGATCTGTGATCTCCCGACTTTGAGCCTCAATCCTCTGTACAGACGAAGCCTGCATCTCATGCAACTCCGCGATCTCTTGGCTCTGAGCCTTAATCCTTTGGGCTTGGGAGACATTGAGCTCCATCAGCTGATTAAGCTGAGTGGCTCTCTGCTCATCCGTCGCCAACAGCTTCAGTACTAACCGGTTCAGGTTAGCCAGTTGCTCCTCCAACCCAACGGATGGGAAAGAGGATCCAAAAGTAGGTGGGACCTATGAAGAGGTCCCGGCTCCGTGAGTGGTGGTGGTAGTGGATGTAGAGAAGATGGGTGGTGGGATATGTGTGGATGGTGAGGGAGTGGCTGTAGTAGTGACAGGTGGAGGTGTGGTAGTCATGATGGGTGGAGTGGTAGTAGTGGTGGTGGGTGGAATGGTGGTAGTGGTGTTGGGTGGAATGGTGGTAGTGGTGAATATGGGTGGTGGTATATGTGTGGGTGGTGATGGGTAAGCTGTAGTGGTGGTGGAAGTGGTGTAGATAGGTGGTGGAGTGTAGATAGGTGGTGGAGTGGCTGTGGTAGTAATGGTGGGTGAGGTGGTAGTAGTGGTGGTGGTAGCTGTGGTAATGGGTGAGTGAGTGGTGGTGGTAGATATGGTAGCAGTGGTGGTGGAGGTGGGAATCAGCGTGAACCTTCGTCTTTTCGGCTTCATCCCGTGGGGCTGAGCCATCCTCTTCTTCCTCGAACCCCTCGAGGAGGATGCTCCCCCGAGATGCGGAGCTGGTCTGGGATATAAGTAGGATCTTTAGTGGTCTCCCCAGACTCAGCTTGGCGTCCTCCAACCGCCTCTATCCCATGTTCGGTGGCAACCACCGTGCTACCCACCGTTCTGGTCAACGGCTCCTCATCACTCTCCTCCTCCTCATCAGGAGGACAGAAATCCTGATGGAAACTGGCTGTGGTGGCATCTCCATGAGTGAGTGGTGGAGGTGTAACATGTGTAGTGGTGGCCCTAGATGAAGCGGTGCCAGAGTCTCCACCATCGCCACTGTCATCATCATCGGAGTCATCAGATGGAAGAGCAATCTGCTCAACATCTGAGTCACTCTCCTCGTGACGCCACTTACGCCTTGCCGGCGCCA